>NDXB01022173.1:1602-28564 GCA_002631895.1 Agapornis roseicollis | reverse complement strand
GATGTTGAGGACCCCAGAACTGCCCCCAATGCTCCAGCTTTTTGATTCAGATCTACAGAGCCCTCAGTCTGCATGAATCCATGCTCCATGACTGTGAATTTTCACCACCCCGAGGTGAGTTGTAGGGTCGCTTGTGAGCAACTTCCTTTTCACAGAGTCCAAATGAAAGTCAGAGACTTCATTTGCAGAGTCCTCCATCAGCCTGAAAGGTTTATACAAGTGGAGCAACAGTTTGGACAAAGCCTCAATCCCAGCCGTAAATCATCATGTTATTAAAGCTTTATGTGGGCTTTTAGATCTTGCACCAGGTTCGATGACGTCTTGAAACTGAATGGAGTCCTCTATGCCATTAACACTGCATAGCCCAGCTGATCAAACGGGAGGTGGGGAATGTTTATAAAGGAAAAGGATGTTGTCATTAAGCTCAACCAGTTCTTAGACGATGGGGCAGGCTGCCCTCTCAACAAGCCTCTAGAAGATACTCAACTGGATGGGTGGTTGATGTGCTGGAGAACAGGGATATTATTCAAAGAAGTAAGCTGCATAAATGAATGAGCAGGAACCTCATGAATGTCAATGTAGACAAATGTAAAGTGGAATAACCCCACACAGCAGCACAGAATGGGGCAAGATGAATAGACCTGAGGGTCCCAGTGAACCATAAGGTGCCCACAAGCCAGTGTTGTGCCCTTGCAATACAAGATGATCACATCCAGAGCTGGATTAGCCAAAGGGGAAGCAGCAGGCTGAGGAACATGGTCCTTTACCCAGGACGTGAGACTGTGTCTGGGCACAGGGTCCAGTTTGGGGTCCTCAGCACCAGGCAGATGGTGATAAACAGGTGTGAGTCCAGCCACAAGCAGCCTGATATGTTGGACCTGCTTTGGGTGTCTTAGACCAGAGACACACAACACCAGGAGGTTCCCTCCAGGTAGTATCAAAAGAAACTTGAGTCTGATGAAGGGCTGAGACCACCAAACAGGATACAGCTAAACAGCACCAAAAGGTAGGGCATCCATGTAATAGATATCTTTGTTGGGTTTTCTCTTGATTATAGAGCATGTCAACAGTGACTGCTGAAGGACTGATGTTGGTTAGATCACAAATGGTTCAAGTTCATCCTATACTTGGTAGTGCCCATCAGCCATGGTCCAACACAGACCTACCATCCATGACTGGCATTTTATGGCAGAACACATCTCTTGTAGGTACAGAGAGGGACAACATTGCCCAACTCAAATGATGTCTCACAGGTCCTGAGGCTGCTGTGCTATGGATGGACAAGGTGAACATAGTTACCTGTTTGGCTTTGTCTTGTGCTTTTCCTGATGTGCATGGAAAAATGCAATGCTACCTCGGCTGAGAAGCACATGATATATTCCTGCATTAAGGAAAAGAATGGAAACACACAGAGATAATAACTCTTCCAACATGAAGGAAATTAATAACCCCAGAAATGATATACATCTTTTTAATGCAACAGTCCTTCTCCTTGGATAAATGTAGGGTTTGGAATGGTTTCTCCCCTTGAATGTTGTTTTTCCTCCAATCCTCTAATCCCCACTCTCTCCTCCACCTCCACTCTCATTTCCTTTGCCCTGACTCATCTGTGGATCCTGCCATTTAAGTGAGCAATGGGATCCCACTATGTGCAGTGGCAAGGCTCTGGCCAGCACACAACTAACTCCCTGCAACTCGTGCTAAGCCATCGCAGTCAGCTCCCAATCTGCTCCAGCTTACCCGAGCTCCAGCATGCCTGACAGGCTCCCTTTTATTTACTGTTGTCCATTCCGTTGCCAATCTCGAGCCTGATCCAAAGCCCCTCAAGTCAACAGGAGTCCCTGTCAAAACCTCTTTTGATCCCTCAGCGCTGCTCAGAGACTTTTCTTTCTCTCCCAAAAAACAACTTCCTGACATTTATTATTTTAATGCAATACGTTGTAAAAATGAATGATGAATTCCCATCCATTTTGGAGAAACTCTGCAAAACATATGAAGTCACCAACCAAGATATAAATTACGTGTCCTTTGTTGCTGCTTTCAAAATAAGATTTTATCTCTATGCTTAGTAGCTCCTTCCAGGCCAAACCGTGTTTCCTCAGTGCTTACTCATGTGAGTGATTGTTGAGAAGTCAGGCCAGCTCTTTCTGGGAGCAGCAACTTGTCAGTGTAAACCAGTCGTTTCCAATCGGGCCTTCATTAGGAAAGCTTTACTCTGAAAAGTGACATGGAGAGCCATGAGGGTCGTTTATATCTAAGCTTGCAAGCAGTTTGCACAGTGTCATGTGGATCAGTTCGGTGTTCCCTCCCCTTTCCCAGTGCTTCCCTGATGATCCATAAACAAGCAATCCAGAGCAAGTATAGTGGTCAAGCACCGTTGCGCTGTGTCTTCCAAGAACCCATGACCTCCACTGCTTTTCCCTTTCCCATGAATGACAGGAGAGCATGAACAGCAACTGACCCACAAGCAATGGGTTAAGACCGCTCAGCAGTGAAGAGATTTGACTGCTAGGAAAGAGATCCCAACATCTGTTGTGGACAGAATGGCTCTGAGCCATTCTTGGTTCTTTTCGAGAGAGCTGCACATGAAATTCATTTGACTCAAGGACTCCAAATCAGTTGCACTTATTTGTTTTCTCAAGTCAGGTTTGCTTCTGTGTTTCCACTGCAGTCGTGGCTCTGACATTGCATCCGGGCTTCTGGCACAAAGGGAAGTCCGGCTTTTCTCCTGAGCTTATAGATCTGCTTGCAAAGAGCAGCCTCAGACATTCCTACTGGGATGTGGGAACCAACAGGGTTTATCTCCAACCACACATATGCATGTCTGGAGATTATCCATTTGCAAAAACCTTCTTTATGTCAGACCTACATCTGCACATCATGGTGCATTCACCCCACTGGCATGTTGCTCACACTGAATCTAGGTGCATATGTGTCTACCTACACAATACCAAGCCCATGACTGTGGTGTACCTTGTGGTATGAGTATTGAGCGCCCGAGTTCCAGCCCCCTTGCTAAAAATAGTGATGATCTCTGTGGCTATCCATACAGACATAATTCTCCTTACTTACACCCACTTAAGCCTTCTTGGAGTGCTGAGGATTGATTAACATTTAGAAGTGTCTCATATAAATGTTAAAATTCTGGTTAATAAATGCACACCTGCTCTATATAGTTCCTTAAATAGAAACACTGGCTGCAGGTAACATAAGATAATCATTATTAAATCCTCTGGGGGAGATGATTTACCACCTTGGAGACAGACAGCATTTGCATTAGATACAGATCATAATGCTCACACACAGTAATTTACAGTGTTTACAATCACAGCGCAGGCATTCCCTTCAGCTTCTTGCAAAGGAGCCTACCACCTTCCCAGCCAGATAGTCCTTCTTGGACCAGCTCTGATAGCATCCCATTCCTGGTGTCTCCTTTCATGCACCAAGTCAGGTTGTACTTGCTCTGAGGGAGCATACAAATGGGGGCACATCTTGTCTTTCCATTTAAGAGATGAGCTTTTCTCCCTGCGATGCTGTTCCTTCCTGCTCCCATTCTTCAGGGTGGGGGAGCCTGGAGGGTGAACCTGGAGCTTATACAACCTGTTCATTACTAACCTGGGAAGATGGAGATAGGGAAAAAAAGGCCTTTAAATTACTTTTCCAGGTGTTGCTAGGCCCTGAGGTGTTGCAAAACCAGGGGAAAAGCAGGGTGTTATTACAGAGGTTGGTAAAACAAGCAGGGAAACAGCAGAAGTTACTGCAGACTGGACAAAATCAGCCTAGAGAAAAGAAAGCTCAGAGAAGATCTTATCCCCATGTACCAGTAGTTAAAGGGTGGATAAAAAGAAGATGGAGACTTCCTTTGTACAAGGAGTCCCATGGAAAAGACAAGGGGGTGATGGGCACAAGTTACAGCTGGGGAGATTCCCACTGGACACAAGAGGTGAATTTTCCCAATGAGAACAAGCAGCCATTGGAATAATCTCCCCAGGAAAGTGGTGACTCCCCAGTGTTGGGCACTGTTAAGATTGGGCTGGACAGGGTGCTGGGCCATCTAGTCTAGGTCGTGCTTTGCTTAGAAAGGTTGGAGCAGATGATCCTTGAGGTCCCTTTCCATCTGGGATTCTATGATTCAAATACCTTAGCAAAGAGTAGAAGACCCTTCCCACATGCCTTACATGCAGGAAGTGTTAGGGGGCACAGATTCAGCCTATGGTTTAGGATTCCCCATCCATCATTGATAGGTGAAGTCAGCCAAGTGCCATCTTTGATAACAGCAGCCACTCTCAACATGGATCAGTTTCCACTTGGAATTGCTATTTTGCTACCCTAGAAACATCCCATCATCATGGTCATTGTACCAGGCAATCCTAGCCATAAGGTAGCCTGTTCTAGTGGCTGTGCTGGTGAGAGAAGATACTCTTCCAGAGCACCCATAGCTGCTTTCCCTACAGCCATCCAGCTCAGCTAATCTTAGCTTATCTGGGGGATCACCAACCCTTTTCCTGCTCACAGGTTGCACTTTTATGTGTTTCCAAAAGCCACAGTTTGGCACCTGAAGGTTGAACCATAGACACAATCTTTGGAGGGTCTTGGTGAATCTCTGACCTGCAGATTTAGGTGCCCAGGTTCAATGCCCAAGGTCTGGGACACAGAAAAGCAATTTACCTTTACGCCAGTCACACACTGACAATCACATCCAAAGCATAAATGAATACAGCCTCAGGAAGCCTTATCAGAAACGGAGATGATTCTCCGTCACCAAGCAAAGAAGAGCCAGGGAATACAGCCATAGCAGAGATAAACAGCTCCCCATAGCCATTAACTGATTTGCCCTTTGGAAAGGACAACTGGTACATGCATTTAGAAGTGTTACACGCTTTCTGCAGAGTCATGCCTTGGAGCAACGATTCACACCCTTACAGATGGCATATTCACCAGCTGTGCAGGCAGCCTTTCCCCTCTGGCTAATGTGCTCAGAGAATTTCCATCTACAGCCCCTGCTGATTTCCACTTCTGAAATCTGCTGCTTCAAGACTTCTGTAGGACACAAGAAAGCCATCAGCATGAGCTCGAAGTAAAGGTTTCATCTGCATCTCACTGGATTATTCATAGACCCATGGAATGGTTTGGGTTGGAAGGTTGGTGGTCTTCTGTGCTGCTGCCTATGGTCATAGGAACATAGAATCTCAGATTTGGGTTTGGGTTGAAGGGACCTTAAAGCTCATTCAGTTCCAAGGCCCTGCCATGGGCAGAGACATCTTCCACTAGAGCAGGTTGCTCCAAACCTCATCCAACCTGGCCTTGAACACTTGGGTTCCTTCTGTGGAGAGGGAAGAGGAGTTTGATTTGGTGATGATAAGAGGATTCCTATTTATGCCTTTCACACATGCTTCCAGCTGAAGAGTTATCGAGAGCAAAGCACAAAGTCCAGCCCATCTCATGTCTTGGTTTAGCATGGCTTCCCAACATCTCATCTGTCTCTCAATCTGCAAATAGAGTGAGAAATGACTTGTCCCAAGAGGGCTGTGGAGTAGATGAGAGAAACACAATGGAATCAATGTGTAAGAGAAAGCTTTGCCTGTGTTGAAGGTGATGGCAAAGTGGTGGAGGCTCAGCTGTGCTGTGGACTGCATGTTGTCCACCTAAGGGTATCTACAGTGACTGCACAACAGCCTTGTCTGTAGGGCCATTTCTTCCTCTCACTGTTGTCCTTCCCATGAGAGTCCCTACTGATGCTCACAGTGTTACTGACCTTGGTAGGGTATGCACCACCAGGCCACAGGTACAACACTAACAGCCTGTGAGCTGTATTTAGACTATGTGGAGTGGCTGGAACAGTTTGGATTGGGTCTTGTGGCTTACTAATGCTTCAGCAATGTGTCTAGAGGGAAAGCAGGAGAGTCTGAGGGTACAATGGGGGTCCCACACAACACTCTGTCTGAGCTGGCAGGTTCTGTTCCAGATGCTCCTTGTGCTCCAACACTTCTGACTTTAAAAACTGTCTTAGCCCTGTATAATTCATATCAAGGAATGAGAACATGTATTTCTCAGTCTTCTCCCTTTAAATCTCAGCACATCGTCAGCTCAAACTCACAGCAGAGAAGCTAAGAACTGCAGATATATTTCTACTGCCAAAATGTGACAGGGCCCTTTGTCCAAATCAGCTGGCAACGTGTGAATGGGGTAGCTTCAGAGAGCTAGAGTCATCAAATATTTTGGCTGGGGGGTGCTTCATGGACCATGGTGCTCCCTGCAAGCTAAACTGAGGGATGCTTTAGATCTCCAGACCATTGAGTGTGGGGAAAGCCATGACCCGCTGCTGCTTTCATTGCTGTCCTGATGCACTTTGCATATTTGTTTTTGTCTCACTTGGGTGTGATCCAGGCACACATCCTCGAAGGGAAACAAACCCGCAGTGTCTGAGCATCCCTTTGCTCTCGAGAGCTGGGAGCCTGCTCCGCTCCGTGTGTCGTTTCAGAAAGGGAACACAAAGATGTTTAACTGTGGAGCTCAAAGCGGGTATTAACACAAGGCTGGAGAGAGTGGAATCTGTTTGAAGGAGATGCCAGCATCGCTCCCCTCTGCAAACAGACTGCCCTTGGCCACAAAGCCAGTCCATCCTGCAGCTCCCACTGGGCTGGGTGGGCCAAGCTCCCCGGCTCCGTGTTCAAGTGGATCTTTCATCTGCCTCTGGGTAAAAAGCAAAGTGTCACCTCATCTGTGGGGAATTTGCATTCAAATCCAAGCCCTCAAACAAGGTTCCTAGCAGAGAAGAGCCTGCCATGGCAGCTGGCAACTTATTCCTCTCTCTGTGGGGACTTCTGTGCTAGAAGCATGTACCCACTGTGCCAAGCGCTGTGACTTGTGGCTTCCCACTGCTGGAGTAATTCAGACTCCAGGCATCCATCCGTGCTGCATAAATATTGCAGCTGGCGTGAGTACAAATACATATATATCAGGGTACAGTATGTAGTGGGTGCAGACCACCCTCCCCAGCCTCTAGGTGGGTCAAGAAAGACACCTTCCCATTGCATGTTTGTGCACAAGGACATCCCTTTGCTCCCTGCTGCCATTGTTCCTCAGTGCAGGTCCCATCCCTTTTGAATAGAATCAAAGAATCCTCTGCCTAAGAGCTCCCCTCGATCTTCCCTCGGGCAGGTTCAAGCCATTCCCACTTGTCCTGGCCCTACAGGCCCTTGTCTCAAGCCCCTCTCCAGGTTTCCTGCAGTCCCTTTAGGCACTGGAGCTGCTCCTTAAGAAGCCTTCTCTTCTCCAGGCTGCCCCAGCCCAGCTCTCTCAGTCTGTCTTCATAGGAGAGATGCTCCAGCCCTCTGACCCCCTTCCTTTCACTCTTCCTCTGTGGAACAGGGAAGTTGAATGTGCAAATGGATTTCAACCTGAGTAAATGGATGTCCAAGCAGAGACCCCTGAGACCGACTTGGTGGCAGGACCATGGACCACAAGGTATCTGTCTGCAGCACTGAGGCTCTGCTTTGAGCTGTTGGAGGAGCCTCCTGTCTACAGAGGGAGCTTGTGGAGACCACATTAGATCTTCGGATGCTGGATAAGACCACAGTGGGTCTTTGAACACGGAATGCTGGTGGAGCTTTTCACAGGAGCCAAAATGGGCTTGCTCCCTCTGCTTTCTCCTTCTCCTCCTTCAGGGTTGATTAGCCTATAACCCAGGAAGCCTGGAGGAGGCATTTCTGAGCCTTCCTGGCAAAACTCAAGTTACAAACAGCGGGGAGAGAAGCAGAACATAAGAACACCCTCTTAAAAAAGAAGGGGGAAATGGTGCAAGCTGACACCACCCGTTTACCCAAGGTGATAAAGAGAAATGCATATCCCTGTATATTGCTGGGTTATCAACCAGATCACAACACAGGAGGGAAAGGCAGCAGGAGGGGAGGACGATTCCTCATCTCGGCTTCTCTGGCTGCTGTTTATGAAGCCCTGGAAAAGCACAATGTGCTTTACAAGGCACCCGTGCTGAAGGCTCTGGGTCGGGAGGGGGGGTGTCTATGGATGCGGATCTTGCAGCTCCTGCCCCACTTTAGCTGCGGGACAGCTGGAAATCGGTCCCACTGTGGCTGCAGAGTGTGCGGGCTGCGGATCGCAGGCTCATCCCTGCGGCGGAGAGGGGAAGAGTAAAAACGTCAAGAGCTCATTAAAAATATGGAAGCAGAGGGAGTGTGAATGCGAAGAGCCTGTAGGAAGTGTGTTAGTTCAGGTTACTGAAGCCTGGAGCTGCTCTGTAAGCAAGCAACGGCTCCATAACCCATGTTTCAATGGAGAGAGGTGGAAACCTTCACATTGTCAAGGCTAGCAGCAATGAGACCTCGCCTGGGGGTTGGCTGCTGACCCAGACTTAGCATCTGAAAGAGGATATCCCAGAGAGGGTGAAAAGCAACCTCAGCCAAGCTTGTGAATGGGGTGATGTTCACCTTCAAACACCAACTTAAGGCAGGAAGAAGCCCGTGGGATGAATGTGACATCCCAGCTAGGAGAAACAGTGCTAGGGTTTATAATGCAAAACTAGAGGTACCCCAAGAGTAAAAGGGAGGAGTTGTTTGGAATCAGGATTGTATTTGACTGCCTCAGGGCCAAGCATAATACTTAAATCTATTTTTTTCCAGGCCATTTGGGTCTGATAGGTCCATTGTACAAGGATGCTGGAGAGGGACCCTTCATCAGGGACTTTAGTGATAGGACAAGGGGTGATGGGTTCAAACTGAAACAGGGGAGATTTAGGTTGGATGTAAGGAAGAAGCTCTTTGCTGTGAGGATGCTGAGGCAGCTGTGGCTGCCCCATCCCTGGCAGTGCTCAAGGCCAGGTTGGACACAGGGGCTTGGAGCAAGCTGCTCCAGTGGAAGGGGTCCCTGCCTGTGGCAGGGGTTGGAACTGGGTGAGCTTTAAGGTCCCTTTCAACCCAAACCAGGCTGGGATTCTGTGGTCCTATTCAAGACCCTCATCTCAGGGTAGGATTTATCCTTTCCATCCCTTCCCTCTGCAGAATACATTTTGGTTTGTGGCTGGCACCACATCAAACGCTTCCAGCACCGATCTAAACTAAAGCATGAAGAATCAAATATGGATGGATTTGAAACAACACCAGCATTATCATAGCAGAGAACCTCTCTGGTGACATTAATGTGCTCTTTGAAGGGGGCTACCAGCAGGATAATCTCCCCATGTCCTGCAGAATGTGAACTGGGCGAAGAAGGAAGATACTTCAGTTTCCCCAGTCCATCCGTTTCCACTGATGAAACATGACCACAGCCAAGGATAAGGGAGCCCTTGTGTGATATTCCGCGTTTCCTCAGGCGACGATTTCGACACAGCACATTTTTGTTGTCGCTGGCATTCAAGAGCCTCCAGAAGAGGGGATTACGGGGTGGGATAAGGCTCGCCTGCCTGTCTGATAAAGCCTAGCTAGAGATAAGGGCTCCTTACAGGTCTAATTTTAAAACTGGCCCCCATGCCCTTCACTTCTCTTGATTCAGAGCTGATCAAAGCTGTCTGGGTAAGAGAGCTAAGAAATAGGCAAAGGGGCTGGGGCGGACTGGGGTCATAGAATTGCAGAATGGTTTCGGTTGGAAGAGACCATAAAAAGCATCTGGTTCCAGCCTCCTGCCAGGTTGTCCAGCCTGGCGTTGGAGCACCAGGTGTAATAAAGGTGCAATAAAGCTGAAAGGCTATAATGCGCTGTATGGTATAGTTTGGAGAAGTCAGCAATGAAGCAGCTGACTATAAATCCCACCATACCTGCCTCCTTGTGCTTCGATCATCAAATACGATTGCTAAAACATGCAAGCCGCAAACACCAACCCCCTGGCTACTGCTCACGTCACGGTAAAACCATGGCCTGAAACCAAGTTAATCCCTCCATTGCAAGCAAAGGGAATAAATGAAACCCTTTAACCAGCAGATGGTGCAGGGGACATGCCAGGGACTCACCTGGTGGTGATGCCCCCAGGATCAGGAAGAGGTGGGTAACTAGGGAGCTGGAGAAGTGATGGAGCATGAAGGGGATCGGGGAAACAATGGAGAGCTGAGCGACTTAAGACTGGGAAAGGGGATGGCATAGATTCCTTCCCAAATTCCTGCATACCTCAGCAAATGGGCAGGAAACCCTGATCAGGCTGATGTGCCATCCCACCAAACACAAACCTAACAGCCTGGCATGCATTCAGTGTAGAGGATCATTTAGTATGTTGCTCGCATGTACCTGTACATTGGAGCTTGGGAAGCCATAGATTCTCCAGTGGGGCACAGCCATGGGGCATCTTCCATCAGCCTGGATCCATGTTCAGCTGGGTCTACAGGAATAGTGTTTTCATAGAACCATAGAATCACAGAATTCCAGGTTGGAAGGGACCTCAAGGATCATCTGCACTGACTTTTCCAGGCAAAGCATGACCCTAGATGGCCCAGCACCCTGTCCAGTCAAATCTTAACAGCATCCAACACTGGTGAGTCACCACTTCCCTAAGGAGATTATTCCAATGGCTGCTTGTTCTCCTTGGGAAACATTTTCCTCTTGTGTCCAGTGGGAATCTCCCCAGCAGTGACTTGTGCCCATCACCCCTCGGCTTTCCCATGGGACTCCTTGTAATGTTTGTGTCTTACAGAACTCTCATTACCCAGATTTGGATCTCATCGGGACCCTGCTGTGGCCCCTGGCACTGGCCAAGACTTCAGCTCTGAATCATGCCAACAGCCCAGTGTCTAGCTGATGCAGCAAAGACCTTAGGGTAGAACTGAACGTGCCCATATGCTATGTGTTCAATCATCAACACAACTGCTTGCTGTTCCCACAGGGAGGCCTTTCATCCTCACATCTTTTGGCCCCAAAAGGTCTTTTCAGGCACCCCCAGTTTCAGCACAAACTGGTTCCAAAGTGACATAAAAAGCAGTCACATACCTACGTGAGTAGAGGACACATGAAGTAATATCTCCCCATGAGCAGCAGAAACTCATTGATCTAGAATTACGCCTTCCTTTGTAACTTTCCCATGCCAGCCTTTGAAAGAAAACTGGGCTCCAAAGAACTGTCATGAGCCTTTCAGGAGCTGACAATGCTCCAAAACTGTGNGTAACTTTCCCATGCCAGCCTTTGAAAGAAAACTGGGCTCCAAAGAACTGTCATGAGCCTTTCAGGAGCTGACAATGCTCCAAAACTGTGCCTGTTTCTCTAAGTGATCCAATCTGCTCAGCCTGAAATAAACAGATCAGGGTATTTCAGCAACTTTTGTGTCATCGTTTTCCACCTCTATTTTGGCACAAACTCATGACTTGTGCAGTTCTGGGGTCCTCAACATCCAAAGGACATGGAGCTGTTGGAACAAGTGCAGAGGAGGCCACGAGGATGAGCAGGGGCTGGAGCAGCTCCTGGATGGAGCCAGGCTGAGAACATTGGGGCTGTTGAGGCTGGGGAAGAGAAGCTGCGTGGAGACCTCAGAGCAGCTTCCAGTGTCTGAAGGGGGCCTCTAGGGATGCTGGGGAGGGACTCTTCATTAGGGACTGCAGTGACGGGACAAGGGGTAACGGGTTCAAACTGAGACAGGGGAGGTTTGGATTGGATCTAAGGAAGAAATTCTTTGCTGTGAGGGTGCTGAGGCACTGGAATGGGTTGCCCAGGGAGGTTGTGAATGCTCCATCCCTGGCAGTGTTCAAGGCCAGGTTGGACAGAGCCTTGGGTGCCCTGGTTTAGTGTGAGGTGTCCCTGCTTATGGAAGTGGGGTTGGCAGTGGATGATCTTAAGGTCCTTTCCAACCCTGACTGTTCTATGATTCTATGACTTGCCTCCTGATGGTTTCAAAACCTTCTCTTGTTTGAAAACCAACCTTAATGTTCATGTGTCCCTTTAAAAAGTCAGCCTCAGACTTGTCCTTCAGACCATTTTCAAGGGGAGATAGGTTTACCCTCCTTCAATTCCTGATGTCCAGTTTTCTTTGTTTTGTATTTCAGCCTGCTTTCTGGGATTGCTGTGCTCAGTATAATGGGTTCAAAGACAAGCTGGAGTTCTGTTTTATTGGGCTTTTTTGTAGGCATCCCCATATCTTCTCTTACCCAATACTCGTTCAGTCAATGTCAGCCACCACAAGTCCCCCCCTCCTTTGCCATCATAAGAGCTGGATCCAGCTGCCTGAGGTCTAACACAGCACAAACAATAAGGGATGAAGGCTGAAACTCTCACTGTCTCAAAGCCAACATAGCTTGGCACAGATTTTGACATGAATGTCATAGATCTGCTGCATAGATTTTCATGCAGAGAAGAAAAGAAGTCTTCTTTCCCCATTAACTGCAGGGGTTTTCATGGCCACCACTGCGTGCACTCAGAAGGGTTAGCAGGGGTGGGTGGAACCATGCTGATGGGCACATTTATCTTTATAATGCTAAAACACAACAAACTCTGCCTTTCCTTCTGCAGCCCTGACCTTTGAACACTCAATGCTGAGCTGCGACAGGAGGAAACAGAGAAGGAGACATGGGACAGTTGGACCATGCACAAAACAATAGACAACAACACTAGCATCAAACCCAGCAAGGATGCAGGGAGGGAATGGGGTTTGTTTCTGCTCCCTGAAAGGACCCATTCACAGGGGGGTCCAACCTTGTGTTTCTACATCTAAAGAGCTTGATTGGTTTCCCAGCCATTGACTTTGCCATATTCATCTATATCCAAAGCTTTGACAAGGCGAGCTGGAAAGAATCCCCTCAAAAGCACCTTGGGGAACATCCCATTGCTTTTGAAATAAGGCAGGGCAGAGGGAGAAAATACACTGTGAGGAGCAGTTCTGCCTCAGCAAGACAAATGAGTTGGTATTCTCCTAGGTCTTTTCTAGTTCCCACTGCTGGGAAACATAAGCCTAGGCCCCAGATGCTTTATAGCTCTTGATGTCTCCTGTGCCATGGAGTCACATGGATTTACCCTGGCTGAAGGTTTGGCCCTATGTTGGAAGTGGTTGAGAAGCATGACACCCATTAGGGACTGCAGGGACAGGACAAGGGGTGATGGGTTCAGACTGAAACAGGGGAGGTTTAGATTGGATCTAAGGAAGAAATTCTTTGCTGTGAGGGTGCTGAGGCACTGGAATGGGTTGCCCAGGGAGGTTGTGAGTGCTCCATCCCTGGCAGTGTTCAAGGCCAGGTTGGACAGAGCCTTGTGTGCCCTGGTTTAGTGTGAGGTGTCCCTGCCCATGGCAGGGGGGTTGGAACTGGATGATCTTCAGGTCCTTTCCAACCCAAACTATTCTATGATTCTATGATTCCACCTCCAATAGCTGTTTCTTACCAATTCTCTTTCTTCTTTCTCTTGGGTCTGGTCAGTGGAAACAAAAGAGCTCCCATGGACATGTTTCTGTGTGGGTCTGTCTATATTTGCTACGTGCAAACACAGGAACGAGCTGCAGCCCACAGCTAGCACACAGATTAAGGGAAGTAAATTGCCTATATGTGTGGGACATACTATTTCCTCGCAGAGAAATTAATTGTGACCTTCTGCTAACTGCTAAATGCACTCCTGTGTTTGGGAGAGGGTTGGGATTTCTTTAATTTTATCCAGATGAGGAGTTTTCAGCAAGGGGCATAGGCAGTGGATGTTTGCCTCCAAAGACATTCCAGGTGGGTGTCTCGAGCCTGCCCTTTGCAGTAAGCTCAGCAAAGTGGGTTCAATCTGTTTCTTTTCCAGCCCTTATGATTGCACTTATGTTTCTGCTCTGGAGCCTTTAAGCACCAACAGGATGGAAGAAGATGGTGCCAAAAGGCTTGACAAGTGAAAGAAATAGTCCATGGATGAGAGTGTTGAACTCCTTCCTGGCAGGAGTTTATATATGAATGCCTCAGCCTTATGGTTTGCAGACCTGGGAGTATGTAGATGGGGCAATTCAATGCCCGATCCAGCCATTGGGACCAGCAGATGCTCTGGCATGAAGCAAGTGGGGAAAACACTTTACTCTCCACCCAATAGATGCATGGACTGAGATTTTCTCTCAACTGGGCACATCCGGAGCTCTTGCTTCACATTTCAATCCATTTCACCCTATTTTGGGTTAAACGGGCCCTGTTTTGGCCTCCTAACTGTGCTGTGCAAACTGTGCTTAAGTGAGGGGGGCTGCCAAGTTTGCACCAGACCCATGTCCTGTCTCAGACTCTGGCAAGGAACAAACATGTCAGGAAGACTGCAAGAAAATCCAGAATAAGAAACATGGATCAATAGCAGGGATTTCTTTCTAACTTCCAGCAAACATTGACTTAACCCCCAGAGCAGACATGGACAAATATTGCCTCATCAGACCCTTTGGAGGTATTAAGAAAGCCTTTTCAATGGAAAAAGAAAATCTATTTGCTTCTATTCAAATGCTCTGCTTCTTTTCCATCTGAGAAGATGTATCTAAAGTCTCTGTATTCAGAAATCCTCCATTCACCCTCAATGGAAAAAGACGGTAACACATTAGCAAGGAAACAGCATTCCCTGTTAAAAACTATTGGAGTTTTACATCAGATTTGTACTGGAGACTGAAGATCACTCTCCTTTCAAAATCTCTGATTTCCTTTGTAATGTGAAAACTAAGTATTGCGATCCTCTTGTGATCTGCACGAATATCCACTGCCACGGTGAGAATGTGCCAGGGTCATGGTACATTATTACAGCGTGTGGGATTTCTTCCTGAGGCTGATCATCTCCTAAATAGTCAGTCCTGACACTGAAACAGAGGGGCATTTGTGGCAAGAAGCTCAAGTACATCCAACACCAAAGTTGGCTGAATAAAGAGAGCAAGGCAAAGAAGCTAAGTGCAACAAGGAAAAGGCTGAAATAGAGAGAGGGGTTGGGGGGCTTCGACCAATAACTTTTACATCTGTGTCAACTACCTGTAACACCAGAAAGTTCAGCTGCAGAAGAGCTATAACAATGCAGACCTGTGGCTGGCAAAGCCATCATCTCACGGCTATACGGTTCTCCTATCCCTGGGCTGCTGCGAGGAAATGAGTTTAGCTTCTACTTTAACTTCTCTGCATCCACCATTGGCTTTCAATGCCATGCAAGTTATGTTGTCTTTTCCTCCATCCCTTCCTCTGCAACGTGCTTCTCTCCTTTAAATAAATTACCTTCTGCAGGATGTTGAGATGTGAGCGCCAGTCCTGAGGTGTAAGGATATCTGTACCCAAAAGGACCACAAGATCACAGTAGGAAACACATCTTCAGTCACCTTTCTCGTGTGTTGGAAAACCTCTGCTTCCATTAGTACTGTTCCCTACAGAGACACTGGGATGTCAGGGAGATTCCACTGTTGACTGGATCCACCCGTAAGTTCTACAGAGCAGCAGGGGGTCTGATCACAGATAATCACTGCTTGGGTTGGAAGGGTTCCTAAAGCTCATCCTGTTCCAACCCCCTGCCATGGGCAGGGACACCTTCCATTAGACCTTGGCCCTACAGGCCCTTGTCTCAAGCCCCTCTCCAGGTTCCCTGCAGCCCCTTTAGGCCCTGGAGCTGCTCTCAGGGCTCCCCTTCAGGAGCCTTCTCTTCTCTCCCCCAGGCTGCCCCAGCCCAGCTCTCTCAGCCTGGCTCCAGAGCAGAGCTGCTCCAGCCCTCGCAGCAGCTCCATGGCCTCCTCTGCCCTCGCTCCAACAGCTCCAGGTCCCTCTTGTGCTGCTGCCCCAGAGCTGGAGCAGGGCTGCAAGGGGGGTCTCCCCAGAGCACCTTCTAAGTCTTACAAGGAAGCCTCTTCTCACTGTGTCTTCTGCAGAGTTCACTTTCTCCTATGAAATGTCTACCTATATGGGTTGCTTGTGGATATCCAACATCTCAACCTATTCCCGTTTAGGGTAACTCCTCTCCTCCTCCTTCTCTGCTCTCCTCTTCCCAGCTTCTCATCACCCCTTTCTCATGCTGTGCTGCTTTATCCCCTTCTTTACCAGCACAGGCCACTTCTGTGGGACCTTCTTCCCCAATCCATCTCTAACCACAAAAGGCCTCGAGAGGATTTAATCTTTGGGAAAGAACGTTACTGACGATAAGTAAGAATTTAATTGACAAGCAGCAGCAGAGCCTGTCTCTGAGCACCAGCCTGGGGGCAGGAATCTGCTCCAGATATTCCAAACATTTAAATTCTGACTCTTTTTTTCCCTTTCAGTTGTCTAATTCCAAGACCTCAGCAAAGTTCAGAGGTGAGTGGTTGTCTCCTCAAACATATCATCAAGGTTTCCATACGGATAGAGCTCTTCGTGCCTAGGAGCAACAAACCATCTCCGACTTGCTGGGTCTTTGTGGTATGGGTGAGTCCCATGGCTATCGGGTTTCTACACTTACCTTGGGAGTATTTGGTGGTGTTCAAGACAATATGTCAAACATGGGTCAAAGCAACACAGGAACTCTGCCAGTCCTAGATGTATTTGTTATTGGGTTTGGTCATCTCTTGTCATTCTTCTCCTCTCAGAGCTGTACATGTTCCTCTGCACTCTGTGATGATCAAAGCTCCCAGTCCCAGAAAGCCCAAATGAAGGTAATTTTGGGTATCACCCAAGTCTCATCTCCCTTCCTTCCTCTGGCTCAACCCATACAGGTTAGCTTCCCACTCTTAGATGAATCCTCCTTCAGTAGTTCAAAGGGCTATTGAATTGCAGCTGCAGAGCTGACAGGGCTACAGGACTTCCCTTGGACAGAATGGAAAAGGTGATGGGGCAGCAAATTATATCATAGAATCATAGAATGGTTTGGGTTGGAAGGGACCTTAAAGCTCCTCCAGCTCCAACCCCTGCCACGGGCAGGGACCCCTTCCACTGGAGCAGCTTGCTCCAAGCCCCTGTGTCCAACCTGGCCTTGAGCACTGCCAGGGATGGGGCAGCCACAGCTTCTCTGGGCACCTTAGACCTTCTCTGCCTCACTTAGACCATAAACATGACATCCAGACATGGGCAATCATGATAACATTACAGATGACATCTCTGTAATGATGGACCACAGATGCTTTCCGTATCTGCTACTCCATTGGAGGCACAAAGCAGGATAGAAATCTTCACACCCATCTCTGCTGTAAGGATGTCTCCTGCTAGGCAAGGTTTATGGCAGGGAGAACATTCCTTACTGCACCAATCTGCTGCTGATGAGTAGACAAGGTTCCCACCACATCAGGGCTTCTGCAGGTCTGAAACAGGAGCAACAAAATTCTGTGGTGATTACACTTGATTAGCAAGTGCTTGGAGTTGAACTGGATGTGTTAGTTGAAAGGCATAAAATGGTTAAGTGCAAGCTGTTCAGTAATTAAATGAAGAGGGTAGCAAGATGGTTGTTTCCTATAGGAAAAAGAGGGATTATATCACCCACGGGACACGGATAGTGCAGTGATTTGATGGAGAGGGGAAAGAGTTCCTCAATTTCTTAGTGAATAAACATTGTGAAGATGAGAGAAAGCAGAAAAGAGAAACTCATCAGATGCCTTTTGCCCTTTCAGGCCCAAACTGGGTTTCCTCTATGGAAGAAGCCTCTCATTGAATCTCAGACAGGCACAGAACAAAACAAAAGCCACAACACAGGAACTAGTGCTTTTTAATTGGGGTTTAAATCACCTTTAAGCATCACTATCTTGGCTGCGTGTCTTCTGATACTCTCCAAGCTGGATATCTGATTAAATTGTTGTAGTCAGAAGGGAAGGGGAGGTTTCAACACTATTTGAAGACCCCCTCA
Source organism: Agapornis roseicollis (assembly GCA_002631895.1). Taxonomy (NCBI): domain Eukaryota; kingdom Metazoa; phylum Chordata; class Aves; order Psittaciformes; family Psittacidae; genus Agapornis; species Agapornis roseicollis. The sequence continues at coordinate 10,871 of NDXB01022173.1, read as the reverse complement.
CAAGGGTCCCAGGTAGCTGCCTGGGTCTGGGGAAGGAATGGTATTCACTTGCTGCTTTTCTGCACCTTTCTGTCTTTATTTATGGTGAAGTTTGAGGAGCTGGGCTGAAACCAAGCCCCAGGCTGATACCTTACACCAGCACCGCACCAGACTCTGGCTGATTTACACTGGGGAACAAAGCCAAAGGGAAATGCAACCGCACGAGGGGAAGGAGCTGGCACTGCAGAGTACAGATGTATGCGATCAGCCAGTACCTTAATGGAGGTAGATCATTTCAGAGCAGTAATTCTGCTCCTCCTGAACCTTTTTCATTTCTCATGTGTTAACATAAAAACCTCCAATGGCCACAGTTTGCTGGAATTGCCTGCATTTCTCAAGGGTTTTGACACCCAAAATGTGAAAGGGTTGATCACTGCCTCCAAGCTTGGATCTCGATCACCCAACTGCAAACCTTGAGGGATGCCAGTGTCCCACAGCAGGCTGTGTCCATGGAGGCATTAAATAGACCTGTGTGGGGCCAGGCAAGATGTGAAGCCCAAATACATGCAATGGTTTCCAGATGCCATTGTATTCTTACACAAGCCTGTGCCCTGTATCTGCACTATTTACTCTCCATGACCAAAACACCCATGTTTGGGACAAATACAACTCAAGAGCTAAACCACCCAGTCAACCTGGACACCCTGGTATCATCATCACAATACTAAGGGCTGGGAACATCTGAAGCTATGATTTAAGTGGCATCACTTGTATAGTTTAGCTTCCCAATATTTGGATTTCATAAAAACTGTAGGGCATAAAAGATTCTGACCTTTGTGTATGGGAAAGCGTTTAAAAAGCTTGCAGCTCCTGTCCCTGTTTCTAACAGATGATAATGCAGTACTTTATAGTTTTGTGATGGTTTTTAAATGCTATGTTTGTATGAGGGACTTCCTTTGTTTTGTGTTTCTGGTTTTGGGGAGATAATGCTGCTCTCACGGAAGGCTGCAGCTGCTTGGTCTGGAACTGGAAAAGCTGAATCACTCTATGGGTTGCAGTCCAAAACTTCCCACGAACTGGTCCTCTCCCAGAGATGAACAGGAGTAGAAATGAAGTGGGTTTATTATAGCCTTTTCCTTCCCCAAACTCCAGGCTAAGAAATAACAAGACACGTTTGGTGATGACTAGCATCATAGAATCATAGAATGGTTTGGGTTGGAAGGGACCTTAAGATCACCCAGTTCCAACCCCCCTGCCATAAACAGGGACACCTCACACTAAACCAGGGCACTTAAGGCTCTGTCCAACCTGGCCTTGAACACTGCCAGGGATGGAGCACTCACAGCTTCCCTGGGCAACCCATTCCAGTGCCTCAGCACCCTCACAGCAAAGAATTTCTTCCTTAGATCCAATCTAAACCTCCCCTGTTTTAGTCTGAACCCGTTACCCCTTGTCCTGTCACTCCAATCCCTAATGAAGAGTCCCTCACCAGCATCGCTAGAGGCCCCCTTCAGATACTGGAAGGCTGCTCTGAGGTCTCCACGTAGTCTTCTCTTCCCCAGGCTGAACAGCCCCAACTCTCTCAGCCTGTCTCTGTATGGGAGCTGCTCCAGCCCCTGCTCATCCTCGTGGCCTCCTCTGCACTTGTTCCAACAGCTCCACATCCTTTTTATGTTGAGGACCCCAGAACTGGCCCCAGTGCTCCAGGTGAGGTCTCCCAAGAGCAGAGTAGAAGGGCAGGATCACCTCCTTTGACCAAATGGGTCATCTCCATCAGTCTACCCACTCCCTGTAGGGACCAAGCAAAAAGAAACAAAGGATTTGATCTGGTGCTGTTGACTCTAACAATGCAGATGCATAGCAAGGACAGAGAACACCTTCAGCTGCTCAGGGAGAAGCTGGTGCCAGATGCTCTGCCCATGGGTTGCACTTAAGCCAAAAAGGCAACAGCAAGGAGCTGTGGATCACATTTACAAATGACCTTTTGAGGTTCCACAGGGAGCCTCAGGAATCATATGGGTCACAATGGGCTCCACCAGGACCTGCATTAACATCATGACATTTTCAGAGCCATTGGTGGTGCATGAGGTCTAGTTTCCCTGTGCATCTGCATGAAATCATAGAATCATAGAACACCAGGTGGGAAAGGACCTCAAGGATCATCTGGTCCAACCTTCCTATGCAAAGGATTACATAGACCAGATGGGCTAGCACCCTGTGCAGCCCAGTCTTAACAGTGTCAAACGCTGGGAAGCCACCATTTCCCTAGGGAGATTATTCCAGTGGCTGATTGTCCTCAATCAGGATGATTGTCCTGATGGAGAACAAACACAAAAGGAAACATTTTCCTTTTGTGTCCAGTGGGAATCTCCCCAGGAGTAACTTGTTCCCATCACCCCTTGTCTTTTCCATGGGACTCCTTGTAAAGGGGGAGTCTCCATCATCTTTGTAGCCACCCTTTAAATAGTGGAATAAACATCAGACTACATTCAGGTTCAGATGGCCACAGCATGGTACTGCATCACTGTCAGGACAAGGAGGTCCATTGATTGGATCTCCCGATTAATGATGTGCTGTGCAAAGCACTGTGGCAGTGCTGAGTGCTGATCTTCAGCAGACACGACTTGATGTCCAGTTGGTGAAAACACTAAACTCAGCCTGGCTGGGGTTTGTTGTGCACAGTGCCAAGCATCTCCTTCACACAGTAAAAGCATATAGCCAGGAGGGGAAAAAAATCAGACCACTTGCTCACTGTTCCTGCAGCCCACTCTGGGATCACCTTATCCCATCTCCAAAGGAGGTCTTTCAAACCCTGCTTTTCATTTTAAGAATGATTAATCTCCATTCTCACCAAGAACAAAGGGACCTACAGCGCGCTTTGCATTCAGCGAGAAAACCCAAGGAAAAGAATGAGCAACGTTTCACTTCATATACCATCAGTCATGGGCTGCTGGGTTTTGGTAGGAGAGCTGACAGCAGTTGTGCCAGAACCAGAAGGGACCTCTCTGTAGGCACAGCTTGTTAGAAATGGCCTGGGAGCTGTGAAAAATCCCCTCCTTTGAAATGGGTATGAAACAGTTTGAGTTTTCTTGCTCCATTTAATGTGGGCTCAGCGGGAGCTGGAGATGGGTGCCAAAGTGAAGCCAAGCAAAGATCACTCAGCCAAGCCTTCCCGATGCCTCTGCTGCTCACCAGGGCCTTTGGTTACAGAAGCGTGAGTTTCTAGTGCCTGTGCCAAACATATTACTAGGGGATGAGTAATTTTGCCTTTATAAATTGAGCTGTCACTGGGGGTAAGCAAATGGTAACGCAGAATTGAGCACGCTTCTCCCAGTCCTTCCCTCTCTGATATCTCTGGAGTGATCTGGGTTCAGTAATAGTGCTTAAAGCACTTCCATTTTAAACATCAGCCTGGTCTAAGAGGGAAAATAAATCCCCAAACTGAGCTTCCAGAGCTGGGGATGTGGCCTTCCTTGCGTCCAAACTCTTTGCTCCAAGGTGGAGAAATGGGATTTTGCAGATTCAAAAGCTGGTGCTTGAGGAAGTTGATTGAAGGGCTCAGAAGGAGAGAAGCTGGTTGAACAGCAGCTGTTACGGTTCACTTTTTTCCTTAACATTTTGGGACTCGGAAATATTAGTAAAACAAGTAGGAGTCTTCCTTGTTTTCCATAGTGCTAAGCCACTTACAGTCATAAGCAGCAGGACTGAGGATTAATGCTGTCAGCATCTCTGTTGCATCATATCAGAGCCTTTTTATATTTATTTTGTCATTTCCATCTTCCATTACGTCTGAGGATAAAAAAGGCTGACAAGTCCTGATTTCCACTCTGCTCTGCTTCAATCAAATTAGGTTCATTTATTACAACTCAGTAATTCACATTTCTGAAGGGGAAAGCCTAAATCCATCTCTGCTTGTCTTCCTAAAGACAGTTCAAATCGTTTTGTGAGCAAAAGCAATGCACAAATACACACTGTAATAAAGATCATACCTCTTCCTCCTCATCTGAGCAAATATGAAGGAAAATGATACATAAAATATAAGATAGGCTGAGAAAGTTGGGGCTGTTGAGGCTGGAGAAGAGAAGCTGCGTGGAGACCTCAGAGCAGCTTCCAGTGTCTGAAGGGGGCCTATAGGGATGCTGGGGAGGGACTCTTCATTAGGGACTGCAGTGACAGGACAAGGGGTGATGGGTTCAGGCTGAAACAGGGGAGGTTTAGATTGGATCTAAGGAAGAAATTCTTTGCTGTGAGGGTGCTGAGGCACGGGAATGGGTTGGCCAGGGAGGTTGTGAGTGCTCCATCCCTGGCAGTGTTCAAGGCCAAGTTGGACAGAGCCTTGTGTGCCCTGGTTTAGTGTGAGGTGTCCCTGTTTATGGCAGGGGGGCTGGAACTGGATGATGTTAAGGTCCTTTCCAACCCAAACCATTCTGTGATTCTATGAAAACATTAACATTTGAAACTCTTTCACTGATCAAAGCAGGTGGGGAAGGAGAAAGGCAACTGAAGACTGAAGATTTGGGTCAGAGCTTCAGGGAAACATCACCTACTGCTTGTCCCCTGGGCAGGGATTTTCATTATTATATGTCCTTATACTTACCTGTACTTGGAATTTTCTCCCATCCCTCTCATGATTATGTGATGATTATCATTGCAAAGGTAGACAGTATTTTGGCAAACAGCAACTTGGCAATGGGGAGAGAGTAAAAACCAGTTGCTGTCATTTAATGGCGATGGGAGTTTGAATGCAATAGGATACAAGTGACGGGTGGAAAGAACTGTCCTTTTACTGCACTCCATGTAAGTGCAGAACACCATTTCTCCCTAAAAATGGATTCAGATCATTCACTAGAACTTTGTCATATATAGAAGTATGTGCCCTTTTCGTGGCTAATGCCAGACCGATAAGAAAGATGGCTGTGTGCCACCACTGGGAGAAGCTTTGAGATGAACAAACAGGGAAAACAAGCTACAGAAAATGGGTCCCCATGCATCTGGAGTGAAATGCAATGGGTTGTACGGTGAAAGAAAACAACTCTGGGTTATATAAAGGATGAATTAACCCCAAAGATATGGGTTCACTTCTTTGGCAACAAGCTCTAATCAATGAGCCCAGTGAGTCCTCAATGGAGCATGCATCTGTCCCCTGATGATTTAGGACTTCAGGCTGTTCCCGATGACAAACCATTCCTCACGCTGTCGTTATTCCCACTGAAATCAAATCAGATGAGTAGAACGGGAGTCAAAAATCCACATCTCGAATAATACTCCCCTCCTATCAACTGCTCTGTTTTCACACTGTTATAGCTGTTATTTTTGGACACAGCGACCCACATTTCCTGCTAAGACTCGTTTCCACTGTAATTTATAGTCTTGTTTCTACAGCGGGTTGAAAGTTCTTTGGAGTGAGATAGGAAACATGTTGCTTATCATGCTGGTGTAGGCCCAATGGTCGTCTCCCTGAGATGTGGTAGGTTCATCTATCTGGGAGAGTGCCTTGGTGAGGGTAGGAGCTTCACACAAACCTCCTGCGATGCTCCTCACTGATGGATGATGGTTTTCATGCAGGAGGCATCACACTCTTCTCCCGAAGCACAACAAGTCAGGGGGAGAGGTGCTAAAAGCAGATTTCACAGGGATGAGCCTTCGCGTGTCCCGTTCTGTCTGTAACAGAAGTTGATTTGTTTTCTAGCCCAGGCCTGCAAAAACTCCAGGAAACAATGGAATTAGCTCCAATTCTGGCTATGATGCACACTTGAATTTGTCTACAAAGTCTAAACTTTAGTTTGATTTATGCCTGTAACAACATTTGTGTTCATACTCATAAATGTGATGCATACATGGTAATCCCGCAACGCACAGTTATCTGCTCTAAGCTGAAAATGGCCCCGCTAACCCCAGATAAGACCATGTGCACAGAGGCTGACAGCATCATCTCCACATACTTCTCTGTGTCCAAAACACTAACAAAACTGTCTAAGGAATGGAAAATGGGATCTCTTGTACAAGTCCTTTCAGAGTGCATTGGACAGAGCAACAAAGGCACTTTGGGGCTGGCTCTCCTTCCAAGTGATCCCGAGATCTGTATGTCCATCAATGTCCACATCTCCGTTAGCTCTGATTAATAAAACTTCTGTCTTATTCTTATAATGGGAGCATTGGCTTCTTTCTGTGTAATTTATCCTTTTAGCCTAGGACAGTCTTCTATAGGTGTAAACTTGTTGGCAGATGAAGTATAGACTTCAATGCCAAAACAACCCACTTCCAATCCAAGTTGCGTATCGCCAGCAATGGACTCACTAGCGCTCTGACTCCTCCAGGGCACCAGGACTGGGGCAAATCCAGGTGGAAGAGAAGCATATGGTGGCATAGAGTAACACAGCAAGGAGAAATCTAGAAGAGGGAAGGACTCTATCCATGTCCCAGGACCTCAGCCACATCCCTACCTCCCTCTAAAGGAAAATTCAGTTCACAGAAATCCTGTCATTGGTCCAAACATTGATTCCAGAAATGGAAATCTATTTTGCTGGCCCTTTTTTCCATTTTATCAATGGCAGCCAGGAAACCTGGTTTTTCTTCCCAAGTCTGTTACGGGCTTCCAGTCTGGCTGGGAACACATCTCCATAGAATGATGTGGCGAAACAGGTCTGTTAGGTGGTTAATGAGCTGGATGCTGCATGAATGCCCTGGTTCTTGTAGGTGAAGACCCCAAATACCTTTAATTTCCACATGGCCTATATTTTCCAAAGTGTTTGGGTCCAGAGTTGCAGCAAATCGAGCCCCACATTGGGGTTAGTGAGCTATAAACACTCCTCAAAATGCAAAAAAGATACCTCATAGGATTTGTTGTCTAGGCACCTAAATCCCACTGGATTACGATGTTGAAGCCTCCCCTGTTTAGGAGCTGTTGAAAATCCCAGCAGCGTCACTCTGGATCTCCATTGCTCTCTCCAGGACAATGTCTGGTTTCTGCTACATTTTCTGATGGCTTGGGCTTATTTGCCACTACCGGAAGGTTACCCTGGCAGTTAGACTTTCCTTTCTAGGCTGAAGGAGGAGATTGCTTTACACGACGCCTTTCATCTTCCCTAATACGCTCCATATTATCCTCTTGATTTCTTCCATCTGGGCAAATCTTTTGTTGACCCCACCTGAAATCTAAAACCTTTCAAAATAAGCCTTTCCACTTCTCTCCTCTGATCCGGTAATGGTGGATGTGACTGGGAGGTCAGAAGTCTGAGATTAGTCGTGACCTCACTCTTGGGCTTCGCATTGGCAGTAGGTTAGAGGCTTTGAACTTGGCATCCTGACAAATTGTTATTGCTACATACCAAAAACCAGCTCACCATCGTGTCTGTGGGAGGGTGATGGGGGGGAAGTCAGGGGAGATGGATTCCTTCAAAGAGCAACGCTATTCCACACAGCACGACACCGAGACAGGAAGATTACACCCCTGAACCCCAAGGTAAAAGCTTGACAGACACTAACTCTTAAAATACAGCCCAGAAATGCTCTTAATTGAATCCTAACTGGCTGAGATGCTGTAGACAGTGAATACCACTGGAGCTTTTATTTTTAGAGGGTGAGCTGCCAACCTCCCATGAAAACTGAGTAGGGACCAGATTTGTGCTCTGAATGACTCTTACATGTTACAAACCCAAGAACAAATAAAGTCGGGCGGATGTGATTATTTAGTCTATAACCCCAAAAGACATAACAAGATCTTCAGGGTCATCTGCTATCAGAGGCAACCGCTTTGGCAAAGGAAGTTCTCAAACGTATCAACATCCATCTGAAGAGGTAAGTTTTCCTTTGATTTAATATTAACCTTCATTACTCTCTATTTTTAGCCTGGAGAAATGAATCTACGGCAATCTTCTCTCTGTGAGTGAGTGTGTGTGCTTATATCTGTCCATTCCTACTGTAGCAGCATCCGACTCCATTGGCCAAGCTCAACCACACTCGAAGGAGACCAGAGGCCAAAGAGGCTTTGCTTGGTCACCCCCTGAGAGCCAGGCTTTCTAGCCAGTCAAGCACAGAGAGGCAGACCCATAACGACACCGAAGCCAGACAAATTCAACTTGGAAATAGAGTCTGCATTTTTAACAGCATGGCTGTCAAAGCAGAAAAGCTTCAATCGGATCTTGTGTCTTCTTAGGCAAGCAGAGTCAGTCAGCCTCAAGACACAAATCCAGAGGAAACCTGGCTCCTTTCAATCCAGAACTACCTATTTTTTTAGGTTTTAAAGTCACAGTGGGCCATAAGATCATCTATTCTGAGCTCCATATAATATGGACTGTAAAAATCGCATACACCAATAAGGAACCCAATAACTTGCGCTTTGGCTAAAACCTCTGTTCCAGCAGGCATCTGCTCACAATTTGAAAGTATCTGAAGAGGAAGAATCTACTCCTTTCATTGGTATTTTGTCTCAACACTTAATCATTCCCACTGTTAAAGCACTGGGCCTCAGTTTGAAATGAAATATGTCTGCTTTTAGGTTCCGGCCTTGGACCTCTGATAGACTACAAGGCTCTGTTGCCTCTGGGTGTTTTCTCCTGAGGATGAACTTATACCCTTCTTGAGTCTGCTCTTGACCTTTCTTCTGTAAGTGAAGCAGGTGGAGATCTAACATGAGACTTGTTTTTCCTAGAGTTTTGGAACTTTGGGGTGACTTTTCCCTTTTTGGGGGGGCCTTTCCAAATAAGTTGACATAGAACTAGCTTGGACAAGGCACAAACCAGGTTTTTATTGATGCAGTCAATGCACATGAGGGACCTAAGCAGGGAGAAGGGTGAAGGGGTGAAGAGGCAAGAATTCAAACAACCCAAGAGTCTTGTTTCCCAGTCTGGTATGGGCCTTGAACAGTGTTAAAGTGCTCATTGTGTTTGATAACATCATCTCCTCTCCTTCAATTATACAGACAGAAACTAGCTTCTCAGAGGGAGCTGGAGGAAGAAGCTGTGACACATTCAGGGCTCACAAGAGGCTTCCACTAAGAACTGGGAAGGGCTGGAGAAGGCAAAGGAATGATAATGTGATATCCTCATGGCTTGCTGAGCATGTTCCAGCAGTGGGGCTGTTCAGCTTGGAGAAGAGAAGCTGCGTGGAGACCTCAGAGCAGCTTCCAGTGTCTGAAGGGGGCCTATAGGGATGCTGGGGAGGGACTCTTCATTAGGGACTGCAGTGACAGGACAACGGGTGATGTATTCAAACTGAAACAGGGGAGGTTTAGATCGGATCTAAGGAGGAAATTCTTTACTATGAGGGTGCTGAGGCACTGGAATGGGTTG
>NDXB01022172.1:120832-144688 GCA_002631895.1 Agapornis roseicollis | reverse complement strand
TTTTTTGTCACCATAGCTTTAATTTTAGAGTACTACCTGGAAAATTTTGCAAATGCTATTCCCCTGTTAACTTTTGAATTAAATGCTGTTGTGGTAGTGTAGATTACATCTTTTCAACTCAAAGATGTAAAGTAATCCAAGTAACAATTTCCAGGTTTAGACCTTATCTTAAGAAAAAATCAGATGCTGTCATTCAGGAGAGGTCTCTCTTAAAATAATCTAAATTAGCAGATTTTTTTTCATACATTGTACAAGCTATGTGAACTTCCAGATGGAACCCACAGCAGAAAAACAGCAGGCCAGTCCAGCATTTGACCTTACTGCTCTGTGACTACAAGAACAGTTGGGAAATGTTAGTATTTCTCTCTATCACTAAATCAGATTTTCTGAAGCTATTAAGATGGAGAAAGAGAGATTGCTGAGGAAGGAAGAATGACAACCTGCAAGAGATTCTGCAGTAGATTTGTCTACATAATCACACCTGTTAAGGAGCAAGTAAATAAAAATTTTATCACAAGAAACAAAAATCAACCAACCAACCCACCAACCAACTTCAGCCATAATTTCTAAANGTAGATTTGTCTACATAATCACACCTGTTAAGGAGCAAGTAAATAAAAATTTTATCACAAGAAACAAAAATCAACCAACCAACCCACCAACCAACTTCAGCCATAATTTCTAAAACATGACGTGCTATGGTATGGAATACCTCTTTGGTCAGTTTGGGTTCTGTCCCTCCTTTCTCCCAGCCCCCCTTCTCCCCGGCAGAGCATGAGGCTCACAAAGTCCTTGGTCAGGGCAAACATCGCTCAGCAACAACCAAAAACATCGGCCTTATCAGCCTTGTTCCCAGGCTAAATCAAAACACCAGCTACTAAAGAGAAGAAAAACTGACTGCAACTGCTGAACCCAGGACAATATTTAAAACCAAAATAACAAAAAAACAAACCATAACCCCCTGAAAAACAAACCCAAACCCCACCAAAATAAACCCATCAAAAAAACTCCCAGCAGTGCATCAAGAGTGCCGTTTTTCTCTTACATGATTTTGAAACATATAGCGGTAAGGGTGCAAACCAAGCTTAATGCGTCTTGATTAGCTGGCCAGTGATTTCAGTTCGGATGTTCTTGCAGTTCTCTATCCTCACAGTAGACAGCATAGGAATGATTTTGATAGAAAAGTACCAGGGATTTCAAAACAAGATTTCGACATCTCAAACACAAGCTGAGAGAAAGCCAGAAAACTTTGTCTTAAATGGAAATTAAATATAAGGAGATCACTTAAAAGCTTCCATTAAGATTTTGTTATCCTTGAAGTGAGAGAGACTTCCAGCTGAATGAGTACCGCTTCAGAAAGTAATGATGTGCCTTGTAAAAGAAAGCTTTTCACAAGCAAGTGAAACCCCATAGTTTATCTTTTAATTTGAAATTTCTTTGCTTAGTATTTTTCATCTAAAAAATGTTAAATTTTGAAGTAAAGCTAGAATAATGCCCTAAAACTTCTAGAAAATAAAACAAAATAAATAAATGTGAATGATCACTATTATAAAGACAAATTTCATGAGGGAAAAAAAAACAAACCCCAAAACAAACAAAAAATCCAAACCAAAAAAGACAAACCCTCATGCACTGGCTAGCTTTACTCATAAAGGGCCAGTAAAGATAAAACAGCTTTCCAGAGGAGACAAAATGTCACTGGTAGAAATGGGGCTTGAACAAAGTTCTTTTAAGTCCTACTATAGCAAAGTAAACAGCTAGGCATAAACTGTTCTGGGAAATCTTTCCAAAAGCTTTCTGCTACTAGAAACACGCTATTTAAACAGTTCTCTTCACCTCAGAACAAGCTTGCTCAGCACTTTTTGGAAAAGTCAGGTAGTTTCCAGAGATATTCTTGGTAGTCCTGAAAATCTGTGGATAAATAGACTATGTGCATGAGTCTGTGACACAGTATCTTTTAAAAATACCTGTACAGTGTTGCAAGGGCAAGACCTATGATGTTTAAGGAAATAGTAAAAACCCTCTAATCTTCTGCATTTCAGTGTTTGCTGTGTTATTTGGATTATTGTTCAGTAAGGTACAATGGACTGAAGGGTTATTAGTTTAGATTGTCTGCTCACATACATACGCCTTTTTCAGCTTGATCATCCCATGTGTGAATATTGTTTGAATGAAAAGCTTTGTGATAAGCCAGGTTAACACTGTGGCTGCTGTTCACAAAGTGACCCGTTTTTTTAGTCACACATATTTTTATAAATGTTGGAGTGGAAATAGTGGTTGGCAAAGAATTGAGTGATTTTTCTTTATTTGCCTATTTTTAGAGTGCTTTTCTCTGATGATATCTAGAATTTTGAGAAAAAATGAAAGAGTATTTCAAAAAAGGCCAAGTTAAGGATTATTCCATGCATTTTCCAGAGAGTTCAGGCAAGTCACAGGAAAATCTATGCGTACAAATTCTAATACCCCTAGTAATCTTCATTACTTTTTAATTTACAATTCCATTCCATCTTTTTTAAGAGTGACATGACAGAGGACCCAGTTATTCAAGACTTTCGGTAACAGTATGCTGTCTACTGTTTCATTAATCTCTTTTATTTCATATCATGTTTACTTTTTCCTTGCTTCATCTTGAGTGGTCGTTTCCACTAAGTTTTCCACAATAACTCCCATGTGAGTCTTTCTCTTATAAGTTTCCCAAGTGCAAAGCACATCAGAATAAACTTTTACTTGCCACTGATAGGTCATCTAGATGCGTCAACCAATATCAAACAGACAGAAAATATTAAAAACATGATTTTTTTTCATGACATGCATCCCCAGTAAAGGACAAATCAGCTCCAATGTACAAAAATGTACTTACTGAAGAATTGTCATATTATTTCCCAATAAGGAAATAGCAAAGACTGCTGTTTCCTGCCTTTTCATATTAGTTTATTCTCACACGATTTTTCTATATGTCATCTTATTCGTATGTAATGCTTTGTAAATTGACATTCAAGCAGAAGGGGAAAGATGGAGAATGCTGTTAACCTAGGTTTTATGAAATCTCATCGGTTAAGAGAGAACGGATAATAAGGTAACACTTCTTAATAACCTGAGGCTGTCCAACATTCATTAACTGAGTTAACTTGAATGGATTTAACTCCTCCTTTCTTTTCCCACTTCCTGAAACTGCAACAGTGGATTTTTTCAGCTGAATATGACTGAGAAAAATGTGAGAGTACCTCATAGCAGTGAAGTTTCTAGTTTAAAGTATTTTACACTAGTAAAAATCTGAGGATATAGTATTTGACAGTAATCCATCACTACACATATCGGGCATTCTGCCTCCACCAGCGGCTGTTACTTGGTATTTCAGAGGAAGGTGAATTATTTCCCTGTATGAATAATACTACCAGTTTGGATTGTGTTTCACTCTTAAGCATTTCTTCCTATTGCTCCAGCTAGAACTGGGCTTGAATCATGAGCTTTTAACAGGCATGTTGAACTCTGTTCTGAATCACAATCATGCCAGTCCATAAACTTTCTTCTTTATAAAGGTATTGTGAACTTTGCTAAATTTGCTAAATTACCTCCTGCATTTTCCAACACAGCCATTCTACCCATCTTGAAGGACTTCATCAGTACTAAATTACAAAAGCTTATGTTATGTCATGTAAAACATGCTTTTTGCTTGTTTAATGATTATATTGTTTTAAATCTGAATGATCTTTTGTTCTGTTGGAGGAACAAGGTGAAAAGAGGATGACAGGACAGGCTTATACCCCTATGAAGATTTCATATGCATTCACAGTGGCTTTTTAAACTATTTTTTCTAATAAGATTATTCTTTGTCTCTATGGCAGCAAAGCAGAGACTTGACTAATTAGCTAAAAGGACATTTATGAAATGAATTTATGAAAGGTGTTTTACTTTCATAACAACTAATATTGACATATGTACATGTAAGAAAAAGGAAGGAAAGCCTAGTAGAAAAACATGCAATGCTAGGTGTCCAGGTGACCTCAGTTTTATTCCTGCCTTTTTAGTGACTGGTTTAGTGCTCTTTGGTGTGTTGCATTGTGTCTTTCCCAATCTGCAGCATAAGAACCCATATTAATTTTTAATTTGCTTTAAAATGCACGAATCAAAAGTGACTACTGAGAACATTATTATATATCTATTTGTGATGATGTTGTCATTTTCTAAAATCACTATTTTATAATATAGGGATTAGATAGAATTTAACTGTCACCATTTAATGGCTTTGTTGAATTGCCAATGCTATGTAATAATTTCATTTAGAATTTTGGGGAGGTGATGTGGAATTCCATCAGGCTTTTTTTTGTTAGATGAAACAAGAAATTCTAATTTTCACAAAATTTTTCATTGTTCTTGGAAAAATAAATTGAAATGCCAAATGAAATACAGTCTAAAAGGTCAGTAAAAAAATATCTGCAGTTGTGGAATATGTATATCAGCTTCAAATGCTAATGGCAGTTTATATTGTATTTTTGGCCCCATTCTAAAGCCTTCAAGCTGAATTTTACAGGATCTAAGGGACCTTAACAGCTCTGAAGACCATGTTATTTTTGAAAAGTTAACAATTAGCTACCTTGGGAATAGAATAAAAGCTGTGTGATTAAAATGCCATCTTCCTTTTTATATATGTCCACATCATAAATTTAATGCAGTATTATTACTTAAGTCTTCCTGGTGCACTTTATAGTTTGACCTGAAAGCTTGCTTTTAGGCCTAGAATGCCATACTGTCACTCCTTTCTTACAGAATTTTTGTTCTTTCTCCTAGAATTGACTGAAGCGGATAAGAAAGAAATAAAGATGAGAAGTTATTAGGGCAGGTTTATTAGAAATAAAGTCATCCACGGTGTATTAGTTACAGGCTCACAAACCATAATGAATAGCTGAAGTCTTTTATCTTGGGGTAGATTTTAAAGCAGTTATTTAGGTGTTAAACAGAACACCATGTCTTCAGTTGTAGATTAATTGAGTTCACCTGAGATGGTCATTCATTGTCACTCATTGGAGATTCAGAGCAGCCCTGCAGAGAAGGATTTGGGGATGGTGGTCGATGAGAAAATGAACATGAGCCAGCTTCATTGTGCGCTTGCAGCCCAGAAAGCAACCGTATCCTGGGCTGCATCAAAAGGAGCATGACCAGAAAGTCAAAGGAGGTGATCCTGCCCTTCTACTCTGCTCTCCTGAGACCTCACTTGGACTATTGTGTGCAGTTCTGGTGTCCTCAACATAAAAAGGACATGGAAGTTTTGGAACAAGTCCAGAGGAGGGTCACGGGGATGATCATGGGACTGGAATATCTCCCATACGAAGACAGGCTGAGAAAGTTGGGGCTGTTCAGCCTGGGGAAGAGAAGGCTGCTAGGAGGTCTCCAAGCAGCCTTCCAGTGTCTGAAGGGGGCCTATAGGGATGCTGGGGAGGGGCTTTTCATTAGGGACTGTAGTGACAGGACAAGGGGTAATGGGTTTAAACTTAAACAGGGGAAGTTTAGATTGGATCTAAGGAAGAAATTCTTTCCTGTAAGGGTGGTGAGGCACTGGAATGGGTTGCCCAGGGAAGTTGTGAATGCTCCACCCCTGGCAGTGTTCAAGGCCAGGTTGGATGAAGCCTTGGGTGGCATGGTTTAGTGTGAGGTGTCCCTGCTTATGTCAGCGGGGTTGGAACTAGATGATCTTAAGGTCCTTTCCAACCCTAACTGTTCTATTGTTCTATGATTCTATGATTCTCTTTTCTAGTAGTAACGTTCAACATGCTGCCACTTCTTTTGTATATCACGGGGCTCCCATGAAGTGTGTCCTTGAATGAATGTGACATTTAATAGCTCATTAATAACATGCAGATTTATTGCAAACCCTGTAGTGCTGTAACTAATATGATACTGATACTGTGTGGCTCAATGCTCTAGCATATAAGTGCTTTATTGAAATAAAGTGCAGGCTATAATGCAATGGTATTAGTATCAATAGGCGGGGTTCTGCATTTATTCAGTCATGCAGACATGATTTGTTGGGATGAGAAACTGAATACTCTAGTTAATTTTTGAGAAAGTTGTGCAGTGTAGTACTGAATCAGGCCTGAAAAATTCAAATCTTATTAAATGGTTAGAAAATGCTTAAGTGAAATATCAAATATCAAGACCTCAATTTTGAAAAAATATTAGGAAGTTAATATCATAATAGATTTGTTGAAGAGCAGTTGTACATGCACCCTGGGTCTGAACAGTCAGTCTTATGTGCATATATTGAATCTTACATACACAAAATCTATATATAATGTGTTATGTCACTTAAAAATTGCTGGGAACAAGTACCCTGCTCTTCTACATGGGTTTGAAGCTCTGTAGGTACTACCTACAGAGTCAGTCACATTTAAACTCACTGTCCTCTTTGATTCCATTGGCTTTTTATTTCTATTTTATATTTTTGAGGTATATTAATGATTCTCTTTTTTGGCACACAAGAAGGTGATTATCAGACAAGCTATTAAAAATGTGAATGGCCCTTTAAAACTGGACTCTTATGTCCAAAAAAGAAGCAAAGATTTAAATCTTTCTTGTGTTTCTAGAGCTCAGCAGCTTCACAGATAAAGACCTGATCTCTCAGAGCTTAAAAAGTCAGAAAGAGTGTGTGATTTTGTTTTTTTATTATTATTTATTTATTTTGTGTAGTGTACTCAGTTTTAATAGAGATCTATTCTGTTCTTACGTTGCTCCTTGATTATGTTCATGNGAGATGAGATGGTCATTCATTGTCACTCATTGGAGATTCAGAGCAGCCCTGCAGAGAAGGATTTGGGGATGGTGGTCGATGAGAAAATGAACATGAGCCAGCTTCATTGTGCGCTTCCAGAAAGCANGCAGCCCTGCAGAGAAGGATTTGGGGATGGTGGTCGATGAGAAAATGAACATGAGCCAGCTTCATTGTGCGCTTGCAGCCCAGAAAGCAACCGTATCCTGGGCTGCATCAAAAGGAGCATGACCAGAAAGTCAAAGGAGGTGATCCTGCCCTTCTACTCTGCTCTCCTGAGACCTCACTTGGACTATTGTGTGCAGTTCTGGTGTCCTCAACATAAAAAGGACATGGAAGTTTTGGAACAAGTCCAGAGGAGGGTCACGGGGATGATCATGGGACTGGAATATCTCCCATACGAAGACAGGCTGAGAAAGTTGGGGCTGTTCAGCCTGGGGAAGAGAAGGCTGCTAGGAGGTCTCCAAGCAGCCTTCCAGTGTCTGAAGGGGGCCTATAGGGATGCTGGGGAGGGGCTTTTCATTAGGGACTGTAGTGACAGGACAAGGGGTAATGGGTTTAAACTTAAACAGGTTAAGTTTAGATTGGATCTAAGGAAGAAATTCTTTCCTGTAAGGGTGGTGAGGCACTGGAATGGGTTGCCCAGGGAAGTTGTGAATGCTCCACCCCTGGCAGTGTTCAAGGCCAGGTTGGATGAAGCCTTGGGTGGCATGGTTTAGTGTGAGGTGTCCCTGCTTATGTCAGCGGGGTTGGAACTAGATGATCTTAAGGTCCTTTCCAACCCTAACTGTTCTATTGTTCTATGATTCTATGATTCTCTTTTCTAGTAGTAACGTTCAACATGCTGCCACTTCTTTTGTATATCACGGGGCTCCCATGAAGTGTGTCCTTGAATGAATGTGACATTTAATAGCTCATTAATAACATGCAGATTTATTGCAAACCCTGTAGTGCTGTAACTAATATGATACTGATACTGTGTGGCTCAATGCTCTAGCATATAAGTGCTTTATTGAAATAAAGTGCAGGCTATAATGCAATGGTATTAGTATCAATAGGCGGGGTTCTGCATTTATTCAGTCATGCAGACATGATTTGTTGGGATGAGAAACTGAATACTCTAGTTAATTTTTGAGAAAGTTGTGCAGTGTAGTACTGAATCAGGCCTGAAAAATTCAAATCTTATTAAATGGTTAGAAAATGCTTAAGTGAAATATCAAATATCAAGACCTCAATTTTGAAAAAATATTAGGAAGTTAATATCATAATAGATTTGTTGAAGAGCAGTTGTACATGCACCCTGGGTCTGAACAGTCAGTCTTATGTGCATATATTGAATCTTACATACACAAAATCTATATATAATGTGTTATGTCACTTAAAAATTGCTGGGAACAAGTACCCTGCTCTTCTACATGGGTTTGAAGCTCTGTAGGTACTACCTACAGAGTCAGTCACATTTAAACTCACTGTCCTCTTTGATTCCATTGGCTTTTTATTTCTATTTTATATTTTTGAGGTATATTAATGATTCTCTTTTTTGGCACACAAGAAGGTGATTATCAGACAAGCTATTAAAAATGTGAATGGCCCTTTAAAACTGGACTCTTATGTCCAAAAAAGAAGCAAAGATTTAAATCTTTCTTGTGTTTCTAGAGCTCAGCAGCTTCACAGATAAAGACCTGATCTCTCAGAGCTTAAAAAGTCAGAAAGAGTGTGTGATTTTGTTTTTTTATTATTATTTATTTATTTTGTGTAGTGTACTCAGTTTTAATAGAGATCTATTCTGTTCTTACGTTGCTCCTTGATTATGTTCATGTTGTATTTTTTTTCCAGTGGTTTTAAATCATAGTCTTGCATTTGTTTTCTCCATTTCTTGTTTTGCAACAAGTCTTTCTTAGACACATATGTACACATAGGCAACTTGTGTGTGCTGGCAATGAATTTTCTCAGCCAGGATAGGCAGAGTTCTGCTTTCTCCTGACACCTAAGCCTGGAAAGCATGATTTCCTGCAAAGATTTACAGATTTCCATTCAAGGTTGGCAGATTGTCGATCCAAGGCTATTCTACTCTGGCAAGTAATAACCAACCATTCTTGTTCTTCTGAGTAGACTATTAAGAAAATCAAAGAACATTTTCCTATTTCATGTAATTGTTCCCTGAAGTGGTAAATGATTTCCATATACCACTTGTTTTGTGTAACTGTATTAAACTTTATTAATCCAAGTAAATGGCAAGTGCAGGTCCTTCTTGATCCCCGTATTTTTTGTGTTGTCCTATCTAGTCTCCTGAAGTACAACTGAGAAGAAGGTAAAAGCAGAGTTGAGGCTCTTGTGGAAAACAGTGATGGAATGTGGGTGAGACTTTAGGAAATGACAAGCATAAGGTATACGGCAAAGAAATAAATAGTCTATCTTAGCTTAGGATACATACATTTTAACAGTTTGATGGTGTTTGAAGCATGTCACATAATTTTTTGTGGCCCATCCCTATTAGTGTGACTCCTTGAGAAGTGTCAGGTTACTGCAATGGATTTTTTCCAAGAGAAAATGACTAGTTTTCCTTGTTTCAGGCTTTCTAGGTACCTGTCAGCTGGTCTGCTATCACTAGACTGCAAGCAGCAACACACTAAGAGTTAAGGGAAAACAGAATGACATTTACATTATTTCTCAGGTTCTAAGATCAGAAGGAGGTGGCTTTTTGTAGGCTTCAAAGAAATTATATGCCACTCCTGGAGATTTTTTTCCGGACAAGCCCTCCAGTATCAAGGAAACTGGGGACTGAAGCAATATAATAGTGTTTGATATTAAGGAAGAAATCAGTACTGTGTTGACAACTGTCTGGAAAACCAGAAATAACATGAAGCCTAGAGGCAGTTGCAGAATAACTCAAAAAAAACCCAACCCACCCAATACCCCAATGACAGCAGTATTATGAGAAACCACTCTGTATTTAACATGAGAGAAATGCAGAGATGACTTGGTCACCAACTAGTTGATTTGATTTCAATAAGCCCTTTTATATTTTGTCTTTACTGAACTTTCAGGTGCCTTGTGATATTTGCCTTCTGCATGAGAAGCAAAACATCAAACAGGCTGCCTTCTAGAGAAAATAAGATATTGCAGAAACCCCTGTGTGCCTCTACCTGCTTGTTGGCTTAGCACCTTTTGTGCATATGTGGAAACAGCCTGACTATGGTTGTTTCTGTCAATACTTAGCAGCCTGCCACACCTGAAGGAGAAATAAGGCTTAAGAAGTACAATGTGCTTATAGCTGCTCCTACAGCAAATATTGAAAGTACATTTATATCTGTAAATTATGGATACTCATACTACAGCAGCACTTCATGAAAATTTGCAGTTGAATTAAGGGGTATAAAATAACATGTAAATGCTAAGTAACAGTGTTAATGAGTTTGTTTATGACTGATTAAGAAGCACTGTAATCATAGAATCATAGAATAGTTAGGGTTGGAAAGGACCTTAAGGTCATCTAGTTCCAACCTCCCTGCCATGGGCAGGGACAACTCACACTAAACCATGTCACCCTAAGGAATGGTTATTTAATAATAACTTATAAATTTAGTTTGTGGCAAAACTTAAAAATATTGGAGACAAAGAAAACAAGAGAGAACAAGATGATGTGGAGGGCAAACAATAATATCCTGAGTGAAAAAGTTTTTTGATGGGACATTTTAATGAGAGATTTAATAAGCTTATTTTGTGTTTCCTGTGTTGGAATGCTCATTTAAGTCTGTCCTGAGTTCAAATGAGTGTAGGAAAAAAAAGAAATAACAGAAAACTTAGCTCTCCTTTTTCATTGACATATCTGTGGTAGTTTGCTAACTATTAATGGATGAGCAGAGGTAGCTGATGTAGGGTTGTATCTGTTGTTGAAACCAGTCCAACTTAATAAACTAGCTAGAAGAGTAATAGCAGATGTGGTTTTTAGGCCTGTGATAATCAGGAAATAATTACCTTGCATTAAGAAAGAACTACTTTGGTAAATTAAGTATTCTTCTAGGGAAAGAAATATTTTTAAAAATAAATTGTTTAGTAATTATAACATTTTTTCATTATTATTATTTTATTATTATTATTCTAAGATATTGTGCAAATTGTATCATGTCCTAGTCCCAGGGTTTCACCGTAGATATGTCTGCTTGCAGTATTTGGTCCTTTCATTAAAGAAGTCAAAGTATGAGATTATTTGATTCAAGGGTTATTTGTGGCCTTTGATA
The DNA here is from genome assembly GCA_002631895.1 of Agapornis roseicollis. Classification (NCBI taxonomy): domain Eukaryota; kingdom Metazoa; phylum Chordata; class Aves; order Psittaciformes; family Psittacidae; genus Agapornis; species Agapornis roseicollis. Next base: position 133,684 of record NDXB01022172.1, on the reverse strand, counting down.
TGTGAAGTGGAGATCCAACAGGTTAAAACTCTTCTGCTCTCCTTAACATGGAATTTGGGGAAGAAAAGGAAAAGCTGTGTAAGGCGAAAGGTTAAAGGGCAAAAGACCCTATTTTCTTTTGGTGCCTCGTCTGGCCATTGTACAGCTAGAGTTGGTGCCAGGCAAATCTGTTGATGGTAAATAGGGAAGTAAGGAACAGATCAAGCAGAGCATTTTTTTACTTTGATGGTTGCTTTCAGCACTCTCTGATCTTTCTAACAATATGCTCCTCACTCCTCAAAATCCATCAAAGCAGTAATAATTACTTTACTGTTCTTCCACATAATCTCAAAAAATTGAGACAGACAAGCCATTAGGAGTTATGACTACTAAAGAGATACTCCTGTAGAGGTGAGGTCTTTCCTACGGTTTAGGTGATGACACTCCTTGATCATCCATATCCTTCTGGCTCAAACTGTAGCTACTTGGATGGGTCAGGCTGTACAACTGATGTTAATAAAGCGTGCACCACAGGCAGCTCACTTAGCAGCTGAATGCACATTGAGGATCCTTGCAGGAAAGTGTTAAAAATTCATCCAGACAGACAGGCATGTGTGCAATCTCCTTCTGGTGAGCAATTCCACAGAAATGGATGGAACAACTCTGGTGCTTATGTTTGTGCATCTGCTCAAGGGCTTTGATAGTCTAAAGGTAAAGTATGAGATACTTTTATAGGATCCAATGTGGATTACAGAAGCAATACAAGGACAATGAAAGGCTAATGAAAGTAGCAGGAAAAAAACTACTGAAATAAAGAATATGAATTATTTGGAGAGACAATAAATTGGATTGGGGTAAGATTCCATCTAGGCATGTTTGAAAAGTCACTCAAAGCAAAATGTGTATCACTTGTACAGATAAAAAATGAGATGGCTGACTTTATAGAAGACTAAATCTGATCTTGGGTAAAAAAGCAAAGCCTTCATTGTTGTTATTAGCAGTCTCATTCAGTTCATTGACTTCATGAAAGGTTCAGTCATGCACAAAGATTTGGAGGATGGAACTCATTACCCACCCAAAGATTATGTAAGGCAGAGGCAAATGTTTTACTTGTCCTCAAATAATTGGCCTTGTGGTATAGGATACAAAGATTTCTGTATCCAGTAGCCAATTGCTGCAGTTCAGCTGAAGTTTCTGTCAGCATTTTTTCCTTAGTGTCATTGTTTCCCTAACTCTGTATTGTTGGAAAGTGGTTTTAGTTCATTAGCATATTCTTTGGCTTGTTTCCTCCTTGTGATCTTTATCCTATTGCTGTGTATGAATGGTTATGTGTGTTTTGTGTGTTTGGTAATATTTTTGCTCCCTGCTGGGACATGTAATTGTTACTTGGCAGATGAATGCTCGCATACAGAATAATTTCTCTGAACTTTTCAGAAGCCCAATTAGCATACAGCAGTGGTACAGGGGTTCCACTCTAGTGAACCTCCTGAGCCACTCTTCACCCATGTGCAAATTTGCAGGGAGCTTGGCATAATTAGAGCTTTGCATAATTATAAATAATTTTTGTTTATGGAAGATTAATTCAAGAGACGCTATTACCATATGCAGGGGGTTACCCTCATAATGGAAAAGAGGCAAATGTTTATGAAGATATGTCCTATGGGTTTGTTAAATATTTGCCAGAAGAGGAATATGTATAATTGACAATGTGGAAAGAATACTTAGAGATACTAATCAGTCTTGGTGACAGGATGGGACTAATGACTTTTCACTTGCTGTAAGGTGTAAAGGCAAACCCCATTCCCAGAAGGACCTGCTGCCTAAAAATATAGTAATTATGTAAAGAGCGTAAGTAAGAGCCCGATGTAAAGTGGCATGGTTTTATTCGCTGATTGTACCTTAGTAAGCTTACCTTGTAATCTGATTTGGAGAACAATCTTTCCTCTTGCACTTCAGTCACATAATTTGTGCTGTAATTAATGGGCTGGATTCTATTGTTAAAGCAGGAATTGAAATCAATGCACTATGATCTGACTCTGTTCCATCTGTGCTGATGGTAGTCTAAAAAAGACTACATTTTTGTGATGTCAGTAGCTCTCCAATGAGCTAAATATTAAATTAATATTAGCCTATTCCCTCCATCTTAAGTTAGTTCACCTTATTATGCTGTAAATCACTCTGTTCAGCCTCTGCAGTATTTTTCCCTGCCTTCCTAAGGAGACAGTGTAAGATACCACATGGAAGGAATATATTTCTGTACTTGCATGTACATGCATGACAGTCTCAGTTAAATCTGGAGCCTCTTATTCTGTTTCAATTCTGTCAGACACAGGGTTGTCAATACCGGAGTGTTGTATTCCTATACCTCTCATAAAAAAGTGTCTGTTGAGAAGGAAGAGAGCTTCTTAATACTTAAGGCAAGATAAAAGCTTCAGCATGACCTCAGCCTTTATTGGACAACAGAGAATCAATGCAGGGGTGTAAAACACAGTAAATACCTCAACTGCTCAATAAACAGTAGTTAGAGTTCACTGTATGGTCATTTTCTCCCTTTATGGATTTTTTGACTGTATAATAAGGTGAATTCCAGAACATTTTCTGCAGGAGGATCATGTTTCTTTCACATTCTATATCTGACAACAATTTTGTGTATGACTTTGGTATGATCAGTGAACTGAAAGCCCAAGTTGTTAGGGAACTGGGCTCCAAGTTCCTTTGGGAGAATGTGCTGGACACAAAGGCAACAATTAGGCATCTTTCATTGCATACATACGCAGAGCCTTACTTAAGTCCTGTCATCTGATATAATGGTTACTAATATTCTAATATTAAAAATATAATGGTAGTAAATGTTTTAATTCTCTAAACTCAATCTTGTATCATCATGTTACTGTAGATATATAAACAACTAGATATAGAACATGCAAAAGTGGTTGGATATTTTTGGTTTGGTTTTTTTTTTTTTAAGATATATTATCTCAAGTCAGAAGGAATGATTACATGTTATCATGTTATTTGGTAGCCAAATAGAGGGTCAAGATACATATGAAAGTCAACATCAATGCTAGATTTCTCACTGAAGGTCTATAGAATCATAGAATCGTAGAATAGTTAGGGTTGGAAAGGACCTTATTATAGAGATATTAGAACCTAAAATCTGCATGATATATTTACTATTGGACATTTTTCAGAACTGCAATATTTTGTAAGTTCATTGTAGATTTTCCAAGTTAATCCTTTCAGGAAAAAAGCGTACTTTTATTTATAGCATTGGCTAATTCTTTTAATTCAGACTGTTCTCAAAAAAAAAAAAAACCAAACCAAAAAAAAAAAAAACCAAACCAAAAAAAAAAAAAACCAAACCAAAAAAAAAAAAAACAACAAAAACCAAACCAAAAGAAACCCCAACCAAACCAAACCAGAAAAGAAAAGAAACCTTAAGCAATGCTAGATCTAAAATAAACTCTTTCTGTAGTTTGACATTAACAGTTTTCAATGTTTCGACCTGTTCAAAATTTTGAAAATCAACTTGCCCTTAAATGTGATTTTCTTATTCACAGAATTGCTGATTAACTGAAAAATCGGTCTGCATGACTGTTGGATTAACTCAGACCGGGCAGATGGAGGAAAAATGTGTGAGGAACTGTGATTTACGAGCTCTGTTTTTTTGTGTTTTTACTGCCTCATTTGAATAGGTCTCAGTTGAATAGATGATGCACAAAAACATTCTCAGACCTTTGTAACAGACTGTAATGTCTTGGAATAATACAGATGCCATCTATACTACATTCTCCTTGTTGTATTGTTATGGTCTGGTCACACTTTTTCTTGTTTGTGTGTGGGTTTTTTCTTTTTTTTTTTTTTTCTTTCTTTGTTGTTGACCTTTTTAAATAAACCATATCATATCCTAGTGATTCTGCTGGAGTCTTGAACTCTGTAGAGGCTTTAAACAACTTTGACAGTTCCAGCATACAGGTAGAGAATGAATATTTAGACCTTCTTCAAATTCTCCAGATGAAACATTGGAGAAAAAGATCCAGTTTACACTGATGTCTTCTTGACACCTTTCACTTGACCAATCTTGATATAGGTGTGCTATCAGAAGCTTTAATTACTCTGTGTGAGTTAACTAAAGCTCACAGAGTTTCAGTAGGTTCCTAGAGAAGGCATTTCCTCCCTTTCCTTCCATGTGTGATTTGCTCTTAACTCTTTCAGAGATAGCAGCATTAGACAGAAGATGTCAACCCATACGGGTTTTGAAGGGTAACTGGCAATTACAGGTAAATTTTCTTAAAAGGGAGGAAAGGACAAAAATTGAAAATATCAGTTTAGACCAAGCAATCTCTCCCTCCTTTGCATCAAAGAGTATTCTGAAACTTTTTTTTGACTTAAACAGGACAGCTCAACTTAAATTCAGGCAATCTAGTGAAGTCATAAAGGCACAGAGTAGTTCTGAGAGAAGTGTTTGACATATTAAAAGAAAATCTCACAAATCAAGAGGAGATGCTCTACTCTATGCTTTTTCCATTGCCACTGATTGCCATTTACTGTGGCTGTGGTGAGAATTAAAATAACACATACTATTTGCAATGCAGTTAGTGCCTGGTCATTTCCTTTAGCTGTCAGGAAAGAGTATGCTGAGGTAATTTGACTGCAAGTCCTATGAAATGCATTAAAGCTGACCTGAATTGTCATGTGTTGCACAAAAAATGGACTGAGGTTTGGGAATATGAAAAGGTCACAAAAAAGAAAACCTTTTAATGCTTTTGGTCATTTGACTGAGTCACTCAGTAAAGCTATGTAAGTATTTCCTAGATGTAATCTTAAATATTCTTTACTATTTCTCAAGAATCACTTGAGAGCATAAAAATTAATAATACAGAAGACAGTTTGTACTTGCAGAAACAGAAGTAGAAAACAACCTTTATATCATTTTAAAGATGCAAGCAGCTTCAAAGTTTGCCAACCTGCCAAAGGTACTAGGCTTTTCTGACATCCTGACAGCCATGTTAGACATGGCAAATATTTGAATGACATCACAAATAGGAAATAGAAGCAAAAGAGTTATTAGAAAAATTTTTGATGACATTTTCTCTTGCACAATTCCAATGTATAATGTGACTAGGTTGTAAGGTGAAAAGTCAGAGTGAAGACTAACAGTGGTATCAATCTATGAATGCATCTACATCCTCATGTGTCATTCTGAATACCTGTGAAAAAAATACAAGCCATTTCAAATTCAGTATGGAATGTCTTACAGTTCTGATTTTTTTTCTTCTTTTTGACTGCAGTGCACTGTGAAACCCACTGGAAAACTGTCTTAACCAAAAATCCCCAAATAAAACAAAAAACCTACCCCAGACAAACCACCCTGCCTCTTCAAACACATGTGCACACTTTTTAGTGAATCTAACTGTTCCAGCCTGCTGGCTGTAGCATTCTTGAGAGATTATTACTGAGAACTCTTGAAAAAAGTTTAAAACTGTGTTCTATTTTTAATGTAACAAAATGCTATAGCTTTACAGTACTTGGAAGGACAGATCACGGAAGTGTTTATATCCTTCATTCAGGCTGTCTAATATCTCTGGCATATAAGTAACTACTATTTTTATTTAGTGTTTCACAGGTGGTGTGTTTCTTTCCAAAGCTCTTAGAAGGATTAGTTACAACTACATTGTTGATCTGTATAAGTGTTGTCTGATGTCAGAAATGTTGTTCAAAAATCTGCTTCCACCATCATTCTTTTAAAAAATTAAAAAATTCCCCTTTGCTTTTCTCAGGGCTCCTTATGCATTCAGGGAGCAGTTTGTTTGTAGCTCACCACCGCCTGCTTTGGTAATGCTGAGACACGAGCATCCTACAATGAAAGCAGCAGAGGACTGTCCTGCCATTGTAAAGTTTGATTAAGTAGAAGTATTTTTTATTCAGGGATATTCTGTAGCACATTATGAAGTGTCTGGGGGTCCAAATAGAGATTTAGAGCTGATCTACCAGAAATATACCTGCAAATCAGTAGTACTTTTCTCACATAGTGACATGTATAGTTGTATACACCAAAAAAATGAGGTTCAAAATATATTGGGTGCTTAACCTGGATATTAGGTCTTCATCCATAAAATTTAACTAGTGATTATGTTTATGCTGTTTGTGGGTCTGAACACTTTGGATGATCCCCAACTCATTCTTGTTCAAATTCTGGGAGCCTAGAGTTTGTCTTATCAACTGGGAAAGTTCTGGAATATAAAGTAAAGGCAGATCTGCCCAATTTTGCAATTTGAGCAGACATTTTTCACAGCTGAAAGGCAGTCTGAGGAGGTGGTTTCTGAATTGTCACCTGGAGAATGCAGCAGAAAGGCAAGAATAGAGTGAAGAACTCTTTCTATTAACTATGACAGTTTCTTTACCCAGGTCTCGTTTTACCTGTATTAGCTAATGTAGGCTCTGGGAACAGAGAGGAGGAGAAGAAAGTCATAATCTAAATGATGTCATCATCAGATAATGTAAATGTGTCATTAATGAATCATTATGCTGGCCAAACCAAGTCCAGGACACAAGTCCAGGCTTCAAGTAGGGTATGAACATGGGTTCACATGACACTCTCATACTGTCTTCCAGAGTTGGGGGAAGTCACCTAAAACTTGCAAAGCTTCTAGGGAGCACTAGAAAGAAACCCATGAAGAGATTAAAAATTCTGTCATCACAGCAAGGTGTTAATAGCACACTGCAAATGGAACTCATGGTTGCATGGTGATAATGTACATTTAGGAATAATAGCTGTGTTTCATGTGTTAAGAGAGGCAACTGTTTGCAAAAGGAGAAACTAACTAAACCCTTGAACAGGCTTGGTATATCACTTAGGCAAAACAGTAAAAATATAGCACAAATTGATTTAACTTAGTATCTCAGTTATCAGAGGTATAAAATGATTATAACACTGCTTGCTTTTATTTGTCCAAATATAACATTGAAATACATGTGGAAATGGGTAGACCTGCTATGCTAGCTTGCTTTTGAATGCTGAACTATTCATGAAAATATTTGCATTTGTTTTTATTACAATGGTATGTGTCAGAATTAGCACCTCTGTTTTCCTGAAGTGAGACAGAGCTGTTTTTTAATTTTACCTGTGAGACAGACACCACAGACAATACACAATCCCTACAGCGTGCATTGCAATTGCCCTGGCACAATAGTATATCAGTGTAGTCAGTCATCTGAGAAGGCTTTATGAATAATTACTTGAAATGAGTGGTAATGACTGTATGCAAGTGTATCCTCACCTAAGGATATACTTCCTTTGCTAGATATTCATGACCAGCTGTATATGTAATGTAGCACTGGTACTTCCAAAATTTGTACGTAAACCAGACTTTTCCTCACCTAAAGGAAACTTAATATCAATACCCATTAAAAATCACCTGTCTCTCTCCTATCATTACTTACAGGATAATTTTACTAGATGGCAGTACTTGTGTCGAGGTAACTTGTTGATAGAGTCCTGCTGTAGCATTCTGGTAGTTCCCCAGTCTTCCTAATTCCTTTTTTCTATTTAGCAAATTGATCTGTCTGAACTAACACAAATCACATTTATCTTCTGTTTTACTTATTTTTTATATATGAATTATTCACAAATGACTCTATTTTTTCTATGCATTTTTAATTTCTGAATACTCCCTGAGATATTACATTGACAGTTATTCATTAAATATGTGCTTCAGATAGTGATTATGTAAGCTGTGCAATTTGTCACTTAAATTGCATGGAATGTGCTTTGCTTTCTTGTGAGATTAGCTTAATAATTTAATGGCTGAAACCCAAATTATACTAAGGAATAACATTTGACATTCTCATGATTTGCGTTTAACTCAGTACCATTTGAAAGGTGTGTAAAATACCTTATGAAGCTCCAGATCTTCATAACTAATTTCAACAAATACTAGTAAGTAAATCTTTGTGCTGGTTTTGGCTGGAGTAATTTTCTTTATAACAGCTAATATGAGGCTATGTTTTGAATGTGTGCTGGGAACAGTGTTGATATCACAAGGATGTTTTTTGTTACTGCTGAGCAGTGTTTACACAGAGCCAAGGCCTTTTCAGCCTCTTGCCTTACTGATGAGCAAGTTGGGGGTACACAAGAAAATGGGAGGAGACACAGCCAGGACTGCTGGCCCCAAATGACCAAAGGGATATTACATGCTGTATTTTGTCATGCTCAGCTTATAAAGCTGGGGGAAGAGAAAGGAAGCGGAGGATGTTCAGAGTGGTGGTATCTGTCTTCCTCAGTAACCATTACTCATGATAGAGCCCTGCTGTCCTAGAAGTGACTGAACTCCTGCCTGCTTATGGTGATGGGCAGTGGTAAATTAATTCCTTGTTTTGCTTTACTTGCATGTGCAGTTTTTGCTTTCCCTATTAAACTACCTTGATCTCAACCCATGAATTTTCTCACTTTTACTCTTCTGATACTCTCCTCCACCCCACCGGGGGATGTGAGTGCTCAGCAGTGTGGGGCTTACTTGCCAGCTGGGGTTAAACAATAACACTTCAAAAAAACCAAATCAATACAGAAACCTCAATGGATCTGTTCTTAAGACAAAACCAAAAAAGACCTAATACATTTTCCTCTATCACTGGACTTAAACTAAAAGTATTCATAGGGATTTTGTCCTACCTCCGTACATGAGCATATTTGATATTTCATGTATACTCATGGAAGAGAAAGGCACAATAATGAGTCACTGTCACATAAAAAAGTTCAAGAAATTTACATTTTCTTTGGCTTTATTATTACTGAGAATGACACATCCAAATCTGAGTAGGTGCTTTCTAGTTACAACATGTGTTGTACATAGACAACAAACAAAAAGGAACTGAGAAAGACATTGATTTATTAATGAAGGCAACTCAATGCTTATGTCCCCATTTTCAGCCATGAGAAAAACATTGATTGACATAATGGTTTCTCAATAAGAATACTACAGGAACACTGCTGAACGTGTAAGCTGTCCCTTAACTGCAGGTGTTCATAGACGCTTCTCAGGTGTTCGATAAAGAAAGCTGTCTGGTCACCTATATATTGACTTTCTGTCAAATAGGATAGTGTCTTAATAGTGTTGGCCTATTGGAAGTTTTAATAGCTAAGTAAAAACATATCTGATATGGCTGTTCCTTTGTAGTAAGATTTGATCACTTTCATTAACAAAAGATTTTCATTTAAGGAGTTCTTATTACAACTGACTTCTAAAATGTTGGAAACCTTGTTATCTGCATGAATTAAGCTAGAGCATGAAGCATTTATAGCAGATACTTACATACTTATAATGGATTACATGAAGCTTTTTTACCCTTTTGACTGTAATGGATAAACAACAGTAGATATCTTGCAGGCTGGTTATTTCAGGAGAATAAAGTGAAGATATGCAGAGTTGTATCTGGTATTACCATACATATTTTCAAAGAACATATGAAATACAGTTTCTGTAAACAGAGGTGAAATATACCAGTGGATTCAGTTACTTTTCCTACAGCTTTAAACTTCTTTCCCACCAGATGCCAGCCAAGTCCTATTCTTTATGTTATCTCACCTTTTGACTTTAGTCTCCATCATTTTGCCTTTTTGATTACTTATCTTTCTCTCTTCTGTGTGCTACTGCTTGCAGTTACATTTCTATTAAATAATGCTTAGTCCCTACATAAAGTAACACTTCTGGCTACTTAAAACAGTGTTGACCAATGTAGAAAGCCGATTTAGAAAATCCTTTGGTTTGGCCATTGCTTCTCCAAAATTTGTTATTTCTACTTTGTTCTACTTAATAGTGAATTTCTAGCAGCTTCTTCAATGAAAATTAAAACAACTTCACCCATAATAGTATTTTCAAGGTGTTCTCATTAGAAACATATGAGGAAGTATTATTAGGTGTGATAACACACCCTAAAATTTTCCTCATGGTTATTTAGCATTGTGGAGATGATCCTGTTTCTTAGTTAAGGTCAATCAATTTTGTCAATCACAAAGTACTTAAATTTTAAATATTTCACCTTGTTTCTGTTTCAAAAATAGTCAAGGTCTTGAATCCCAGAGGAACAAGATGTCCAATAAGCACAAAATCACCTGAAAGGAAGTCACTGAACATATTGGGGTTTCAATTGGAATTATTCAGTTTTTTATCTTTATGCCTATAATACCTTTTGTTTTAGACATCAACTTCAATTTTCTAAAGTCAACATTTGAAAACTCAAATTGTATGGCACGAACCTTTAGACTTAAGAAGTTCCATTCAATACCAAATCTTGGTTTGAGCATTCTTGCAGACGTGAACTTGCAACTCCTTGAGTTCAGTGACAATTTGTTCTTGAAAATCAAGCAATGCTAAGCCATAACTGAAACAGAATTTATTTCCATAAATTATTTGAATCTTCTTCCACAGAAATAAACTTTTGATTTTTTTACTAAGTTCTGGAGGACAAACACAGGAATTTGGGAATAACTCAGCTGCTTGTGAATTTCACTTTTCCATTTTCATCCAAATTTAATATCCCTTGGCTGGATTTTACCCTTAATGAAAGGTGCCTCATAAGCAAGTGCAAAGATAGTCCTTTATTTGTTAGTTGTTCACATAAGTATTTCTTCTTACTACTGAATATGTAGTCAAATAAATAGATAAATATGATTGGATAGGGTTTTCCATTGAGAACTTAGACTTTCAGCATCCCTTCAAATAATAATAAGTTTTAATCTGTGCTTAGAAATGCAGTCTGAGTCCTTATGATCTCAATTACTTCTATTGTCTTTGCTCAGTAGGGAGATTACATTGCCCATGGTACAATGGAATGTATGATAGAACTCTGACAATCAAGATTAAATATCTTAATGACTTTTAATATCTCAGAAAGATATGCTGAGTATGGTAAGAAAAATAGAGTATGCTTGCAGAGATCTTCAATATCTGTGATGAAGCTCCAAAATATGCTGTGGTGTAACTCAGGATGGAGATGAACAAAAAAAATCTTACTGAAAGGCTGCCAGGATTGGATAACAAGTGTGATCTTGATCTTTAAAACTCCAGTCAATGACAATACCTTTACAAAAGATTTGACCCACTGCACTCACAAAAGCAAGGTAACACCTGAGATCTTCTGGGACACTGGCAGAATTATTTTCTCTGTTCACTACACTGCACTCAACTTTAGACTGAAGCACACTAGTTCACTTTCCCAAATGTGAAACTTCTCAGTTTTAAAAGCTCTTTTTATGAAAGTGATTGTTGCACAACAGAGCCATGTGTTAATTATAATGAAGAGTCTGAGCAGTTTAATTCTGTGGTAGCATAATTGTAAGTGTAATCAGAAAAAAAAAAGGTACACATGATGAAGCTCTCACTCCCCTCCATCTTCACAGGTGACAGGTAGCTTTTTTGGATCCAAGTGCATAGACCAAAGTCACTGCTTCATAAACCATCCTACATTTGAACATAAATGACAATAACTAAACCACTTCTGTGATGCTCAAGCAGTTTGAACATGCTGCTCAATTGTCCTTTTGACTGTGGTTTTATTATTATTCTTACATATTTTCAGCATATTTCACAATTAGCCTTCAATACCTTCCCAAATCCTTTACCTGTAGTGGAATAACTCATCTGGACAATTAATGATGAAAAGCATTAGTCTTCTCATTAGCTGACTTTTTCATAAGGTACCTAAAATATAGACTCCCGACAGTAACTGATGAGTAAACATTAATAATGCAAAGTTCTAGAATGGAAAATGTCTCCAAACAGAAGCATGCACACACAACCCCATTTGAAATCAGAGATCCCACAACTCTTGTATCTGCATGTTGGTTTGTCACAAACCTGATCATGATAAGTCCCAGGGAGATGTTCTTCTGTTAGCTGATATTTAGCTGTTAAATGTGGTTGTTAAGTGATACATTTACCATAGAATATGGAAGACTTTATAAAAGGTTTATAGCTGAATCCGGTCAAATATTTCTTATATGAGCTTATAGTTTTTAGAATATTTTGAGCGATTTTATACTTGGTATCTAACTAGACTGTGCAGATAGTGACTCAAACTTCATTATGGTTTTACAGTAATACTTCTTTTCTACTTATATGGCAGGTGAAAAGACAAACAGGAAGATTTTTGGAGGCTGATTCATGAAATCATTCCTCTATTGCCTATTAGGTGTGGAATCAGTGAAACTATTGCAGTTGTACTTCAGTTTCCCTCACAGAAAGCTCAAGACAGAGCCCAGGTGCAAGTTGAAACTTGCCCTGCGTGAACAGAAGCAGAAGATACCCCTGAGGTACCATGCTGGGCACTTAAGCCTGTAGCCTTAGATCCTCAAAAATCTTGCCTGGTTTTGGATGTACTAAATATCTCATCATACTTTCCTTTCCACCTATCAGTTTCACTTCTGACTGTATCTGGAGATGACCAAGCCTCTGCAGAGCCTGCAGCCAGGGAGCCACTCCCAGAAAAGCAATCTCCTTTTGACTAATGAGGACTTTGAAAAGCACTGAAGGCTCTGTGATGATATTTATACCTGACACATAATTATAGCTCTTCTGTATTCTGTGAATATTTATACAGCAGCTCCCCTTAAGCTCCCTTTTCCCCTATGCAGTGTGCTCTTTATTTTCTTCTTTGGCCATATATTTTTATTTCCTGCTAAATGGAATAAAATTTGAAACACAGCTAACAGAAAATCAGTACTTTCTAGCTCAATGTAATTTGTTTTTGTATTTTCAAAATAAAGGTACTATCTTTACAGTCAAATAAATATTTTGAATTTTGTTTTTGGTTTTTTGTGTTTGGGTTTTTGGGGTTTTTTGTTTGGTTTGGGGTTTTTTGTTTGGTTTTTGGTTT
>NDXB01022172.1:92398-110527 GCA_002631895.1 Agapornis roseicollis | reverse complement strand
TATTAATTTGGAAATAAAAAATAAAAAAAAAAAAAAAAAAAAAAAAAGTGTTAATATTTATTTTCAAGACTAGATAGTAATTCTGTTTTAGAAGCAGGATTTTACTTATGCTGAAAATGAAGAAGAATGATCTATAATAAACTCAATCCATCTCCTTTTTATGGAAATCCCTTCTCTTGGTCTCTTCACCCACAAGCTTTTCCAGATCACTGTTTTGTTTCGGGGGGCAGGGGGGTGTGTGTGATGTGTGAAGGGAGGACTGAGGAGGGGAAGCAATCTTTGTTGCTTGGGTATTCGTGTTTGTTTTTTTCTTTATATATATTTTATTTTCCATTGCTTGCCCAGGTTTACTGGCACGGATTGAGCAGTAGTATTGAGACTGCATGGATCGTTTCATCTGTGAAGGAATTGAAGCCAGCCATCTCCAGAGTGGGGCATTGCTAGCCACAAAGCAAGACTGCAGTCCTCATAGGGTCAGGGCTGTCACAGCCATCTTCTGAACTGTAAAGAGTCTGCCTGAGGAAGAGCTTTGGCTCCTAGGACTGGTGTTTCCCAGTGGTCCCCCCCTGTAAGCAGACCCCCATTCTGTGCCAGGCCAGCAGGCATACAATAACACAAGACTATGGGAAGAAGCAGTTCTAAAATAGCTAATTATGGTACTTTCTGAGGACCTGAAATTCAGGTTTTTCCCTGCAAACAAGATAAGGAAAGTAACTCTATATTTGTGCCTTCAGTTCCCTGGAGTTTAGTGTGTTAATAGCTATTGGATTCAGAATAAACAAACTGGATGGAAAATTCATTATATGAGATCTGTTTTCTGAATATCAATTTGGTTTCTAAGCACTTCAATGACTTAACCTTAATTTTCAACTTGGAGTGTCTCTGAAAATAGTGGAAATTTGGGGCATCATTGCCTTTTCATGTAGTAGTGGTATGTGAATGTGTTAGCTAAGATTATTGAATTTGACATTAGAAACTCATATATCTTTGTAGGATCATTTTTGCATATTGAATTTTGGCCTCTGAGAAATAGCAAACAATCAAAAATGCACTGGGAAAATTAAAAGAAAAAAAAGAATTAACTGTGAAAGACAGATGAATGGCCCTCTTTATCTGTGCAGCACCTTTTAAAATAAAAGCATGTGCAGAAGATAATATATAGATTTTAAAGTACTGCTGCAGCAACCCATTTGCCAGAGCTATGAACCGAGGAGAATGAGTCCTCCACAAATTTGTGAGGATGGCAGTTTTTTGCCTGCATATGAAGTGTGTGTGTGTCTCCCCAGGATGATAGTCCTTTGCTATATGCTCTGTGGGCTGCTCTGCCTGCTGCTTGACTATGCCATTTTACTGTGTGTTCATTCATATGGTGTCCTGGGTTCAGCAGTTGCAGTCAGTTTTTCTTCTCTTTAGTAGCTGGTGTTTTGACTTAACCCGGGAACAAGGCTGATAAGGCCGATGGTTTTGGTTGTTGCTGAGCGATGTTTGCCCTGACCAAGGACTTTGTGAGCCTCATGCTCTGCCAGGGAGGAGGGGAAGCAGGGAGGAAGGAGGGACAGGACTGTACTGACAGGACCAAACTGACCAAAGAGGTATTCCATACCATAGCACATCATGCCCAGGATGTAACTGGAGTTGATCCGGAAGGGCTAGGTCTCTCGGGGTAGTTGGAAGAGGTGGTCGGTCAGCACTCAGTTGGTGGGGTGTCGTGAGTTATCTGTCAGTGTTTGATGGGATGCTGTATTCTTTTCCTTTATCATTATTATTATTGGTGGTAGCAGTAGTGATTTGTGTTGTACGTTAGTTACTAAACTGTTCTTATTTCAACTTGTGGGAGTTGCATTCTTTTGATTCTCCCCCATCCCTCTGGAAGCAGGGGAGGGCAAGAAAGGGGGGGTTGAGTGAGTTAACCAGCTGCATGGTTGGGTTTAAACCATGATATATGGGTAGAACAGTTTTGCATTCACTGGGCATTTAGCTGGGTAAATGTTAGATATATTCATACAGAATGGGAATCACATAGGCTACAGGCACTGCTGGGTCACACAAAAAAGAAATACTACTGCTGCAATGCTGTAGGCATGGATCATGGTCTAGAGCTATAATTCTAGTCCCAGTGATAATCTACACTATGTGTGATTGAGTGGTTTTAATATACATGCATTATTTTATTTTCAATGTCTGTATGGTTTAAGTGTCTGGGATATATATCCAGCAATAGAGATAGCCAGCTGTCCATTTGTCATGTTTGTTAGTACTTGTTATTTACACACATGTATATGAGCTTCTGAACTCGTGTGTTGAACTCATGTTGAAAATGAAGCTGTAGCGGCAATGGAAATGTAAAGTGGCTTCACTGATCAGCACAGGCTTTTCGAGCGTGTCAATGTCCCTCTGCAGGGCATGCATTCCAGCATGTCAACTGTACCACCCATTTTGGTGTCAGTGGCAACCTTGCTGAGGGTGCACTCAGTCTCAATGTTCATGTCACTGGCTTTAAGCTGAAAGAGGGTAGACTCACATTAGATATTAGGAAGTTTTTTACTGTCAGGGTGGTGAGGCACTGCCACAGATTGCCAAGAGAAGTTGTGGCTACCCGATTCCTGGCAGTGTTCAAGGCCAGGCTGGATGGGGCTTTAAGCAACCTGGTCTAGTGGAAGGTGTCCCTGCCCATGGCAGGTAGGTTGGAACTAGAAGGTCTTAAAAATCCCTTCCAGTCCAAACCATTCTATGATTCTACTATGTGATTCTATGTACACATATACATAGTATGTATATATTGTACATAGTATATATATATGTACCTATGTACATATATTGTTAGAGCAATCCCAGGCACAGCTCCAGATTGGGCAGAGAAGAGATTCAGCCCTGGGAAAAGGACTTGGGGGTGTTGGTTGATGAGAAAATGAATATGAGCCGGCTTCAGTGTGCACTCGCAGCCCAGAAAGCCAACTGTATCCTGGGCTGCATCAAAAAGAACGTGACCAGCAGGTCGAAGGAGGTGATCCTGCCCCTCTACTCTGCTCTCATGAGACCTCACTTGGAGTATTGTGTGCAGTTCTGGTGTCCTCAACATAAAAAGGACATGGAACCGTTGGAACAAGTCCAGAGGAGGACCACGAGGATGATCAGGGGACTGGAGCATCTCCCGTACGAAGACAGGCTGAGAAAGTTGGGGCTGTTCATCCTGGAGAAGACAAGGCTGCGTGGAGACCTCATAGCAGCCTTCCAGTATCTGAAGGGGGCCTATAGGGATGCTGGGGAGGCGCTCTTAATTAGGGACTGTAGTGACAGAACAAGGGGTAATGGGTTCAAACTTAAACAGGGGAAGTTTAGATTGGATATAAGGAAGAAATTCTTTACTGTAAGGGTGGTGAAGCACTGGAATGGGTTGCCCAGGGAGGTTTGTGAGTGCTCCATCCCTGGGGGTATTCAAGGCCAAGTTGGACAGAGCCTTGGGTGACACGATTTAGTGTGAGGTGTCCCTGCTTATGGCAGGGGGGTTGGAACTAGATGATCTTAAGGTCCTTTCCAACCCTAACTATTCAATGATTCTATGATTACAAGACCAGTAGTGAGAAAAGAGAAAAAAAAGCAAATGCACAGTGGACTGTTGATGAGAAGGAAGAATCAGTACAGTTCTTCCAAGACTCGCAAACCTTTATGGCCAAGTGATACAAAAAAACCACTCTCAGTAAACAGTACTTACAAGCTATGAAACTTTTTATGGAACTCACTTCCTCAGAGGTGCAGTATTTTACTCAAGTGTACTATTGTTTCTTCCAGATAACTGTGCTTTTGTATTTTGTTTCTGGGTCAAAGGGTCCCCTGTAGAAATTAGAAATCTCTTATTTAAGTACTTGGTGTTTCAGAGTGTTTTGAATTAGAACCCAAATTCCCTCAAGTCCTGTAATGTTTTTCTTAGTACTAGTAAGCAAAGAAAAGCCAGTGATCAGGCTGAAGCCCTGATACACAGGCCTGCATACAGCATAATTGCCTATACAGATTCCTTAGGATCGTTTTAGCTTGTGTTAACTATTATCCTCCTAGGCTATGACCAAGTTCATTTCTTGAGATAGTGTTTGTCAATCGCAACTCCTACTGGGCAGTTTGAATTCTGGTGGACATTTCTGGAACTTGAAAATGTAAATGTGTAGTTGTAAAACTAGTCACAGCAGGTGGCCTCAGGATTTTGGAACAGTTCTTGGGTTGTTTTGTTTTATTGGGTAAATGAAGTCTCTGAAAGTTCCCAAAGGCTTTGGTAATAAAATTTGTAAGTATAAAATTTGACTGGGAGTGTTCTCATAGGACACTATACTCTAATACCCTTTTGTCTGCTCTCTTCCACCTTATATAAAGATATTCAGAGGGCCACATGAATAAATGTTTTCATGTCTTATCATACACATCAGGATACAATGCTGAGTCATGAGAAGACAGCATTTATGTATCCCTGAGCTAGCATATTATGCTAATAAATATTTAGCAATAAAGCTCTTTATTGGTTCCATTTAGATGTCGATGTGTGCATACTAGGAAATCCGTACCATATAAGTAGTCATCTAAAGGCTCCAGTGTGGAATTCTATGAGACAGGAGAAACTTGAATGTGAAATTTCCCTTTTAGCTAATAATTCTGGATAATTCCATTCCCTCTGTTTCACACAAGAAAAAAAAAAAAAAACCACATATTTCTGATTCCCTGTGATACTAGGAGTATTCTTTCCTTGGTTAAAGAGTACAAAGGAGATTTTTAAGGCCTTGGGTCTGCTTATTTTCTCTGTTTCACTTTGCCCCTTCTGGCTTTTCTCTGGAGACATTTGGTGGCTCAGCGAGTCCTGCAAGCACAGATGAATAGACAGTTGAGATATTAAACAACATGACCAAGTTGCAAATTATTTCCAAAGCCACAGAAAAGAACTTGGGGATAAAAAGCTGTGTGCAATGCTGAATACTACCAAAGTAGATCAGTCACAGCATGCAAAACTAAACCAAGATGAAAAAATACAGTAATGGATTTCAAGCCACAAGAGAAGACTCATTCACGGGAGACTCCCTCAGAAGGAACACAAGATTCCTTTTGAGGGTCTGGGCAATATGAAGATACTGGGCTGCCTAGGGTGGGGTAGGAAAGACGAAGACATCCTTCAGTCTTCAGTACTGAAAGTAACATGAAAAAGAGAATTATTAACTCAGAATGTCGACATTTATTGGTAGGGGATGAAGTAAAAAAGGATTTCTCCAGTTTCATGTTAATGAGATTTGCTTTACTTTAGCTGTGTTCTGTGAGGATGTAGAATCTTGAAGTATTACTCTTCAGAGCTGTGTCTAATGTGATTTCAGCAATGGCCACTGCTGACAGACAATATGAACATTTGTGAAAAATGCTGAATATGGAAAAAGTAATTCAATATTTTTGTGAAACTGAAAATGCTTGCATTCTGTATCATTATTTTTCCTGGCCTGTTAAGTATAACTGTGGTGGGGTGACCCCTACAAGCAGCTAAGCACTAACCTTAAGCTATTTGCTTACTTTCACCTAAATGGGATGGGGGAATGAACAGGAAGGGCAAAAAAAAGAGAAATTTCATGGATCAAGATAATGACAGTTTAATAAATGAATGAAAGAGGAGGGCGGAATAAGTGATGCAAAGAAAATCAATCACCACCTCTCACAAAAAGACTAATGCCCGGTGAGCCTCTGAGCAATGGAACTCTGTCAAGCTCTTTCTCTGACACCACCCTTTTTATTGAGCACTACATTACATGGCATCCTTTCGGTCAGTTTGGTTCAGCTGTCTAGACTGTGTTGTTTCTTAGGTTTCTCCCACCCCTCTGCCTACTTTCTGTAGCAGTAGCAGGGCAGGAAAAAGACAAATCCTGAGAGCAAGTACTGCTCCACAGTAGTCAAAACAGTAATGTTACCAACACTGTTTCAGCCACAAACTCAAAATACGGCACCATATGGGCTCCTATCAATAAAATTAACTCCATCCCAGCAACCCCCCGAAACCCAGCAGTATCAGCCAAGCTCATCTGGTTACTGTTGTATCTCCAGATACAAACAAATGTTTAAATCTCCAAATCACTGAGACTCTTTAATGGGGTCCTGAACACTGACCATGTTGGAAGGTGTGTATACAATACCAACTAGTTAAAACCCTATATATATCCTCAGATTTTCTGGAAGAGTCTTTTTAGTAGGTGTTAACAAATTCTGTGTTGGGATCTGGAGGAGCTTTCCTAGGAACTTTATAGCTCCACCTGTAATTTAGACAGATGAGAACAATCAGCATAAACAACAACAGAAGCAGAAGGTAATCTGTGTAATAGCACTGAATACCTCAAAACAAGGTCTTTTGGCTTCAAACTCTTCAGCAGATTGCATTGTGTACCTGAGGTACAATTGATATTTTCATGCTAAAACAATGTAAGTATATTATCTCCCCAGGAACATATGATTTTTAATGGTCATAATCATGTGACTGGAGCTAAGGGATTTTTGCTGCCAGAAGGGCACTTATAATTCATAATAAAGAGAAAACGTTTTTTAAAAAAGAACAGAAAACTTATTCTGTGAATAAAAGGGTGAAATATTTAATGGCAAGATGGGAAGAGAAGATGAAGGTGGAATCACGGTTTGAATAGACCTTAGGCATTCCAGAGCTGTAGAAGGCATAATTGGAGAGGTCTGAAAAGCAATGTTTTGATTTTATGTGAAGTTCAGGGCTTCTGCCAACCAATATGAACTTTGGTGGCTGTGGCATAACATTGCCAACCTTGAAATGTTCCGAGTTTGTGAATCTACCCCTCACAAACCGAAGCCACTGCCTCCTGATTGCATGCATATTTGGGCTCTTTCTAAGTACATTTTGGTTTTTTATTTCCAAGGTGGTGTTGGTTTATATTTTTTTGGGAGGAGTAATTTTCTGTAGAAGCTGGGGATGGATATATATTTTTCAGGAACCTAGAGGGATGAAGGTAGATATCTATTTCATTAAAATGCAAATAGTGAGAACTTTCAGAACACAGAATAGCATGAGATTTACAATTAAGCAATGATAATTGGTGTTGTAAATGGCTTTACAGGCAGGGGATACAGCTTTACAGGAGGGGAAAGCTGTATCAATTATGAGAATTTTGTTTGACATTGGAATCAGTAAGGCTCAGCTCCCACTCTTGGAGTCTATAAAAAGGATCTGAGCCATCTTACACAAGTTTTATAAAAAACTGGATTCACTAAAAAGATTTAGACCATTGTTCAGTATGACAAAGCATTCATCAACAACACAATTTGTTCTTTGCTTCCTACTTGTACCAAAACAACTGTCTGAAGGGCAATCTAATGAAAAAGAACGGGGAATTCATACTACTTACAAAAAAAAAAAAAATATATATATATATAACTTGTTTTACTTTCTTTCCAGGAGAGAGCCAGGTAAGCCCCTCTCTCTGACTCACAGTGAGGTCTCTTAAAAAATTGTGTCAGCTCAGCTGATAAGAAGGTGAGCTTTAACACGTGAGCAGTAGCATCTTAAGCTTGCACACTCACAAACCACTTTGTATTATTAGAACATGAGTTTAATTAACTAATTTAAGTTTTTTGAACCCTTTTCTGTTTGTTTTTACATACAAATGTCTCCTAATATGGAAGATATTTTCTAAGCTTATGCAGAGCAAAACCAAAGTAATAAAAAAACCACACTGAACCTGCATTTAGACTGAGGTTCATCTACCTTCCTTTGCAAAAGATTTCTGGAATCATTCAATGATCCAGTTGGCCTTGTAGTAAAAATAAGTAATAGTTGATGTATCCATTACAGAGTGCAGGAGGATTCTTGTATAAAGAAATAACATCAATTACCTCTTTTTTGTTTGCTTGCTGCTCCTAAGGTGGGAGGAGCAGGAAGTTTTGTTTGGGACAAAGTATTGTCTTGATTTAAATTCCTAATGCCAAGAAAACTTAATAACAGAGAAATCTAAGGCCCAAGCTGGTATCTCCTTTAAGCTCAAAGCAGACTATGAAGAATCATTTGAGGATTACTTAGGAAATACAAAAGATAAAAAAGTTCCTTACCAGTAGCATTCAAAATAACATATTTCAACATGAAATGACTACCAAGGGAAGTCTGCCCAAAACACTCCTGATGAGACTGACTCAGTTATCAGCTGTAAAAGCATCAGGTGACAGACTTGGGTAAGCAAAGTGTTGCCAGTGAGAAAATTCTATTAGCAAACACCAATTTACACCTCTGAATTGCTGTGAATATTTGTTAACTGCATGCTTTGTAGCCATTAACTGATTAATGAAATCCTAAAGAGAAGCAAATACACAGTATGTGTGAGCAGGTGTTACCACTCCCTTTTTGCAGGTGATGGGGAAACTCGGAAGAGACTTACTCATGACTTACCTGAGACCAGGCTGCTGAGCAGGTAGAAATGTTCCTGCAGTAAACTGCATGCTGTGACAGCTGACATCTGGAACTCCTGCAATAGCTGGTGAGGTGCTTGTCCTACCCCAAGATTCTGGTCATTGTCCCTTAGCTCTACTTGTGTAATTCAAGCAGGTAAAGTAGTCAAGAAGATGTTGACTATGTTGAACATTTTAGGAAGAACTCTAAAACTTTTCTTCAATTTTGGTAGCAGCTGTCCACACTTTTAAATTGTCTTGGGCCTGTGCTACCAAAAGAAGCTGGCCCATGTTCTGTTTCCCTATTAGCTTCTCAATTATTTCCAAAGAGCCATTAACACATGCAAGTTAGCATGATTTTTCTCAGAGAAAAGAGAAAGAACAGTTTCCATAGAGCAGCAGGCAGATGATATTGCATTTGAAATTCTGCTTAAACTCCTGGAGAAATAATATGTTGTGATACAGAGAATTAAACAGATTTTTTTTTCCTACACACATCACCACACAGCTAAGATTTTCCAATTGCTCTTTCCTTCCTCTTTTTCCTCCTTTAAAACATTGGAAAATGCAGTTTCTGTGGAGCAGTCTTGCAGATCTGACAGCTTCTCCTGCAGAAATTCCCTTAAGTCTCTTAGGACCTCTTCTGCCTAGATCTTCACTAAGAGGCTCATGGGCACTAGACTGACCCATTAGTTTTCATGAGTTACCCTTAACAAAAAGAAATGAGATAGATTGGATGTGCCTTCACTGTTATTGCAGACATTACAAGCTGTCTTTTCTCAAGTGTTTTGTATATGGTAAAAATTAATAAGTCGACATTAATACAAATGTTTGCATAGCAAATAGCTCTGCAGTATCACAGTGTGCTGTCAAGTGCACACTGCCAGAAAATCAATGAAAGATAGACGATCAAATCAAAATATTGCAAATAAACAAGTGAACAATACTTTCCCAAGACATCTGGCCTGGGATTAAATGTTATCCAGCATAGGTGATGTATCCAGAGTGTTTTGTTTCTATTATTTATAGTTGTTTCTATCACATTGTTCCCACTCTCTTTTCTGTCTGTCTGGGATCTCTCTGACCAGACATTGTGATCACTCTGACGGCAGCTTTGGGAGCCATACTCACACCATCATAATTTATCTCCCATGAGTAGCCATGAAAGGATCCTCACAGTCTGTTAAACATTCTGCTTTACATCTTCACCAATTAAATCAGTGTTCTCAAACATATTTTGTTAAGTTGTAAAATTCTACAGTGTGCTGGTGAAATTATTAACAATGAAGGAAGTGCTGATACTGAGGCTCAAGACTAGATTAAAGATTCCTCTTGTCACTTGGATGTGCTTTCTGTCTTTGAGCAGGATGCTGCAGTATTTTGTGCTTCAGTTTTGTTAATGGAATAATTAGAAGACATATATATATGTATGTATCTCAGAAATCGGAAGAGGCTTGTAAAGCTATTTGTTGATAACCTATCAAACCTCCTTTTCTGTGGGAATTATCATCTTGGTATCCAATACTTTTGAAAAACTTCAAGGAGACTGAAATTGAAAATGTAATTGCTTTGTGTACTTGTCAGGTGAAGAAGAAAGACATCATATTTTCAAGTTCAGGTGACAGGTAGGGGAAAAAGGAGAATTTGTCTTGAATAGCACTGATGTCTCTCAGCTGAGGGATAATTCATTTTCCCTAAGTTTACTCAAACTATTTTGAAATTAAATTAGTGAAGATTCTTCCTCTTAGATACAAAATACCAAACAAAATACCTGTTTAGAGGACAAGAATCTGCACATTATTGAACCAGTATTAGACCTAGACCTAGACCTAGACCTAGACAAGACTACCTAGAAACCTCGCAGAAATCAATTTGCTGTATGCCATAGCCATTGAACATGTAGGAGGAGCAGCAGCAGATTTGCCACTCTAAATGTTTTGTCCTTCGAAACCCTAGGCTGTATATACTATGGTAGAATGCTTGAGTGCACAGCCTATATCAGTTTGAATTCAGTTTTCCTGAGCATGGCAAATTGATACAGTATATTAAAATCTAGATTTTTTTTTGTTATATAATTGCATCTGTATTTTCTTATGTTTCCTGGAAGTTCACTTTGAAAATTCTGTTATCAGCTATAGAATGGATGAAAACACCCAATAGTCACACGGGCATTTTTCTTGTTCTAAACTCCAAACATATGGCCTGTATCGCTATTCCTACGGGTGGGGGTACTGTGATTTTCCAATCAGATATGTTGTAAGCAGCCTGCTCCCTATACAGACAGAGGGCCCCCATTATTACTGCATTCAGTTCAGGAAACATGCCTTACTTCTATTAGCCCTGTTGCTTTAGGGTTCAGTAAGGGGATTTGTGAAAACTGGGCCTAACTGTGATGACAACTTGTGGGATCCAGTGTCATATGATACTAAAAAATCTATCCCTTGTTCTGCCTTTGTTGAGAAGTGGAAAAAAAATTGGCAGCTGAGGCAGAGCTTTTGGAAACCTATGACACTGAAATAATAGGTGGCAACTTACTGCACACACAAGGTTGCAATTCTCTCCCCAGGGCTTGTTTGATGACAGTCCTCAGTTCAGAAATGTCTGTGATCAGCCCTGAGAGTGAATTACAATTGTGTGCAGGCTCTGTGGGTGACTAGTATCAGTTTTTATCCCATCTCAGAAAGAAGGCTGTTTTTCTTCCATAAGTTGCATCAACAGAATGTTTCTGTACTTCCAGGGATTTTGTGTCAGCATCATGCACTTCTAACTCATCCAGCAGACTTAGTTAGGCTGAATGAAATGGTTACCAGATTTGCTGTCTGCTTCAAACTTTAAGTTACCAACACCTTTTAAGAGACAAAGTGATTTATAGACACTCCTAAACAGCTAAGGTCTGGATGATTTTGGATACTGCAAATATCTGTCATCCTAAAGAGTAAGCTGTCAGTGGAGTCTCCTGCAGTCCTAGTAAATGTTAGCAAAAAGGCTGGAACAGATAACAGGGGACAGTAACCATCTCAGCCACTCCAACATGATCTGCCTGCAGGTACGAGGTGAACAAGGAGGAAGGAAGAATTTGAAGAAGAGCTCTGGGAAACTTATGAGACTGAAATAATAGATGGCCACTTACTGCATGCACAAGGTTGCAATTCTCTGCCCAGGACTTGTAAACAGCTTAGAGCTTGTTTTGGGCAAAGAAATCAGATCTTTTAAAACTACTTATTGCATGTAAAAACACTTAAGAATGCACTGAACCAAAAAGACAGCTATTTGAAAATTTCTCAGCCTTCTGATGAAACTTCAGCAAGCTATGATTCTTAAAGGAAACTACTCTCACACCATTTCTTTTATTAGTATCACCAGTTTATTCCACTATAATCCCACTCCAGCCACTTTTTCCTATCATTATATCATTACTTTCATTGGTCCAGAGGACTGACTGGGATCTAAAAACTTCCTGTCACTGAAAGAAATGTCCTCAGTGACAATGGTGTGTAATTACAGTGGAAGCCAAAGCAATCTCTCCTTCATAAGAATTTCTAAAGTCCAGCCTCCTCTTTTACATGCCCCAAGGGTGACAAAAGACTTTAAGGAAAAGTGAAAACTCACAGCTGTGTTAGAATTTGCAAAGAACAAATAGTTTACAAATACAATAAATGAACAGCTACAAAAGCAAACAAACAAGCAGACAAAAGAGGAGTGTGTATATGTGGCTGTTTGAGAAAGAGAATCTTACTGGAAGGGGTATGGTACTGTTCACAGGGTATGTGGTTGTTAAGTGCTCAGAAAGCCCCATCAAGAGTACCTGTAAATATTCTAACAGAATTAGATACATGGATGTTCACCCATCATTGAAATGCTCTTACAGGAAGACTCACTATGAAAAGGGAAGTCCAGCCATCTCAAATGTGCTGATGTGTGTAGCTTTCTGTTAAATAATAATAACAACAGTAATAAAAATGTAATTAATAATAATAGTTTATAATTGTTAATGAAGATTGCGAATTTCCCGCTGCTAGCAGTAGAGTTCTTTGTCTCTGCTGCCAGAAACATATTATAACTTATAATTAATTAAGAAGCATGCTGGGTGGGATGGAAACACACATTGTAAGTAATGTAATAATAATAACTAAAGGCTTTGTCAGTGGAAAGCTGAGAGAAGATTCTGTAAGATACTGCCAGAAATAACTGTTAGATTATGATTACATCTAGATAAGCACAACAGGTTTTCTAACTACTGTAGAGCAGTATGAGTAAAGAGTTTTACCTGTTTTCATCAGTATTGACTGCAAAATGTGTATGTGTCTTCTCTCCTCAGATCTTCTTTTCTCCCAGAGGCAATTGCCTGATGAAGGAAATGGAAGCTAGTGGTTACAACAGAGGACTTGGAGTTTGCTATTTTGAGCTACGCCACTAAATAATTTCCTGACCTTGGCAAAGTCAATCACAGTAGCTATGCATCATTTTCCAACTGTAATATGAAAACAATCACAATTACCAAAAGTGTGGTGGTGCTTCAGGAGTAAAGGTTTATAAAGTATATATTATTCACAAAAGGAAAATATCTTGTGATGATTATTGAAACCCTGGAAGCAAGTCTGGGTGGAAATTTAGAGATAACATTTGACCTGTTTTCTGAACATATTTGTGTTTGTTATTACCCAGTGGCTTTAGGTCAGAGAGAACTGCAAAAATTAAAGCCACAAAATTGATTGGCATTTCTGCTTGGAAATGTGTTTCATCATCCTGCTCTGACTGCATGGCTGGGAGCTCTGCAGTGCCCACTGTTCACATTCCCAGCCAAACTTAATATTTCTGAGCTCACAGAGGGAGCAACATTATTTAGGGAGATATGTGAAGTGTGCTGGTAAGCTTAGTCTAGTTCTTCATGAGGAAAGAGATTCATCACTGCATTTTCCCCAAAATTGGTTCCAGCTGCCGCATGTGCTTGCAGTATTGGGCTAACTGAACAGACAGAGAGACAGGTTTCTTCTTAGCTGGAATAATGATCTCAGAAATGGATGGAGCCTGGTTCTGATCACCACAGGTTTTGGTGCATTCTGTTCTGCATGTTGCGTTTTCTGGAAGACTGGTCTGATCTGTGACTTAAGAACAAGAATATTCTTGCTATAAATGGTACAATACTGGCTGCCTTACTGCTGCCCTTTCAGATATTTGAGTTTTGTGTCTAAAGTTATATTTGAAAATCATGGTGTTTCATAGAATCACAGAATAGTTAGGGTTGGAAAGGACCTTAAGGTCATCTACTTCCAACCCCCCTGCCATAAGCAGGGACACCTCACACTAAACCATGCCAGCCAAGGCTTTGTCCAACCCAGCCTTGAACACTGTCAGGGATGGAGCATTCTCAACCTCCCTGGGCAACCCATTCCAGCATCTCACCACCCTAACAGGAAAGAATTTCTTCCTTAGATCCAACCTAAACCTCCCCTGTTTAAGTTTGAACCCATTACCTCTTGTCCTGTCACTACAGTCCTTAATGAAGAGCGCCTCTCCAGCATCCCTATAGGCCCCCTTCAGATACTGGAAGGCTGCTAGGAGGTCTCCACGCAGCCTTGTCTTCTCCAGGCTGAACAGCCCCAACTCTCTCAGCCTGTCTTCGTACGGGAGATGCTCCTGTCCCCTGATCATCCTCTTGGCCCTCCTCTGGACTTGTTCCAACAGTTCCATGTCCTTTTTATATTGAGGATACCAGAACTGCACACAATACTCCAGGTGAGGTCTCACGAGAGCAGAGTAAATATGTCATTAGATAAGTTTCAAACTCATTGCGCATACTTTGTTCACTCCCAGCCAAGGGCAGTCTCTCAATGGCAGCATGAGTCAGATTAGCACCACACTTCTGCCAGTGAGAGATTTCACCTGGTTTTATCTAAATCCTTGAGGAAGTGATAGGTCCAGCTGCTGAATAGAAGCGCTAGTTCCTAATATTGGCACTATGCAGCAGAAAAAGGACAAATTCTGATGGTCACATTTATTTTTGTTTGGAATTTGGAGATTCCAAGGAAGTTTGCACCTGTTTATGGTTTGGGAATGCGTTATTAAATATGCTATTATGCAAACATTATTATTCTTTATCTGTACTTAGGATGGCTTTTTTTTTTTGTCCCTGCGTACCATTAGAAATTTCTAAATACTTTATGAATAAATCTGTACTTATATAGGTACAAAAACTATTTTGATAATGGTCAAAACCAACTGTTTGTTACTAGAGGCACATTCCTCCTCCTCAAATACCAAAAATTGTTGTCGTGGTTTAAACCTAGCCAATGCAGCTCGTCCACTCACTCAACCCCCCCTTTCTTGCCCTCCCCTGCTTCCAGAGAGATGGGGGGAGAATCAAAAGAATGCAACTTCCACATGGTTGAGATAAGAACAGTTTAGTAACTAAGGTATAACACAAATCACTGCTGCTACCACCAATAATGATAATGATAAAGGAAAAGAATACAGCATCCCATCAACCACCAACAGATAACTCACGACACCCCACCAACCGAGTGCTGACCGACCACCTCTTCCAACCACCCCGAGAGACCTAGCCCTTCCGGATCGCTCCCAGTTACATCCTGGGCATGACGTGCTATGGTATGGAATACCTCTTTGGTCAGTTTGGTCCTGTCAGTACAGTCCTGTCCCTCCTTCCTCCCAGCCCCCCCTCCTCCCCGGCAGAGCATGAGGCTCACAAAGTCTTTGGTCAGGCCAAACATTGCTCAGCAACAACCAAAACCATCGGCCTTATCAGCCTTGTTCCCAGGTTAAGTCAAAACACAGCTACTAAAGAGAAGAAAAACTGACTGCGACTGCTGAACCCAGGACAATAGTCTTTGAATAAATTATATTGATATCACCACCGAAGCACATGTTTATTTTAACAAGAAAGCCAAAAGGTGCATGTACTGGAACTGGAGCTATTAAACATTAATTTCAGTCAGGATTAATCAATAATGAGGAAATTAGTAAACCTCTTCTTTTTAGGCAGAGAGAAACTGGTACCTTGTTTTGTAGCTCAGTCAATGGGCTAAAATTGTGAACAACTGTGAAACGTGTTGACAGTTAACTTTTGATCTCAGCTTGAATGCAACAATTGTAATAAAGACCTCAGGCCTAATATTATTATCAATACCACCTCTTGCAGATGATGATTAGGTTTGATTACATTACTTTTATAAAGAACAAACAGACAATGTGCTGTATTCAGGTTACAAATGATCCATTCAGAAAAATTAAATTATACAAAGCCTTATAATCTGCTCAGTCAAGAGGTATTAAAAATGTGGCTGAATCATTCTGTAACTATGGCAAATTTTATAAAGCACTGAGTAATCACACTCTTATTTTGAAATTGACAAGTGTCTTTGAATTAACTAGCATTATCAACAAACTTTTGCCTTCTGTTTAAGAACTGCTCTGGTCAGCTACCCAGCAAAGCCTCAACCTGTTTGTGCATGAAAATATCTCAATGGCTACTGTGGACTGAAATCTTTCAGAATCAGAAGAGTGGTTTTTTTCTTTTATCTCTGGATAAAGGAAGAAACTTCAATTAGCAGTTATTGGAATGATGTATGTGCATCAAGGGACTTGCATATCGGTAACTCTTCATTTATTAATTTACTGTAATACATATCTATAATATTATAATAGAAATTGTAGATGAGGAAGTAATTTATTTTTAATCTACTTCTGGCTATCGTGGAATGCCCTATAAAGTATACTGCATTTATTTAGGCTAAGGGTAAAGCTTTTTCAAATGCGCAAGGGACTTTGGGAAAGTTAAGTCAATTTTTAGGGAGGATTTAAGTGTTTAGGATTTTCATTGGCTTTGAGTAGGGCCATAGTTTTATCAGCCCGGATAGGCAAATCAATTGTTTGCTTGTTTATGAACTCAGTGCTTTGGTCATTTCCACCCCATTGACATTGGAAATACAATATTGAGCACTTGGTGACAGAGCTGTTGCAGTGGAACAGTCTGCTATAATGATGCCGGTAAAAAGAATTTAAAAAGTCTGCTGCAAAAGACACAGCTTCTAGATATTTCCTACAAATTGGAACACAATGCACCAAAGGAGGTTTTGAGGAATTGGGTGATTGTAAACATTAGAAATATTAACATACAGGGATTCATATTGTTGTGAAATGGTTAGATCCCATATAAGTCGAGTGCAAATACAACCTGGTATGTAGTATCACCCATGTTATCTCATTTGCTCCAGGGACTAAGTGCATTTATACTTGTACCACTGGATTTTTTAATACACATCCCTATCTGGCTTTTTCCAGGTCTGACAGCTGTGACCAAACTAATTTTTAGTCAGATTTCTAAGGATTTGCTGCATCCATGCAAAGTAAAATCAAAGCAGCTGGCTGAGAGTTAGGAAAAGAAGATAGAATCAAAGCAAAGCCTTTCTGTAGTAGACATAGAGTATATTTGTCCCAGAATGGAACTGTTGAGGTGTTCTGCCTTACTAACACTGCCTGAGCTAGGGAGCCAGATCTGGCAAAATCTAAGAAACTCTTCTTCATGGTTGTTCATAATGTGACTTTTTACCTCTGTATATCCACAGTATTTTATGCATGTATTGAAGGTGCTGTAATTAGAAAATTCTGAAAGAAGTAATTGAAAAAGTATGTAAGAATAAAGGGTAAAATTACAATCTACTGTTTAATGGAAAGAGATTGTAACATATTTAAAGGGGAATAGAGGCTGATAAATCAGAAGTCCAAGGAAAAGAATGGTCCCACATTTGAGCTTGTTACTGTAAGCAAAAAGCTAAGTGTTATAAAGGAATTTATAATAATAAGCAAAATCTAGTAAATCTTAAAATACCCATTCAAACTTGTCAAACTAATTCTGGAAATGCTCCACTGAAAAAAAACCACATGAATATACGTAAAGTGAGAAATACAAGTTTAGAGCCACCCAGCTCAAGTTAGGAGGAGGTAGAATAAGTCTCTCTCTCAGGTGAAAGCATTAATTCTTGTCTGTCTTAAACAAAAAGATGTATCATTGTCGCTGGTTGAAAAGAGAACCACCCCCAAAAACTTCATTTATTCACAACAAGCAGTTTGAAGGTAGTGCAACCTGCTATGAGTGCTCATTCTGGGTTCAGCAGTAGTAGGCATTTCTCTCCTTCTTAGTGATGGTGCAGTGCTGTGTTTTTGACTTTCAGCCTGGGAACACAGATGATAACACCAATGTTTTTATGTGCTGCCCAGTAATGTTTACTCTGACCAAGGACATTCTGAATCTCATGCTCTGCCAGGGAGCAGGGGAAGCTGGGAGGAAGCAGAGACAGGACACCTGACCCAAACTAACCAAAGGGGTATTTGATACCATAGCATGTCATGCCCAGAATATAAACTGAGGGCAGTTACCCGGAAGGGCTAGATCACTGCTCAGGTCAGGCTGGGTATTGGTCAACAAGTGGTGAGCAGTTTTATTCCCTTCTCTTTTTATTTCCCTTATCATTATTCTTATTGGTGGTGCAGCAGTGGTTTGTGTTATACCTTAGTTACTGGGCTGTTCTTATCTCAACCAA
This sequence comes from Agapornis roseicollis, assembly GCA_002631895.1. NCBI lineage: Eukaryota > Metazoa > Chordata > Aves > Psittaciformes > Psittacidae > Agapornis > Agapornis roseicollis. The sequence continues at coordinate 92,555 of NDXB01022172.1, read as the reverse complement.
TGGGAGCTACATTCTTTTGATTCTCCTCTCCATCCCTCTGGGTGGTGGAGTGAGCAAGCAGCTGTATGGTTCTTAGTTACTGGCTGGGGTTAAACCTGGACAGTGCTCAGCAACCTCAGACAAATGTCCAACCTTTTTTTTTTTTTTTTTTTTTTTT
>NDXB01022172.1:78179-88748 GCA_002631895.1 Agapornis roseicollis | reverse complement strand
CAAAAAAAGTTGTTATAAAAAACTTCTTTTTTTTTTTTTTTTTTTTTTTTTTTTTTTCCCAGTAATCTAAAAAGCACTGCATTTTGATTAGAACCAAAGTAATTCCCTGTTATCTGAATGGGAGATTTCACTTGCGTTGATATATTCATGCATTTTTTTCTGTCCCAAATGAATGTCTCTTGACATTAATTAAACTGTCAAAGAATACCTCAGTGTTATTACTGTTTAACTAGTGACCTGTTCTGTTTTAATTTTTCCTGTGACTATAGTTGGGCTTATGACATTTGACTTAAATTGTTGATCTGTTCAAACTGAAAAACAAATTATAAATCCTTGATTTCTGCTCAAATGACTTCATGTTTATTTCCTAAATTTATAAAAGGAGTCTTGCCATGAGAGTAAACAATATTAGAACCAAGCTATTTTTGTTTGACCTTATCTGGCAGTTGCATTCATTCAATTGAGGCATTTGAAAAGTGAGAATTAGTACTACACTGTCCACATCTTTTTCATAAGAGGTGTCTCTCAAGTGCCTTTCAGCTCACTATAACAAAAAAAAAGTGTGGTCAATGTTGGATTTTTTTTTCTGAGCTTCAGCAGTATACAAGTAATACAAACAATAATTAACATTATTCATTAATAATAGTGCAGTTGTTGTGGGTATGAAGTTATATAACTGGAACTTTAGAAAAGAATCGAACTGATAAAATAATGTAATGTATATCCAATAGGATTAAATATTATTTTAATATATCAGAAACACAAGGAATATTCATAATACTTGAAAATTTATAGCACCTGTCCATTTTGAATGCAAAGAAAATTGAAACACAGTTCCTTCCTATCTGTTGACAGTGATTATGACTTCTTATGAAAAAGTACTGGAAAAGCAGTCATAAAAATTAACATAAAATGCTTTGAAATAATTTCACTTCAATAAAAAACAATCAAAAGAATTTTTCATATAATTAATATTAATGTTTATTAACAGCTTAGAAAAAAGACATTGCAAAGCCAAGGAAGAAATTCAGTACTTTGTCAGAATTAAAAACATTAAAGTAGATGACTAAACTCATAGTTTGGTTTGCTTGAAATTTAAGCTGAGCAAATAGTGAGCAGTCTGATACTTGCTGTAAATCTAATAGCTGGAATTGAGCTACAGATATTCTCTTTTAGAAGAAATACCTAGCATTTGTTATGAACAGTATTGAATGCAACAAAATTCTTTATAATCCTTTCAAATTATATCAGTGACTCACTTTTTTTCTTCCTACCTATGAATCTGAAGTCTCATCTGAATTTGGCTGGTTACAACTTCCACCTTTTGTCTCTTTTTACATTTGTCTACTAGGCTAAAAAACCCCAACATAAATTTCCTGATTATGAAACCTGCTTTTCAGAAATGAAATCTGTGACACATCTCTATATATGGTCTATAAGGGAAGTTACCACAGGTACTCAACACCTACCTGTGGTAGACTGAAGGAGGAAATTCACCATATATTGTACATGTATTATGTAATCTGTCCTTCTGAATTACTTTTTGGCCTTGACTGGCTTTCAGATATAAGAGTCTTTATCTCATTTCATCATTTTTTGGATTTCTTGCTTGCAAGAACAGGACCTTCTGTCCTGTGTACTTGGCTCATGCTTTCCATTCCTACCTTCTGAGCTTACATTTGTCTCATCAAAATAGATGTCTACACAGTTTCCTATGGAAGCAGAATCAATGCATGTATTGTCTTTAGCAACCACTTCTCATTTCTACTGAGAAAACTCCTTTAAAAAAAAAAATTCTTTTTTTTTTTTTTCCAGAGACTACTATTAAAGTATGAAGAAATGTAACCAAGAGTAAATTTTACACAGTAATAACTGACTATATTGATGTTGGCTAATAATCTACATCTCCCTTCTTAGAGTAATATCCTATGTCTTAAATCCAAAAAACTAATAACATAGGATATTTTTTGTATGGCTTTAGAAGTATCAGGAGTTCATTACTGTGTTGATTCTATGCCAGGCTCAGATTGTTAAGACTGTGGTTGCACTAAAATAAAGCTCTGACAGAAAAATGCGGCTTATCACTTCATGTAGATCTTGTAACTGGTGGTCTGAAGTATGGATAAGTTGCACAATTTATAGAACACAAAAGACACTGGTAGGTAAACCTTGCTGTAAGTCTTCAGAGCAGTGAAATACTTCAGCTGTTTCCTTCCTTGTGATATGCAGTGAGCATTTCTCATTGGAAAATAGCAAATTATTTTAGTGTCAAGATTTGGGCTTTCTCATTTAAGGCAAACCTGATTCACAGCAGGAAAAACTGTGAAGAAGCTGTGAAGTCTGTAACAAAATCAATTCAGTATTTGCATACTTTCGTTTCATGTGATATTGTTGAATAACTTATGATCAAGTTTTGCACTTATTTTGGTGGTCACACATACAGTGATGCAGGTATGTGTGTCCCAAACAGTATTTTAGTTTTAAAAACCTTGTTTAAAATCCATATAATTACTGTCTGATCTCCACTATAACAATATAAATGGAGACAAAGCTGAAATACTTGAGGATGTTAGCTCCTCTAGTGGGGAAACTCAAAGGTATTCTGAACGAACACCACTAGGAGAAACCGAATCTTAGAACAGTATAGATTTGGGCAGACAAAGCTAAGTAATACCCATGGAATGGCTTGTATCCAGGCATTCATTCATAAGTTTAATGGAAAAAATGCAATATATGATCTCATGAGCTACCAATCCATTCTCTTTCCCACAGCAGCTGAGGTAGCTGCCAACCAGTTCATGTGTGATGGAGTTATCATGTCTCCCTGCACCATTCTGTCATTCAGACACAAAGCAAAGGACTGGCTAGTAGCAGTAATAAAAATGTCTCTGTGCAAATACAAGTGCAATAACATTTCAGTTTATTTATGTGACTGGCAGCAAACAGATATTGTCAGGCTGACTGCTCATGCTGGTACTATGTTGTTGATGTTTGTTCACTGCCAGGTTCATGTCAGCCAGTTAATTTCTTCCACATGTTTCCATTTCTATTTCTCAAAAGCTTTCATGTATAACAAAGAGAGTTTTGTTAAGAGATGTCACTGGAATAAAAGGCAGAAAATAAAGGGGCACACTTGTATCAAGTGGTCTTTTCAGTCACTTTTATGTGTGAGATAGATCTATGTACACAATTAATCACTTATTTTTTAAAGGACAGAACAAATTTTAAAAAATTCAGACTGTAGTGACAACTGATGAACCATATCCATGGAAAACTTCACAGCCAAAGATTTTTATTTGACAAAGCAAACTCACTGTGGTGACAGTGATCTCATCCCTCCACCAGAAAATACATCCCCTGTGGGCAGAAAATAACAGTAGTTTAGGGGGGTACAGCAGTATGCCACAATTCAGTGCAACAATGAATGGACATATTATATGTAATGATATTGCAGGTGAAATTTTAATGAAAAAAAGTTAGAATCTGACCAGGAAAGTGGAATCTAAAGGAATCTGATATTTTTGTTCTGAGGAGATAAAAAAAAAAAAAAAAAAAAAAAAAAAAAAAAAAAAAAAAAAAAAAAAAAAAAAAAAAAAAAAAAAAAAAAAAAAAAAAAAAAGTTCTCAGTCATTTTAATACTTAAGCAGAGAATAATAATGTCATTTTGTTATTATAAGGTCCCAAAGGATGCAAATTAATGGTTCTGTTAGGTTCGATGCATCTGAAATCAGGCATGTGCCCAAATGATTTGCACCATTAGGTCTACAGATCCAGATCACTGAATCTTAACTGAGGCAGGACAGCACTTCCACTGCTGATGGCAGAATGCGTGCCACGTAGGAATCTCATTTGCTGCTGGACTCTGGTATTTAGACAGAAGGTAGAGTGCCTGTTTCCCTGATGAAAAAATTCCATGTTTTCTTTCATAATGGCTAGTGGCTGCAGGATTTGCTGATTTTGCATCTGTGGTTTTTCTGATAACTGTGACTTATACTGGTTCAGTGCTAAAGGGGAATTGTCTGCAATCATCTCCTCAACACTGAGGAAGTCTCTATGTTAGCTATGTCCATCACTCTTTCTCACAAAACATGAAGGCAAATTTCTGCCATCTCTTAAAAATTGCTGAGAATCTTTCTGGAGATTCTTCTTGTATATGCTTCTCATTTTTTAAAGCCGGAATCCTCCAGGTGTACAATTATGGCACCTTATGCAAAAGAAAATTATAATCAGTCCTAAATAATTCTCCAGCCGTTGATTTAAAGACTCAGATCCAAACCACAAAACTTCACTACTTCAATCAGTTACAGCAACATATAAAATCCAATGATTTTTCTCTTTAGCATTTGTTCCTTTCCTAAACATTTTAATTACAGTATATACACACTGTCAAAGACTGTCATCTAATTACTTCTGCCTTGAGCCTGCCTAGTTTTCAACGTCTACCTTATTTTTTTAATTTAGTTAAAAGCTTGATTTTAAAATGAAGATTCATTTTGTTTTCCTTACAATTTCCATACCATTCACATTCTGAAAATTAATGACATTTTGAAATTCTTAACAAAGTAAAAACAATTTCTCTTCCTCTTATACTATCTATGCCTAGCAAAACAAACTTAACTATGTTAATTTTGCTATGAGGAAGTAAGAAATTACCTGAAATTACAGTTTAAATAACAGAGGACCTTCCAAACTGTGTTAGTGGCCAACATACACATTTGTTTTAAAGAGCTGTTATTAAATTACATACATTATGCACTATGTTGCTTCTGCACACTTTGGGCACCAATATGTGTGTAAAGATAGAAAATAGTAATGAAAAGGGTATTTATGAAACATCCAATGAAATCTTGGTTCTTGCATTGCAAGACCTCCACACAAAAGAAAGTAATGGTAAGACCTCCACACAAAATAAAGGAAGATAAGTTTGAAGGAATGACAGATGGTAAAATAAAAAATTATTTCAGTTGTCCAGAAATGTTTATTAGTAATAGAATAATCTGTATTTCTCTTGGAAAGCATGTGAAGTAGCCACAACATTTAATATTGAAAAAGGACACGTTAAAAACATTCTTTAATCAAAATCTTCAAGCTTTTCTGATCATTGCTCTATTTCATGGCTAGAAAGATTTGTATTTTCTATATGATACCTATCAGAGAGCAGAGTTTGACTTTTTTAATTCTAAGAAACCAGAAAATTTTGGTATAGTTTTGTTGACTGTAGCTGATGTTTTATAACACCAGCAAGCAAGTTAGCTGGTGGCAAGAGGGAAATTTCTTCCTTCTTGGGGTTGCATGATTATTGCTAAAAACAAATCTAACCTCTAAGCATCTAGCAGGTAGTCCTACCTCTTTAGTATAACCACTCTGGACTCCTTGGATTCCCTAGGTTTAGTTAGGTTTGCTTTTAATAACAAGAAATTATTCTGTTGATCACTGAATCCAAGCAGGTCTGACAATTGTTGTCCTATAGCATGACTTGGTTCAGCATGGCTTTACCTAAGAAACAGTACAGAGCCACCAGTCAGGTCTGTTTCACCCACATGTGCCTGTGTGGCAAAAGAACACAGCTATGGGGTAGCTGCTGTAGCACTTGCCCAAACAGAGCTTCTTAGTTGTGTGCAGTTCCTGATCACAGTAATATCTATTTGATGTAGGATCTTCCTGCAAAGTGAATTTACCTGGAGAAATTTAATAGAGTTGTGATGACCACTCTCTGTGAAATTGACATTTGAAAGATTAATGGGGTAATTCTTAGACATCATTACTGACAGGAACATAGTATTAGGCAAATTAAAGTGAAGCCCCTGGTGTTTAAGGTTCCAGGAAGCACAGATGTAAAGAGATGATTTCTTGCACTGGGGCAGTTTAAATGTCTCAATTATGCTTGTGTTTCTATTACAGCAACTCTCTGAGAAATGTGATTCCCAGACATTTGCCCACACTTATGAGGACATCTTTATCTTGGCAGCTAGAAAACATCTGAAATGTCCGTTTTGATATAATGAGTAGGGATACATTTCTAATGGGATGCAATACTCATTTCACAGGAGGAAAAGAAAATCTCTTGAGAGGCTTGATGGGACTTTTTGTAATATTAATAATATGAGAAAGAGAAATAGAAAGAGCTTCTTATTTTACATGATTCTAATTCTTTTGCAAGCATTTTACCTGATTTGGGAACATTTGTTGAAATGTTTCATGAAACTCCCAGTGAATAGCAATGGCATGGTTAATCCATATGTAAATAACGTGCTTTTCTTCACTTTCTTACAATGTGCATTTAATTCTCAGTTGGTTTTCCTTTTCATAACTGTTCAGATTTGCCAGAATGTCTAGTAACTTCCACCCCTCCCTTATTTGTGTGCTGAGTCTTCTTTTCACTTTGTCCAGATTCACTTTTAAATTGAAGTTAAAATAAATCCATCAGTTAGAGATTTGCTTCTACTTACCTCAGGTTTTATTTTGGCACCAATGTTGACCCCATATTGGCCTTTGTCACAGTTCAGGCCAGACCTGGGCTGAAATGGAGGTGTGGGGTGGAGAGGTAAGGTGCTTGGAGGGGAGGACCAGGATGGGGAGGCTGTGTCATCACAGTATATGGGTCTTGACATGTATTGTGAGAACCCTCACCATATGAGGTGAGCAGAAGTATGAGAGTTGGAATAAGTGCAAAAATATCCTACACACATAGATATAAGGAATGTCAGACTCTTATCACTGCTTCCATTACTCTCATGTCAAACCTAACACTTCTAATGCCAATACCCGTGCAGATTATAGGACTACCATTACATTCAGTAGGAGTTGAAAGAAGGCCTCACTTTTTTAGTTTTGCTTACTACTGTATTACAGGCAACTTTTCAACTAGAATGCATTTCTAATAGCATCATTTATTAAAGAAGTAGATTATCAGTTTAATTTAGCTTTTAACACCACTTTAAGCCTTAAAGACTGACATTTGTTTTGGGATAGAACAAACTATCCAGATATCTGGCTTTTCAGGGGCAGTAGCCTCAAGACCTGTCCAAGGAAAAACACCTAGGTTTTAGATACTTCCTTCTAGTCATTGCTTTAGTGAGAAAAGGAAATAAATATTTCCTCCAAGACTAGTTTTCCTTCTTCAGGAAGTGTCTGATGAAGTTGATGGGGCTTCCACCGTGAACTTCAATGGATAGTAACTCAGACCATGAATGAGCATTTAATCTTCATTTTGCTTCAATATGGAGATTAAGCAAGTTGATGAAAATACCTTGGAAACTATAAGGGCATTTAGAAATATTGCCTGTTGTGTTGGGTTGGACTCAGGTAGCAGCTAAACATTGCATAGGTACTCACCTCCACCCAACACACACCCACAGTATGGTGGACAGAATAGGAAGAGCAGAGTTAATGAGTTGAGATAAAGGCAGTTTACTAAGTGAAGAAAACTAACTTTTTCATTGCTACATGTGTTTTGAACTTAAAACAAAAGATGCAACAGTCCAAAAGACAAAAGCCTCATTAATCAGTTGTCATGGTTTAAGCCCAGCCGGTAACTCAGAACTACACAGCAGCTCGCTCACTCCCTCTTCTTCCTCCCCCTGCTCGTGGAGGGATGGGAGGAGAATCGAAATAATGTAACTCCCATGGGCTGAGATAAGAACAGCCCAGTAACTAAGGTATAACACAAATCACTACTGCTGCTACCACCAATAATAATAATGATAAGGGAAATAACAAGGGAAGAGAATACAGCCACTCATCACCTGCTGATCGATACTCAGCCCAACCCGAACAGAAATCTAGCCATTCTGGGTATGGATGTCAGAAAATTCTTTGCTTAAGAATTTTTCAGCATGATTTTTAAAACATTTGTAACATGCCATGTATCTCCTCACCCCCTCCCCCCCCCCGAAATTATTCAGAATCAAGAAAATTCTATTAACTTTCTCCAGTGAATGACCTTTGCAATAAATTTTTGATCTATTTCTACCTCNCCTCCCCCCCCCCCCCCCCCCCGAAATTATTCAGAATCAAGAAAATTCTATTAACTTTCTCCAGTGAATGACCTTTGCAATAAATTTTTGATCTATTTCTACCTCAAAGACATTTTGTGTTTTAGGGAGATTAAAAAATCAAATTACTTCCCCCTCCCAAAAACCAAAGCCAAAGCATTTCCACTATGCAGCATTTTATTTTTAGGGATCCATATGAATAGGCTGATTTGCACAAGTGCTGCACACTCAGCATTATCTGTCTGTGGAAATTGGGTACTTGATGCTTTTTAGAAATCACAAGAGGATCCATTGAAAAGTAATACTGAAGAGGAAGAAAACACAGGATATTTCTATGTGAACATCATGCCCTTGTGATAAGCTTATCTTCAAATTTGTCGGCTCTGCTGTGCTACATAACACTTTTCTCCATTTGCTATGCAAAAAAGATTCAATTAAGGGTGCATGAATTAGTTTAAATAGTGTTAATTTGAACATCTGAATCTAAAAGAAGGAACATTCTTTTCTGTAGAAATTGTTCGCTGAAATACTGCTGTGTTATGCTATTCAGTCTGAAACAGAAGACTGTATTGTAACTGCATCAGTTTATTGTAAAATATATTCTAAACCATCCAAAATTTTATATTTATAACAATTAAACTGTTTCTCTGTGTTCTAAGAAAATAAAAAGTTCTTCAGTGTTGGAAGGAGGGATTGTTATATGTTTCACTTTTTCCTTTCCTAGTGTTTTTTACAGGCAAATGGAATAAATAACATGAATTTTTCCTGTTTACCCTCAATGTCAAATGACACTGCTGCTGAAATACCATACATGTCAGCAACTTACCTATCAGCCTCTTATGCTTGGACTAAAGTGGTTCACACTTAATCTGTGTGTAGAAAGCCCTTGTAATGAGGGTTGTAAAAAGCCAATGACAAATGCTGTGTAGAGAGCTGCACGGGATGACTAAGGACAGTGAATGACTCGGAAGTTTGTTTTCCAGTCTTGGCATCTTCAGGGATAGACATGTGAAAGGCACTAAGAGTCTGCTACACAGATCTTTCTGTAGCTGTTGTAATTGTCTATCACACAGACAGAAATAAATTAAGATCAAAGACTAGATTCTGATTCAACATTCACCCGCATGGATTCAGAGCAAGTCCAGGGCAGTCAATGGATTCCCAACAGATTTGTAGCAGTGAAAAAGAAAAAAATCCATGTGGTTCAAGATCTTTCAATGCACTGTGACAGAATGCAAAGTTCAGCTACTTTCTTTGAGGATTCATTTTCTTTCAGACTGTCCCTTCACCCTGTAACATTTGCATTGCTGATTTCTACCCTGCTCTTCAGATGACATGAAAATACATAGCTGCTCATCTCCTTGTTGAGTTTTTATAGATTACTTTGATGTTCAAAATAATTGCTGCAGATCAGAGAGGAATTCCTCTCACCAAAACAGTACAATAAGCCAATTAGCATTTCTTCCTTTTTCTTTTTCTTTTTCTTTTTCTTTTTTTCTTTTTCTTTTTCTTTTTCTTTTTCTTTTTCTTTTTCTTTTTCTTTTTCTTTTTCTTTTTCTTTTTCTTTTTCTTTTTCCTTTTTTTTTCTTTTTCTTTTTCTTTTCCTTTTCCTTTTCCTTTTCCTCTTTCTCTTTTTTCTCTTTCTCTTTTTTCTCTTTCTCTTTCTCTTTCTCTCTCTTTCTCTTTCTCTCTCTCTTTCTCTTTCTCTCTTTCTCTTTCTCTCTCTCTTTCTCTTTTTCTTTTTCCTTTTTCTCCTTCCTTCCTTTCTTCCTTCCTTCCTTCCTTCTCTCTCTCTCTTTCTTTCTCTCTTTCTCTCTTTCTTTCTCTTTCTTTCTTTCTCTCTCTCTCTCTCTCTTTCTCTCTTTCTCTCTTTCTCTCTTTCTCTCTTTCCCTCTCTCTCTTTCTCTCTTCACCCTAATGTATCTGTTGTATTTGTAGATCTGCAGTGAAACTCTAGGCAAGGGAGTCAGAATTTGCCTTTACAATTTCATCAGTATGGTTTCTTCTGAACTAAAAGATTTACGTTGGAGACAAATCAATGACTTTATAAAAAAATTGAGAGAATGGAATAATATGAAATCTTTTTCTTTTTTTATTTCATAAAATAACATCAATGTTCAAAAAGCTCTCAAACTTTGGTTCACAAATATTTTTGGGTTTTTTACTCTCCCCTTTTTAATTTAAGTCTTTAAGACATAACTTAAGTCTTCATTTCATAGTTAGTAATTTAACCATTGTGTTCTGAACATTCTGAAAGTAAACATCAGTTCATTTTCTTTGAGCAAGGATTGCAAAATTTTAACAAATTAACCCAGATTCAGTAGCCATTCTTTAGATTGTGATTAGATTTAGATTGTGATTGTGAAATAGGTGTTTTCCTATGATTATAATTTGGTGAATAAAGTTTTTATCTTAAAATGGATCACAGATTTCAAAAGATATTGTTGTACCTTAAAAAGTTATGTTAAAGAGTACGTCATGGGTTATCGCAGTCTATCTGAAAAGAAAGCATATACCTTATATATTGATTAGATTACCACTTTTTACAGTTCCTGTATTATCTGCCTTTTTTTTT
>NDXB01022172.1:53312-78079 GCA_002631895.1 Agapornis roseicollis | reverse complement strand
TTTATTTAACTTTTTTTATGTTTTTTTTTTTTTTTTTTTTTTTTTTTTTTTTTTTTTTACACTGAAGTACAGAAATACACTTCAGACCAAGATGTTATTCCCCATGAGCAAGCACAAACACCACCAAATCCCACCTTATACTGGAATAACGATAGGAAAAGAAAAACACCATGTGAATTAAACTGACAGCAAAGGACATGAATTAGTAAAACATTTCTCACTTTGATGGCATGCTAAGTATTCAACAGTTTTTGAAAGCAAGCCCACTCAGCAACACAGGCAGTAAAGAGAGACTATTTAACATTTATTTAACTTTTAGCTGTTGAGTGACTCTTGGAATTTTTCTATTCTTGCCAGACTGGAGTATGTTGGTTCATGTATTAATTACTTATTATAGGAAGTGGTTTTTCTGATATTTGTTTTTAAATTATATTTCATTTTTGGATGGACCTGAATACAAAGATGAATGTAAATCTACAGCTCCAGAGAGTGACAGAATAAATATCAGACTTAATGCTATTGTAGCTGTGTATCTAAATCAAAACTAATAGTTTGACTACTTCATCCTAGAATAAAACTATATGAAGGAGCCCTGATGGCTGAAAGGAGATGGATGATGTAATTGCTACTATTAGCAGAAAAGTATGGCTTGACGTGTCTGGCTTTTCAAAACCCAAATGTCCTGCATGCATCTCAGCTAGATCTGAGTAATAATCTGAGAACCCTTCTGAGTTTGTTTGTATTATTAAATAAATTTTCTTTCAGATGCATTCTCACAACTTTAGTATCAGATCATTAATAATCTTTATTATATCTGGTTTTTAATATACTAACAAACATTTCAGTGAATGAATTTACCAGCAGGAATTCCTACAAACACAAAAATATTAAGTTGTTTCTAGACTATTTTAAAGAAAGAATAAAATTAATATTGCATTTGAAAATGGAATTTTCTGACCCTGAAAGCTACTCTCAATTAACTCCACCTTTAAACCCCAGGAACAAATATATCAGTGAAAACTGTGGTTCAAAACTGCTGTTTGGAGGTCAAAATTTGACTATCAGATGCTTGCTGTGAACTTCATGTGAATAATCCATGTACAGTAATTGCTGACAGAAGTGATCTCACAATTCATTTTTACATATAAAATCCATTTCAGACAATAGTGACTTGTTTACATTCAGTTTTTCAACAGAATGAGAAGGAATATACAGTGGATTCATAAGTAGCTAGTTCTCCATGCTAATCTAAATTCTGACCTGAATTATAGGCCTAACCGATGAAACTATATGCAGAATGGAAAATCTGGTTTAAGAACTTTTCCAGATATTAGAATTTGCTAAATAAAAAGCTAAAATTCTGCAAAATAAAATTCCAAAATAAGTGGTTTCAGATTCATCACAGGGAAAATGAAGGAAAAAAACCCAGTCCCCTCCCCCCCAACCCCTCTCAAACCACCTTCCTCTGCAAGTTTTAAAGTAGTACAATGTATTTTATGTTAAGGTATATATTCCAGATTTTGCTACACCAGGCATGGAGCATTCACAGCTTCCTTGGATGACCCATTCCAGTGCCTCACCACCAAGATTTTGCTACACCAGTAGACTCTCAGGGTTGTTTTCTTTGTCTGATAAAGGTGGCTCTTTGCCTATTTCTTTCTAATAATACGTAGTAAGGATACTTGCCAGTGTCACTGTCCTGTGTTCAGCTGTTATTTTTCTCCTTCTTAGCAGCTAGTGCAGTGCTGTGGTTTTGACTTTAGTCTGAGGACAATGCTGATAACACACCTATGTTTTTAGTTGTTGCTAAGTAATGCTTGAGCCTGAAATCTGCAGGATCTAATCTATTTAACTGTAAAAATATGTATTTATAAGAAATACCATTTACACATTAAAATTAATCTAAAATAGGTACGCCATCCTTTGGGATAATGGCAGTTCTGGTCATAAGGGTATCTTTCATCCTCTGAATCCACTAAAAATATATGTTAACTGCTCAAAATAACCAACATTAGTCATGAAACATTGATATGGTATGGAGCAGTAATGTGCTTCCTGCCATCCAGGATTTTTAGTTTTCTATTATATGTCATGCTGGAATCCTCATGTTATGCCTGCAACAGAGCCTTCCAAACCAGATGCACAGACTTTTTAGTGTTGAGTACTAATCTTCAATAGCTCTTAGAACTTCTGAGTTGATGGTAAGGAGTTGAACAATTTCTGCCAGCTCAGTGGAGAGTTGTGAGGTGGAGCTGTAAGGGCCCTTTCTCTGATCCCGAACATATGGTCAGTGCTCTCCTCACCTAATACATCCTTCAGTGAATAAGCAGTCCTCTTACAATTGTGTAGGAAGAGTTTCTGTCTATATTCCTGCCACTTTCTGAACTCATTCAAGACTGTTCATTGGTGGACTACTAATAATAACAAAGCACCTGAACCTTGCAAAATCTCTTCAAGAGTGAGGAGATTTTTCTGGAGATATATGATATGAACTTTTGAAAAATGAAAAAAATCAAGTGTTAAACCAAGAAGTAGGTATAAGTCTCTAGCTTTGGCTGGCTGTCCTCAGATTCTGCAAATTAGGTGAGTGAATATTCAGAGAAAGAATAAGCTGCCCTTGTAGCTGTGAAGTTGTGTACCTGACCTTCCTATGATGTACTACTGGACCAGCAGCAGAGAATAGCTGACTTGATGTTGCTATGAGCCAACATGAATTCATGATGTCAGCAAAAGCAAAGCAGTGTTGGACAAGTTGAAATGACTCATATAAGATATCTTTTTTTTTGACTGACAGGGAATAATTTGTCATTTTGTCTGTGTAGGGATTTCTCCAGGATCATGTTCTTTGGAAATATTCAGGCTTCTCTTGGTTTGGTTCAGGTCCTGTTCTCTGTTGCAGCCACAAGGCCAGCTTGTTTCTTATGGAACAGAAATAAGACACGAATGAAAATACAGAAATGCAGTCAGAAATATAGCAGCTCTAACTTACATTGTTTGGTATTGAGTAAGTTTCTGGGGAGACTTTAGAAGCCATTAATCCTCTTGACAAAACTTGTACTAACCAAGTCAAAAGAGGAGATTTTTGAAAAGTCAGCTAGTAACTATAGTCTTCAGCTAGAAATTGAAGGATGTCAGCAGGTCGAAGGAGGTGATCCTGCCCCTCTACTCTGCTCTTGTGAGATCTCACTTGGAGTATTGTGAGTACAGTTCTGATGTCCTCAACATAAAAAAGGACATGGAACTGTTGGAACAAGTCCAGAGGAGGGCCACGAGGATGATCAGGGGACTGGAGCACCTCCAGTATGAAGACAGGCTGAGAAAGTTAGGGCTGTTCAGCCTGGAGAAGAGAAGGCTGCATGATCTCCTAGCAGCCTTCCAGTATCTGAAGGGGGCCTATAGGGATGCTGGGGTGGAGTCTTCATTAGGGACTGTAGTGATAGGGCAAGAGCTAACAGGTTAAAACTTAAACAGGGGAAGTTTAGATTAGATATAAGGAAGAAGTTCTTTCCTGTTAGGGTGGTGAGGCACTGGAATGGGTTGCTCAGAGAAGCTGTGAATGCTGCATCTGGTTAGACAGAGCCTTGAATGACATGGTTTAGTGTGAGGTGTCCCTGCGTATGGCAGGGGGGTTGGAAGTAGATGATCTTAAGGTCCTTTCCAACTCTAACTATTCTGTGATTCTATGAGTCTATGAAATTACCACAGCTACTAATCAGTTTAAAGTTTTTAGAGATTTAAATACCTACTGACATGAATACATTACTGTGTACAGATATGTTTATGTGTGCACACTATCTGTGAATGAGTACATTAGCATTATGCACTGTGGTACTTTCAGTAAGAGCTCACTTTTCTGTTTTAAATGGAAATGCCTACTTTCTTTTTCATCACATAGAAGATTAAAATATTATTTTACATATTTTGTACAAAGCTTCTGTAATTTTGTACTTACCAGTTATCTTGTTCACTTTCTGCAGTTTTATCTACATCTTGTCATCTAAGTGTAGTGGACGATGACTGAGTCTATGTGCTATGATATAAATCCACTGGAAAAAGGTAAGGATACATTCTGAAGCAAAATATTTAAGTTCATTATTATATACAACTTATATGAACTTGGGTTTATACACAGTAGCTTCTCTTATCAGCACTATGATAATCAAACACTTTTTTCATTACATTGTTAATAAAAATATAAACAGAAAAAAAGAAAGATATGGAAATTAACATCTTGTATTTGTGAGAATTTATAATCAGGTATACACTGACTGTTTTTATACAGGTTTATAACCTGTACCTAGAACACATGAAATGCCCATGAACTTACATGTTAGCTAGACAAAATGAAAAATAAAATCACACTGGAAATTCTCAAAGATCCTATTCTTTCAAACACATTAAATATGACATATAATAAAAGAGAGCTGATGTGAAGATTTCCCCCATTACAACTTTGTTTAAATAGAAACAGTAGGGCCTAATATGTACATTTAGCATTAAATTTGGTGTATTTAGTCATTAGCACAGAATTCTTTCTCAGAGTTTGTATCTATATATGGAGCTAAAAATTAAAGCATCCCTGGAAGCAGAATATAATTACCTCAAATTAAAATTTGTTTTTTTGAAACGTTTTGAAAAGTCCAATGAAACCTTGAATTATCAAGTAGGGGAGAGCAATATGCTTTCTCTTGTGTTAGGCAGTTCCCAAGAGTATCATTTCTACATTGTTAGGTCTAATTCATTAAAAAGTAGACTATATAATGCATAATTTAGCCATTTATTTTCAAGATTAAATATTTTAAACACTGATTGCATGTAATGCAAAAAATATAGTAGCTAATGACATATATATTAAAACTTTCACATACTGGATTTGAACAGCAAGGATCACTGAACAATATTTCAGTGAAACATGTGCTTAGCTTTTTCTTCTTATTTGTTCTAAGAGATGGCCATTGAAGATCATTTCCAGTGAGGCAATACAGGACTTCTGAAGAAGATTAAAATAGCTTTCTTATAAAACTTGTGGAAAAGTGAAAGAAATTATGTCAATTATAGAATTTTACAGAGCATGTACTGGATTGTTAATGTATTAATTAAAAGAAGCCTGCCCATAAATGAGTGGTTACTTAGCAACTTACTATTTGGTGATTGTTGTATGAAGCCTTTCAGTTATGTTAAAACTTCAGACTGACCACAGTTGTAAGAAATATAAGAATTTACGTTGTTTATGAAGACATATGTCAACATCCAATGTTTATTGGTCTTTCTGATTAAGATAGAAGAAATCTACTCATTCAAGTGAAGTAAGAACTAATGGCTAATATATCTTTATTTTAATTTAGACTAGAGTCATTTATATTGATTTAACAAATTATCATCTGTCAGAAAAAAAAACCCAACTTAATTTGTGTACCTCATAAAATGCTTTAATGCTATTTTTTTTCCTCAGTTTTTTAGAAAATGTTTCTTTGTTTTGATTCTTAAAAGTGTACTTATTAGTCTTTAAATACCACTTGTCCTAGCTGTATAAAGAATATCTCCAATCTATGTTGCATGCTTGCATTTTAGATATTAGTGAATGTTGCTGTTGTAGAGTAATAGTTACCAAAGGCTCACACTAATTAATCTCATTGTACTTGCTAGTTTTCCACACTTTCAAATGGAACAGTACACTCCCTAGTTTTTTCTAGTTCAGCAGAACCCTGACACCAAATATTACGATGTACTTTTCAACTTAACAGGGTTATATCCACTAAATTGACTAGGAAAATTTACTGGTCATGGTTAGTTATAGGTAGTTATAGGAAGAATCTTGCCCATGGGAACAGTCCTTTGACGTAATGAGACCACAATGTTTAAAGTCATTTCTTCAAAGTCAGTGTACAAAGGTGGGATGGTAGTATATGTGTGTCACAGGCTCGCTCTGTAGCAGGCTTATAACAAGCTCTGCTGTAGCCGCTTATGCAAGACTAAACCAGCCACTGTGGTAACTGAAGTCAACAAAACAAAATGTATGAATGGCTTGAATATGACTATAAATTTGGGTTAAGATTTATATAAACCATCTTCAGGTATAATTATATTAACATTTCCTTTCGGGACAATATTATACAGGGGTGTACTTGAGAGCAGAATTTAGCTGTTAGATAGTTCCCATTAGTCTTTGATTTTCAAAGACCGAATTTACTCTTTTTGAAAGGAGGCTACTGGGGCACCCAAGTGCAAATTTATGGTGACATAAAATTATAAATGGCTTGATAACAAGAAATAAATTCACACTGATCATCTGCAAATTTTCTTTACAGTAATATAAATTCTGCTAAATACCTTATGATCAGCCTTTTTCACTGTATGGTAGAAAGCAGAATTTACAAGCAAGCCTGCAATATGAATGTGGCCCTGAGATAAAAGGAAGGCTTTTCTATTTTATTTTAATTAAAGAAATTGATGGTACTTCATGTTCTGAGTTGTTATAGTACAACACATTTTATACAAAGAGGGTGAGGAAATTGGCAGAATAATTTTTTGTGCCCATATTCTTGACTGCCTGGTGCTGAGTAGACACTGAAGTCTAAAGGAGCTAAGGCTAATAAGAACTTTATAAGATACACTTTTTATCTTTTTCTCAGATATGCATAGTGGGATATTTTTTTTTAATCCCATTTTCCTGAATAGTTCTTACAAAAGTATTAGGTGCATCTGTTTACATGCTCAATAAATTATCAGCAACTGCTGAGTTGGGGTTACACTGATACATACACAAAATTTATGCCTTTCCTCCTTGCATTTGATCTTTGTAATGTGAGCAGCCTCATATTATCTAATAAATCTTATGCAAGATCCTCAGCACACATGTTTAGCTTTAATTTACTAGATTATAAATTGCTCTAGTCTCTCTGCTATGTGTAGCATTTTGTAGCCATAAATTATTTGGTAGCAATTATCCCTTAAAATGCAAAGTGATTGTTTTCTGCATCCTAAATTCAGAACAATTTGCGAAACTGAGAAGAAAGGTACTTGAACAGCTTAGTGCTCTGTGGCTCTTCTCTCATACGAATATTACATTTGTGCATTTTGATTAAATAATCACAACTCTATATATTTCATGTATGATAAAAGATGCATATTCTTTCTTCCTAAGCTGTCCATAAACCCTAATCAAGTTCATTTAAATAGACTGCAAGATTAGGGTTGCTACTGTTATTATTAGTGTTGCTATTATTTGTAGATTTAAAGGATGTTTTTCCAGTTGATATGCCAAATAATACTGTAATGATGAAAAATGAACCAGGCAGTAACTTTTCTGATAGAAATAGGACCACCTGCACCAAAATACGCTAAGATTTTTGGGAAAAAGAAAGTGTTCATATTCTGGGTGTCATTTGCTTTTTATATTCTTCACCACCTTCTGATGCATCTCTGAGATACACTATAAATGTTCTGGAATATTTGGATTGAAAAAAAGAATTTTAAAGAAGAGTAAAATCACAAATGAACTCCAGGAAATCTTTTATCATATTCTGTTTAATTTTGGGCTGAGTGGTCATAATTCAGCTTTAAAATGAAGAGCTTTCAAATACTGCTGCATAGACACAGTCAGAGGTAACTTCTTGAGGCATTAAATAAACCATACAAACAAACATAACTATAAAAAAAATCATGTCTTAACACTTAAGGGCTTAACACTTGCCTTCCAGATTCCAGATAAGTATTATTGGAGGAATCTGGACACAAATCTGAATGAGTTATTTTCAGATTTGTCACTACAATCCATATTAGTCTGCCACCCCAGAAGCAATTATAAATCATTAGTTTTAATAAGGAAAAATTAGTTGGCACTGTGTATAAATGGCATCACCTACACAAATGGCTTTTGGGAGCTGGAAAGCATTCTTTTTTCCATTTGTGCCTGAAGTACAAGCCTGGTCACCCTTACAACTAATTGTAGTTTTCTTCAATGGGGCAAAAAATTCATGTCTGACTTCCTATGCTTTGTATTTCTAGAGTTTTCTGTTGCCCTGCAACTAAGTATACATTTGTTCCATGATTTTTCAATCCTCAATTTGTATATGATGCTTTAGATGTACTGTGATAAATCACATCATTCATAGCAACAACTTTAGGATATATTCTAGAACCTATATGGAGGCAGTGTTGGTAACATATAATTATTGATAAGTATTTACAAAACACAATTTCTGAGCATTAGATATTGATTTCATGTTTACAACCAACATACCAAGTCACAGACCTTTCCTGTAGAGAGAAGCTTTAGACGTAATTAGAGGACAATAATAATGAAAACTGTGGATAAAGCTGTGAATCCAGAGATGGATTTTTGCCCACAGAAATCTTGCCTGACAGCAGAGAATAAAGGTAATTTGCCACTTATGTTTTCTGGTTGGTTTTTATTTTTTTTTTATTTTTTTTTATTTTTTAAAAGACTGAAACCAATGAATATAATTATTATTAATTAAAGTAGATTAGATTTTAAAGTGGCTGCAACTTATTTTCCAGATAATGTGCTATACCTCAAATTCAAGTAATGCAAAAGGGAAAAACATGACTATGTCCCATGAAAAGTCAATAAGTAGCAAATTCCATATTGCAGAATTTGTAACTTACTATGCCCCAATCAGCATGACTAATTGTGTGGCCATTTCTTCGGAAAATTTATGTAACTACTCAAACCAGGTGGAAAAGTCAGCTAAAGAATTCAGACCTGAAAGATGAGCTAAATGGACATGTGGGAACTTGCTCCAACAGGAAACAGAAAACTATGTAATAAAAGAATATTCCACACAGTATACTGAATTAAAGAGTTGGAGCCAAGACTGTTAAGGCTGGTATTATATGGAACACATCTCCAGTTTTGCTTCCCTACTTGTAACACAGAAATTAATATTCTTACAAAGATTTTGAGATTTCAATAGCATAGTATCATAAACTGTAAGTTTCTCTCTGGCAAAACCACCTATTTTTATTCATTATTTATGATTTGAAAGTGCTTGAAATCTATAGTCATGAATGGATGGAGTGCTCTGTGAACCTGTGAATCAAATAAATAAACAATAGGAAAGAATCATGGGATAAGATTTAGGTAAAAAATGGATGGGGAAAAAAAAAGCCCAAAACCCACAGGTAGATATTCTCCAGAACTCAGGGGACTGTGAGCAAGGATCCACTAAATATTTTTTGGTGATTATCTAGGATAATGACATGGAGCTTTACTACAGTTATCCCTATGTGGGCATTCTTCCTTTGGTGTCTAAGATACAATCTTGATAAGGCTTCCCAAGAGCCAGCAAAATACAGGGAAATATTAATAATATAGATGACTTTTCTATGAAAGAGTGACAAATGTGACATCATTTTCTTGAGATCTCAGAAAACAGCAGAGATAAAGTCTAGGAACAAACCAAGAGAAAAAGATCCATCATTAACTGCACAAAGGGGAACTTGGAAGACAGACACCATAATTTTTTTAGGTGGTGCTTGTTCACTTAGCACTGCTAGGTAGTGTAATTGGTGGGATTTGATGTAGCTCAGCTATTCTGGAGATGCTAGGTGGCTTTCATGATCCTACCTTGTGTTTTCAAGTAAATCTTAAACAACAGCCTTTTTGTATTTTGGGAATTTCTGCCTTTATCTCGTTTATTTTTCTGCCTTTAGGATATTGGATATTATTTGCCAGAAAAGGAAATGTACTTGATGTGGTTATAGCTATTAGCAGAATTTTTTTAAAGTCCTGTGGTAAAAAAGGCTTGTTACTAATAATATTAATACTAATTTTATTTACCTAACAACCCCATTCCCCTTCTAATGTGCTTAGGGCATGGTTAAGGAATTGTAAGCATAGTCTGAACAAAACAGAAATTAAAAACCCTATTATCTTCATCACAGAAGATGAGTGAACTTCAAAACGGGACCTGAGCAGTTCAGTCACGTTTATCTAGGGTTGATTAAAATCTACTGAGAAAAAATAAAATAAAAAAAAAAATGTGTAAGCTAACAACTTCCACTCTGGTCAAGTTGGACATTATATGAAAGTCACTTTTAGTACAGATAGATCTATTTTCCCTGACGTTTATTAGCACTTATGATTCTACTCCAGGCCAAACATTCAATGCAGAAGCAGAAATTAAAAAAAAATCCAAACAAACCAACTATATGGGAAAGAATAAACCCACTCTTACAGTTGAGAGTTAGCCAAAGTAATTTGATGGAGAAACCAAAATCCACATACATTTCCAAAGCTCACAACGAACACTCAGTTCTGGGCTTTGAAAATAACAGTGATTTAGGTACATTTAAGATGTTATAGACAGATGCTTTACACTTTGTTTGGGGGGTGGGGGGAGAGAGTATTATTATTTTTATCCAAAGCATCCAACACTGAAAACCTTTTTAGCTTCTTTTGCTAAGTTGTTTATGCTTAGTATCTTAAGGGGGCCTATAGGGATGCTGGGGAGGGATTCTTCATTAGCAACTGTAGTGACAGGACAAGGGGTAACAGGTTCAAACTTAAACAGGGGAGGTTTAGATTGGATATAAGGAAGAAATTCTTTCCTGTTAGGGTGGTGAGATGCTGGAATGGGTTGCCCAGGGAGGTTGTGAGTGCTCCATCTTTGGTGGTATTCAAGGCCAGGTTAGACAAAGCCTTGTGTGGCACGGTTTAGTATGAGGTGTCCCTGCTTATGGCAGGGGGGCTGGAACTAGGTGGTCTTAAGGTCCTTTCCAGCCCTAACTATTCTATGATTCTATTCTATATCTGTTCTGTTACTGTTCCAGGATTCTTTCACAGAAAAGATAGTACCTGTCTTTCCTAATACATTTTACCTTATCTCTAAGGAACTTTTCAACACTTCTGTCATATCTTATTTCAATCTTGCTTTTCTTATCTAATTTGTTCACTCTTTCTTCATACATCATGGTCTTTGAACATTTCCTAATTCCTGCAGTAACCATGAGAAGGGAACACTCTAGTTGATTCTTAGGGGGTTTTTTGGGTTGTTTTTTTGGTTGGTTTTTTTTGTGGTGGTTGTTGTTTTTTCTTTTTTAATTCAGGGACCCAAACTGCCTACAACATTTCAGCTGAGCTCTTTAATGCATGGCAAGAGCAAGAACAGGATTGTTTTGTGTGTCTCGCATGCAATATTTCTCTGTATGTAGTCTGAGGGGGTTGGTTTTCTTTCCTCTTATATCTTTTATTGCCAGAGTGGGAGCTTATTTACACATACTAAGGGCATGATAAGCATAGCCTTCAGAAAAATTTTCTATTTAACTTCTTCTCTGCCATTTGTTTTCATCTTATATTGTACAGTTAACTATACCTAATAAATATAGAATTCTGTAGTTCTACTTATACTAGTGTTTGCTATTTCGGATCATTTTGCAAGGTTGCTTTGAATTTTAAATCATACTTCAATGTACTTTCAGTCCTTTACAGCTTCATATCACCTGCAATTTTAATATGTGTACTTTTAGTTCTGTCATTCATGTCACTAATAGAAACACTGAAGACTTGTGCACCCAAAAATACTGAAGACCCTGTCATTCAAAAAAAGGAATATTTAAAGTCTGTCAGAATCTCTCAAGCTTCCTCAGAAATCTTCCTCTCCTATTTCAAATGTTTTTTGTCAAAATAAGGTTTTAGAATCTGATACAGATGTATGCAATACATTTGCAATTTGCTATTTCTCCTCCTGCTCAGCCCAAACCAGGACTTGATGCATTGGACAGACCTCACTTAAAATGTATAGGGTAAGTAAGCCAGTAATTCCAAAATCATTCAGTTGCATATGAGCTGATCATTGTGTTTGACATCAAGCCTAAATTGGGATAATAGGGATTGCAGTTGCTGCTCTAGGCTTACAAATAGTTATGGAAACTTCTTATTTCTAGTACATAATGGAACATATTCTAAATTTTCTCCTGAAGATTTAGAAATATTAGAAACTTAGAAAACCAAACCAAACAAAACAAAACAGTCAAGATCAAAGGGGTTAAATAAGAGTTACTTGATTTTGAACCTCTGAGATATGCCTGAAACAACAGAGCAAGTAATACTGCTGAAGACTACTGATACAAAGCATTCTAAATGTCAAACTATTGCTTTTTTTTTTTTGGATAACGAACCTCTGATAATACAAACAATTTCTAGCTGGCAAATAATCCCCTTCATGTTAATGATGTACCAAGAAATCAAATAATAAAACCACAAAACAGTCCACAATATTAATCTTCAGGATTCCAGGTATAAATTATAGGAAAAATTGTAGGATGTAGAAGTGGGCTTGGGGAAGTATATTAAGCCACAAAGATTACAAATTTTTATAAAATGGATCTGTGGGTTACTGCCATTTACATCCTACTCAGCCTGGGAATTAGATATTGATGATGTATTGTAGCTATTAAATTGTGGATAGTAAGGTTATGCTCTGATCCCTACAGAGCCACTAATTGAGTTGTTCCTATAATAATGGATAAATGTTGAATATATCTGTGGAGACTAAAAAAGAGATCTACAGTTCTGTTTATGATGGGATAAGCACAGACTCAGAGCAAATTTAGCATTCGCTCAGCCTCTTACAGTCCCCACTCTCTGGTAACATTTCAACTACTTTAGTAAATGATGACAAATGTTTGAAGCCAAGATATGTGGAGAATGAAATCATTTTTTCAAAGTTAATTCTTCCAAAGAATTGCACCTTCAAGGTTGCTGTCAAAAGCAACTGGATCAAGTTTTGTTCATTACTCAGGGAGAAAGAGGGAAGATGTTTTTGTGAGAAATATGCGATAGATTTTCAATGTGAGGTTTTCTTACTATTATTAGGTACATTGGATTTGAAATTTACTGCAGGCAGTTTTTTGTTTTGCTAATTAGGACAGTGACTGTAGTAACTATTTTAATTATCTTTGCTGCCATTATCACATTGTTTTTATATATGCAGCTATTTTATCTGTACTTTTTTAGGGGTCAGAGTTCAAATTTGGTATTACAGAAGACTGGCTGAGAAAGCTGGGACTGTTCAGCCTGGAGAAAAGAAGGCTGCATGGAGACCTCATAGCAGCCTTCCAGTATCTGAATGGGACCTATAGGGATGCTGGGGAGGGACTCTTCATTATGGACTGTAGTGACAGGACAAGGGGTAATGGGTTAAAACTTAAACAGGGAAGGTTTAGATTGGATCTAAGGAAGAAATTCTTTCCTGTTAGGGTAGTGAGGCACTGGAATGGGTTGCATGGCATGGTTTAGTGTGAGGTGTCCCTGCTTATGGCAGGAGGGTTGGAAGTAGATGATCCTAAGGTCCTTTCCAACCCTAACTATTCTATGAGTCTATGATTCTATGATTATGAAAAATACAGTGTGGGAAGAAATCTCAAGAGGTCATCCAACTCAACCTCCTGCTCAAAGCAAGGTTATTTTTGATGTTATATTGGGTTCCTCTGGGTCTTGTTCAGTGAAGTCTGTTATAAAGATGAAGATTTCACAACCTTTTTGGGAAGTTGGAGCGTGTTTGACCAATCTCATGATGAAAATTACTTTTCCTGATGTCCAGCTGGAATTTTTTTTATGTTGCAAAATGCAACTGTTCCCTCTTATTTTTTCTTTTTGTGCCACTGAAAAAGCCCTTGGTGAGTTAGCCTTAATCACTCCAGTGTATGTTACAGACTCATGTTCAATTTGTTATCTACCAGGACCATAAATTCTTTTACATGGAGCTTCTGCCTAGCCAGTTTGTCCCTAGTCTGAGTTACTCCATGGGTCTGTTTAATACGATACCCCCATTGTTTTAACTTTGACTCCTAACTTACCTTACCATTCTGGTAGAATGGAACAGAAAGGAAAATGCCAAATAAAACACCAAATAAATGTATCTTTGAATTCTTCAAAACACGAGACCAAGTTTTGGGGCCTCATTGAACCTCAGTCAAACAGTACAAAACATGTAATATTTGTTTTCATTATCTATAGAAAAATAACATGAGAAGTTTATTTTAAGAGGGATGTAGTCTTTGTACTAACCCTCTGCATATATAATATCTATACTTCAATATTTTTTCTTAGCTATACAGGTGACTGAATTTTTTACTTTACTGATTTAATTCCACAGCCATAGAAATATTTTTTACAGAATTGGACTGGAAAATCAAATCTGTCCCAGTGTGATATTTGAATAACATTCATCTGACTAAATTTTGATCTGTACAACCTTTATAAGTCTATCCAATTTGCACACATTACTTCTGAGCTAATCATAGTACCAGCTTCTTTATTCACAAGGCAGTTATTCTTTCTTCTATACTATATTGCCCTTGTCAAGGCTTCTTTCTTTGCCGAATCAGTTTTAGACATTTCAAGTTTAAATGAAAATGTGTAGTTTATCTGACAGAATGTAGATGTCTACATTTCAGCAAGCTGTATATTCAATGAAAACAAAAGAATGCTTTCAGAATAGGAATTATTCCATACAGGATAGGTAAAATAGATCATTTCTATCCTGAATGATCTTTTCTCTACTGCTTGTACAGAGAATTCAAACAGCTAAGTCACATGGAGATGTAGAATTCCACAAAGCTATACCTTTAAACCTTCATGAATAACTTTCATATATGCAAATAAACAAATCTCCTCTCTGCTCAGTTCTAATTGGAACTGTACATTTACTGTGAACTAATAAGGATGAAGTTCATTATAGTATTCTGAGATATTTTGGTGCACAAACAGATTTTGTACTTTTGATGCCACATAGGTTACTTGAAGATGAATCCCAGAAGTAATGTGTTATTCCTAATTGGGAACTGCACTTTAGTAACAAATTCACTTATTAGGCACAAACCTGCCAGAGCAGAACTAAACAAAAAATCTGAACCAGCAAAATCATTAAAAAAAACTCCCAAAAAACCAAACCAACAAAAACCCAAAAACAAACAACAAAACCAAACATTCTGTTTTCTAGGAAAAGTTAAAAACAAAATGAAAGCTTCCATGCCAATACAGATACCTTATGCAGACATATTTGTTGCACTTCAAGTATGGAAGTAAGGGGAAAACCAATTTCAGGAAAATAATGTCAAATTATCCTGATGTTGATATACGGTAAAATGATGATGAACACCTTTACATATTTCTTCTGCAAAAGGTAAAGTTAATGTTATATATTACTATCTTCTTCTAAACACTTTGCAGATACCAGCTTCTGAAAAAAGTCTAGCCATTTGTTTTAGCCCTGGAGTAATTCCACAGATGTTAAGCCAAGGCTGATCATTAGACCTAGTGAAGAACTAACCTCTAAAAGATCCTAAGAGCAAAAATTGGTAAAATGGTCAGATGTCACATTCCAAAAATTAGAAAGATCTGAAGGTTTGTGAACTTCCAGTGCTGCATAGAAAATATCACAATTGTATACTCTGCATCTATCTGCTCTGTCCTAGTGAAAAGCACTGGGAAAACTAGAGCAAACTATGAGTGAAAACTACTTCTGGAGATGCAAGCAATAAATCCTACATACTTCAGTTTCACTGCACACCCAGTGTTAGGCATCTGTGTGTACAGCACTTTAGATATCCAAATGACCAGAAAGCCCAGAGCTACTATTCATGCACAGTGATGCATAAGCCTAGGACACATTAAGCTCCTGCAGATGCAACAGAGAGGCATTCCAGCTTATCTGACAAATAACATTGGATCTGCCAGCCCTCTGAGGTGTGCTGGAGAGATGCAGTCCCACTCCAGTTTATGAAGCAGACCAGTCAGGTCCAGCAAGAGAAGGACTTCACAGATCAGTCAAAGGTGTGTATTCATTAAAGACACAGGTATGCTTTGAGAGAGCTTATTTATGCTCAAATAAGGCAAATTCTGCCTTCCTGACAGCCATAGTTCATACATAACAGTTGCACTGAGCTTTCACTTGGACATCTTTTTCAAGTGTGAAAGATGTCTTGGTCCACACTATTGTTCAATGCAGAACTGTGCATTCATTTGAACTGGAAAAAAAACAACCAAACAAACAAAAAAACAAACCCAGCAAAAGCAAAAATTTCAGGATAGTTTCCAATATATTGAGTATATTGCATACTGTATATTCTGCAGCATGGAATACCACCAATAAACATTGTCTGAAGGGTGCTCTGGTAAACAGCAAATAGGCTAACCTTGCCAAATGTTAATATCACAGATAATGGAGCTTTAGAATCCAGACTGTGTGTGCTTTTCCCAGCATTCATTTGTATTTGCAACATTTTCTTTGATATTTTGGACACAAAACATCTGAGCTCAGAAAACTGCAACTCTATCTTGCTAGTGGAAAACCTAACTGCTTTTTCCTGTCATGTTTTGGTTCCCTTTCCTAATAGAATCCCTTCTAAATCATGTTCCATGATCCATCTGGAGGATCAGTTTCTCCTGTAGGTCAAGCATCCAGAATCACCAGTACTGTCCCAGCACATGCATCTGTCTTAGTGCCTCTGCTTTAAGCATTCTTCAACCACTCATGATAGATTCATAGAATAGTTAGGGTTGGAAAGGACCTTAATATCATCTACTTCCAACCCCCCTGCCATAAGCAGGGACACCTCACACTAAACCATGCCACACAAGGCTCTGTCCAACCTGCCTTTGAGCACTGCCAGGGATGAAGCATTCACAACTTCTTTGGGCAACTCATTCCAGTGCCTCACCACCCTAACAGGAAAGAATTTCTTCCTTATATCCAATCTAAACCTCTCCTGTTTAAGTTTGAACCCATTACCTCTTGTCCTGTCACTACAGTCCCTAGTTAGCTGGACAGCAAAGATGCATAACACAATAAAATAGGGTTAGCTTAAGCTGCCAATCTATAAGTCATTAAAGGTAAGCAGTCATGGGATATCATCAAAACTAATACAGTCAACAATATACTTAAACAAGGGCCCAGAAAGTGCTTCTATATTCAGCTAGATAACAGTGAAATTGTAATTGCAGAAATTTCACAGTGAATCTAATACTTCAACCAAGTGCTAGCCACAGGGACAAAATGATATGCTTATATAGGTCATGGCAATTTTAAAAAGAAATGCTTTATAAAAAGCAGAAAAGCATCCTGGGTAACAATGTAAATTACCATGTCAGTAATCCTAATTAATTTAGCTGAACTTACACTGTGGGATAATGGCTGAAGAAAAAAACGAAAACACAAAAAACGGTCACTCATTTGACCTATCTCTTACAAAATATCCCACATTCCTACTTTTCTCCTTTCCTTGGATTTATTATTAGCTAGCCTGAGATACCTTCCAAGCTAATGAATTCAAAACTGAAAAAAAAGCCATGGAATTAAAGAGATTTTCAAACAAAAGACCAAAACTCACATATATTTCTGTCAGTTACAATCTTCAGAGCAGTCTGTGATCCTGACAATGCTAAATTCAACACCCGCCCCCTTTATACGTGAGTTCAACAATCCAGAACCAGAATTACTAGTCTTTCCTAAGCCTTTTAAGAGAGAAGAAAAAAGGCAGTAAGATTTGACTTTGTGTTACTGAATAAAAAAAAATAAAAATACAGCCCTAGTGGATTAAGTGCTTTCTTTAAATTTTAGCTCTTGGATGTACTCAGACTCAGTGTCTGCAAGGGACTCAGTGAAGTTTTTTCACGTGTCTGCAAGGTATGGAACAAATACATTAGTAGGCCAGACAGATATGCTACTGTTTTATATAGGTCAGGTAGATAAACTACTGTTTTATACATATTGTCCAAAACCCCACCCTAAACTCCCACAGAACAAATAATGTTTTGCCCAAAAAGCCTTTTAAAACCAGTGATTAATCTGAATTTTGGGGTATTAAATACATGGTTCAATTGTTTGGTTTGTTTTGTTTTTTAAATGAAAATTAATTTAGGAAAAAAACCTACATTCTGACATGAAAATGGCAGGGTTGGTGCTGACCACACTACATAGAGGTCTTGAAATCTACTTTTTGCAGTCTCAAACATGCCCAAGTTAGACATGGTAAATTCAGTACTGACACAGGAGTTTCATCTCGGTGGCTATCACTAAGGCTGATGAAGGGTGTTATTGTTGCTTATGTTTCCTGCTAAAAAAAGCAGGAGTTCTAATTAAAGAAAAGGTAACAGAAGTGTAAAACAGGTAGAAGCACCTCAGATGCAGGATCAAGAATAATCACTACACATAAAGGAAGTTTGTTGGGGCTTTGTTTTGATTTTGATTTTTGTTTTATTTTTTTTTTTTTAATTCTACTCAGAAAAGTAGTAATGGGATTTTTTTCTAGTTAAAGTTTAAATCAGTAATCTTCTGAAAACCCAGCCTGCTCAAAGCAGAACAAAATGGGGAGTACAGAATATTAAAGGAATAAGATTAATGAATACATTTCCCAAGAAGCTCCACAGAAAGACCAAAATTCAAATTCCTCTCCTGCAAGCTCCAAGGGAAGAAATTAGTCTGGATTTCTCCAGCATTATTTTTAAATTACATTGAAGAAATGCATGATATACATACAGTTTTACTTCATAAAAAGGTTAAGCATTCACCAAGCCAAACTGCCTTTCACTCTAAGTGCTTAAGACTGTTACCTCAGATCTTGCACAAGTAATTATTAGTGCCTAGTGCAAATCAGTTTATAGATACACTTAAATTTGTGGTCGTGTGAGATGGCTGACCTTGAGGTAGGCTGTTCTGACAGTCAACTGCTGAGAAAACCATTCCATGTCAAGTCTGAAATCCCTTTCTGGTTATTTTTAGACCAGTTTTGTGCTTGTAAAATGTTTTGGTTTCAATGAATTGGCATTTTCCTATGGACAACAATCAAACATTTTCCAATCATCTCTATTTTGATGCATCTCAAGTTTTTGGAAAGCAAACTGAAGTAAAGTATATCTCCGGGGAACTGCTTAAATAATCTAATGAAACATTTTATACAGGATATTAATTCCTGCTTATGGATCAGTACTCTCTCCACAGGGAAATAAATTCCTAGTATCAACACAGTGGTGAAGGTATTGCTCAACACATTTGTATTTGTTACTGACCAGATAATACCCAAGGCACTCTTTCATAGTGTTTGGACATGTTGGATTTAAATTAGCAAGGACTCTATTGCAAACAACAGATGACTTAGAAAGCCTAGTGCAATTTGCTGGAAAATGGCCACATTTTCTGCACTGGAAATGAGTCGTGTAAGATGGAAATGAACTGGAAAATACAGAATGTAATTAAAGGAGGTTAATCAGTCAGGAAACTGAATGGATTCAATAGCAGAACCATCCACAGTCTGTAATTACTCAAATATGTCTCTGTTACTATATCAATATTTCCCAAGGTGTGTTTCTTTGCATCCATTTCCCAAATAAACTCCACTATTCACCTTTGTCTCCCTAATAAGCCCTTTTCAACTTAGTGATACAACTAACCTGCTTTAGGTAAGGAGAAATTAACACAACTAATTGGTCCCACATGGTTTGACTTGTGCATAGAATCAAAACTTTTCTCCTTTTGCTTTGCAAAAGTTTGACAGCAGAGGTTTGCTGCTGAAAGGCACTACTTATTTGTTAAGCCTGGGACAATTCAGTCTTCTGAAATGGGAGCTCTGTTGTGAAGTCCCTCCTGTAGGAAAATGTTAAGTTGCTCCTTAGGCTGCTTTCCAGAAATGGCATCAAAAAGACCTAACTTGAATGACTTCTGCTTTTATTAATGACACCTTGAAAAAGACTGGGAAGCTTGATGAAAGGTCAGCAATGAAAGAAAAATGTGTAATATTTTTATGAAGGAAAAATTTCTCCTAAAAGAATGTGACCATTGATCACTAGCTTTTACTTTAATGCATTCAAACATGCTGTTTTCTGCACTTTTGCATGCCATTTTACATTTGTAAAATTACTTCCAGGTACCATATGACCATTAAAAAAAAACCAAAACAAAACAAACCAGGACAAAAAATAACCCCAGTTTTTAATTTCTAAGATTATATAATGGAAAATTTATATTGGCTCAAGACCTTGCAGAACCCAGAGAAATCAGCTTACTTACTGCAGGTGCACTTGGTGTGCAATGTTTCTCCCTTCATAAGCTAGGTGTTAAAAAGACTTAAAAATAAACAGAATGTTATTGAGGAAGTATAGTAAAACATCAACTTGGGAAACTGGCTAGAGTATCAGCAAGAGGTGTGATTACTGTAGTTTGGCAACATTCCCAAACACAGTTATAACACTGATCTACCTGTAAGGCTGATGGGGTGCTAGCTCCTGCCCTTCTCGACTTTTTTGCAGGCTTTTACTCCCTCTTCATTTTGCAGTTAAATTTGTCATTAACTTACAGGTGTGTTTGTGTATTTGCGGAGTAACTATTGTTCTGTGTTAATTGTATTCTTCTGCCAAAAGGAAGGACATACATAAAGTCTGACATAAAGGCTTCAGGTTTTGGTGTCTACTCCAACAACTACAGTTCCCAGACTCATACACTTAACCTCGCATTACAATTTCCACTAAGCTTTGCAGATTGCCTTACGGGAGCCTTTTCAGAATCGTTCACAAAGTCAAATTACTCCACATTACAGAACTGTTAAATATGGCCACGGTCCCTTTCTACATTCCCTTAATCAATGCTTAACTCCATAGGGCTTCTTAACTCCAGCATACATTAACCAGGGTGAATACAAGGCACACCAGACGCTGGTGTCTCACTGAGTCTCCCAGACAAAAAAACTGGTTTCCAGATCACTGAACATCTGAATAATATGGCAAAACCCAGGCTGGACAACTTCTCAATTTTGTTAACCCCTAATGACCTGGCTGATGGCCCAAGAGTGAGCTATCCATAGCAAACCTGGCAAGTATCATAGCAGTAACAAAGGGAAACATTGGGCTGCTCCCTGGTGGAGGACAAGGAGACATTCCTTAGTCTCACTTTCTCATCTCAAAAAATTTAAAGTGGCAGTTCACTCTGTAATAAGCCAGGCTGTGACAGGAAGAGACACAGAAGGAGGGAGTGAACATTTATTGCATATTACCTGAACAACAGTTGTGTAATTCAAACTTGGTAGTTCTTGTACTGGTTCTACCCCATGGCTCCCAGCTGAAGTGTGCTGATTCATATTATCAAAAGCCAAAAAAAGTGCCTGGCAATAGAGTACTCATCCTGGCTTTTGGAGCTGGGATTCGTCCTTTAGCTCCACACTGAAGCCACAGGTCTTCCATCCTCCCAGTTTCTCTCATCAGAACTCCACATGCCTCTAGCGCTAGGTAAAATCAAGGAGATCCACTTCCCTTTTTTGTGTTTTGAATCACTGAGGCTGACAAGTATTCACTGCCTCATAACTGTAAATCCCATGGCTATTGGTCTTGAGGCAGCACACAAAGAAGCTTCCTAATGACATCACAGCACCATTTAAAAAAAAAAAGCCAAGCACTAAATCACTTAGGAATTCAGAAAATCGGCCTATGCTGGTTTATCACTGAGATAATATATTCACTATGCTAACTCCAGTGAAGGGTGCTGAACGACTACAGATTTGTCTACTCCTCCGTACCAGCAAGTTCTTTCTGGCTGTATGAGAGTGTGGCACATAATGAAAAATGTGTCCTACTTCTTGATGAGCATAAATGAAGCTGGAACTGAGGCACTGGCTCAAGCCTCTGCAGGTGCCAGTTAAGCTCTTGAGTCCCAGATTGCACTGGGCAGGTCACACTCCATGTTTCAGCTCTCACCAGTAAAATAAAGATCATAATAACAATCACTTCATACTTTTTTGTCTGTCTTAATTAGAAAGTCTGGATGGGGGTGATGTGTGTGTATAGCTGTGCAATACTGTAGAGCTTAACTCAGTAGGGAGCTGTAATTGCTACTGCAGTAAAGAGGCTCTTCCTTGCAGTCCCTTCTATAGCTCTCAGCACTCCAGTAACAGGTTTATTTCTTCATTATTTTCTTGTCAAGATTCAGGTTCAAGATACCCTATTTCTATTGTAACAGTTAATGATGCCACAAGTACTCATATTACGAGCAGGTTCATATTTTCTGTGTGGTGATGGGAAATACATCAGAAGCAGCTGCTATGGGGCTGATCTCTGAATCCAGGTCTTATGATGAGAGCCAAATGGAGACTCCTACCACATTTTTAATGTTTGTTAATATTAACAGTATTTTATGAAAAGTAACAAAAAAAAAAATGGTCTATTTGGAAATAACCATTCATGATACTTATTTTACCTGGGCAATTTGCCTCTTTCTGTTTCACCTGAAGTTGTTTATCTTGCTTCCTTCCTTACTACCTAAAGCTCTTAATTTTTTTTTTCTTATACTTCATGCAGTGCTAAGGAGAGAGCACACCCCCTGCATATAACAGAAAACAGACCAGAATAAACACAGAAGGTTTAGCATTGAAGCTACAGTGGAGGTGGAATAACTGGGGTATCATTAGTCTCTGTGTGCTCTATAAAGCCCATAAGAAACCAGCTAAAATAACGTGAAAGTTATGTACTAAGACACTCCTGACTAGAGTTTTAAGATGGGTGTCTTGTAGGCTTATGTGTGCATTAATACAGGATTAAAAAGAAAGGAAGGAAAAGATTTCTCCTCATTAACTAATGAACACAGATTAAGAAGTCTGCTCTTAAAAGAATACTCATTTACCTTTGGCTAAACAAAATCGAGATCAGAGAGATAAGGTTAAACTTTAGAACAAAATTAATGATGCTAATTTTAACTCTTGCTGTCCTTTAATTATTGATGTCACTATATTGCTGTCCTTTAATTATTGATGTCACTATATTGCTGTCCTTAAAGATTCAGGCATTTATAAAATACATTCAGATAGGTATGGCTGCAAATCTCTCTTGGTCTTCAACCAGCTAGCTGGAATTTCTTGTTCAACAGAAATACAAGCAAATAAAAATATTATCTCTTTACAGTTGTCTGAAAAAAGGTTTAGAAAAGTGGAGATAGGATACATCTCTTCCTAACACAGGGTAAATTTAAAGCAGTCCCAGTGAAATTTCTCTCAATTGCCCCACAATTCAGGGGCAAACTTTTTTCCAATAAGCAGGTACAGTGTGAACAAAGGCAATCATCTAGTAAGTCTGAGAGGACAAGTTGTGTTCCATCATACAGTTAGTCTCCTCATATTGATGGTATGTTTTGAAGCTTTTCTATGGACCATATCCTAATATTTCTGCAGCAGTAACAATGATTTTCAGTCACATCAAGCTGTTCAAGTTAACCTGGATAAAATCCTAAAGAGGCAAATATTTCAGTAAAGAATTCCCCCACTTATTTTCAGAACTGACTGTTCATTGCTATAACATCTAATGTGAGAGTTCTGTAAGTAACATAACGTTGATATTACGTTGATGATCATGATATTGACTTGCCAAAGGCAAAATGCAAATATACTGTCTCCATGCATCTTGTATGTATATGTTGTCATTCTGTAAAAAAAAAACCAAACCCCATGTGTTAGTGCAAATTCTAAAGGTTATTTTCATTCTTATTGAAGTTCCACACAGTTCCTTATCCGTAGCTTTCAAATTACCATCCAAACATGAAAGTCATACCTCCTTTTTGCAGATAGAGATACTAGTGCAAAATGGAGGCATGAGGGGAGCAATTAATCCCAAATTCCCACAAAGCATCAGTATGACAGACCTATTAGATGCCAGCCATGCCGTTGTCAAGATAAAAACAGAAAAACTTAACAATGAAGTTAATTTATTTTTCATTGATACTTGAACTGCACATGCAGAACATGGAAGTTCAGCCGAGTAAGCAGATTTGCAAGTCCAAAATGATCATCAGTATCTACAAACATCAGTTAAGATATGTTAAGATCAGTTCCATATGTGATAGAATGAACAAATAATTTAGAATGTAATGGTTAACAATTAAATGTTTCGTGTGGCAGCATGAAAGAATCATTAATGCTTTTTTCAAGCCTATCTGAACAGGCAGGATAAATGTTTGTTGCAAGTATGTACGCTACAATAGCAGAAATCAGTTTCTGCTCAGACATCTATTTCTTGTATTTTGCATTCTTCCAATCTATTGCTGAGACACATTACTTTTGGTATCAGTAATAGACACATGCAATGTTCACTTTAAGGCTATGCCATCAATCAAAAAGTATGTCCCATTCCACATATTGGAAATCTTTATGTTCCATACTTGGTCTAGATTTATAACTTTTAATTTCCCTATATGGCTCAGGACACTGTATTAATTTATACAGTTGTTAGCGTGCTTCCACTAATTTATGGAATTGTACTTTCATAAGTGCCTTGAAATTGCTTGTTTAATGGAAAATGTAGCTCCTGAAATAAGAGCTTGCATGCATTTCTGTGCTTTTTAACAGGAGATAGCTCACCTTTTAGTTTTTTCCAAATTATATAAACATGTGAGTTACTCCTGTGGCCCAAGGGTTTGGTAATAACTAATACCCTAAAAAAAAAATAATGTAAAATATTGTCATCCCTGCTGATTGCCCTCAAAATTGCATTCAGTCCATATATAAAATTGCCAAAAGTTGAATTTTTTAAGATAGCTGTCTGCAAGGCTTTTCTTAGTTTCAGATATTTCAAATCCTTATGCCTCACTTACCTTTTTTGGAATGCTATAGAAATTCTAGTTTAGGGACAACACAGGGAGGTTGAAACATGTGGAAATACCTGTATGTTTTGGTTAATAGCTTACATTCTATGCAACGCCAAAGACTGGAAGCCCCAAGTTGGAAGTTCCAGGGAGGAAGAAAAACAAAACCAAACCAAACCAAAAAAAAAA
>NDXB01022172.1:33320-46979 GCA_002631895.1 Agapornis roseicollis | reverse complement strand
GTAGAGAAGGTTGCTTTTTTTTTTTTTTTTTAAAGATGAGAAACTGGGGGGGGGGGGGGAATGTTGAAGAGGTTTGAAGTGTTACAAGATATCAGTCAGTTATGGCCAAGCTTCTAAATATTTATTTATATATTAGTTTGTTTTCACAGTTATAGTTATGTCAGAATATAGCCTTGTTGTATAGTGCAGTTAATACCAACATGCTTGACTAAAACTTTGAGGCAAAATAAACCAAGGGATTTCCTATCAGCAGCAGATCAGCAGACAAAATGGCCAGCAGGCTAAATTCTTGTCTAATTTATACCCTGCCCAACATCAACGAGTTCAGTGTTGCTGTTTGATTAATAGTCTCTACAGTTAATGAAGCTGTACTACTGTAACAAAGGGAAAAAATACGGTCCAGTGACTTTCATGGAGTGACACTGATCATATATTGGTGCAAGTCTAGGGCCTTATCTTGTGCAAGCTGACCAGGATTTTCGAGACTTATCTGTTGATTTGTTAAAGTTCAATATAAACCACATCAGAACAAAAGGCTACATAAACCAATGTCTTACCTCCAATAGTATTGAGTGCCAGATATTCAGAAAAAAAAGCACACCTCAGAAAAACAAACTAAATGTTCCAAACTATTATTATAGATCAGAATGGCATTTCCCTTTGCTCTCTGTTTTTATGACGACATCTATGTCTGGGTTCATGTCTCATCCATTTTTATCCAAGCTAATGTAACAGCTGACCTTCTCTGAATCCTTGTGTCCCACCAGGAATAACCTTTCAGTTCACAGCCTTCTGTTGGACTTTTCAGCTTGGAAAGCCATTATACATGATCTGTCCTCTCTCAGCTTCACAGGTAAACACTTGCCCATCTGAATTGTCTGATTGAAGCTGGAATTTTGTCACTTTCTTGCAGGCTTGGACTTCTTAATCATGAGTAACTTGATAAAGCAAATGGGCTAGGTGACACAAAATGACAGTCTCAAAGCCATATCTCAGTATGGAATAACTGTAAGTCTCCTTACAGCTGTGCCCCAAAATCTGACAGCTGTTAAGCTATAGGTAAGCTTAAACATCTCCTGATGTTGCCTGCCTGGATCTGTTGTTGCTTGGTTCTTTGTATTAGTGGCAGACTTGGGAGCAGGGACTATCTAGATACAATACAGGGCATGATGGGCCTTTAGTTCCCAAGGCACATTCCCTAACTCTGTAACAATTGGAATACATTATTTAATTACACTGTTGGGTTTACAGTTTTTAATTTAAAAAAAAAAAAAAAAAAAAAAAAAAAAAAAAAAAAAAAAAAGAAAAAGAAAAAAATCCCCAGAATACAAGCCAACCCAACCAGCCTGGAAGGGGATGGATTATTAGAAAGCTTTCCAAACTTTTCAGGGCTTACTTTTGAATCTTAGCTTGGGTCAAATGATTGTAGAACACCTCCATTCAAAACATGCAGAGAGACAAACACAGCCAAACTGAACTTGGTCACAAACTTTTTCTCTCAGTAGTTGCTTCTGTCTGTGTTGGATTGCTCTTGGACAATAGAACCATTCCACATACACAGGATAACTGAAAGCATTAGGTAAAATTCAAAACATTTTCTTAAGGAAGTTCTTTATGTGAGGGTGGCGAGGCACTGGGACAGGTTGCCCAAAGAAGTGGTAAATGCTCCATCCCTGTCAGTGTTCAAGGCTAGGTTGGACAGAGCCTTGGGTGACATGGTCTAGTGTGAGGTTAAAACCCATGGCAGGGGAGTTGGAATTAGATGATCTTAAGGTCCTTTCCAACCCTAACTATTCTGTGATTCTACGAAAACTGTATGAGGGAAACCTCCTGATTTTTAAGTTGAAGTAATACCTTTTAATTATATATTTTATCTAAAGTTCAAGTATTTTGCAAAGTTGCTATTGTGTAGCTTCCAACCTTACTTCATTTGCTTTGCGGATAAGGAATAATATAATAGTTCTGTGTTGATGGCTGGCATATGTTGACATTCACTATTTAAGTATGATCTAATATAACTATGATCTAAATATGATCTAATTGTCTACATTCATATACCAATTCAGTAGTATATGAATGAGAACTTTCTCCAGCATTGTGATAAAAAAGTTTCAATGTCCTATTATTAGAATTGCCACCCACTAAAAGAGGTGACTGGAACTTGAGTCATTAAAACCAAAAGGACAAGGTCTTGTATTCTTCCCATATGGCCAATCTGTTTCTTCAAAATAAGCTTATATCAAGTGTACTCTGAAGGTTAAAAATATAATAGTGATAATTGTAAGTCGTTGAACATGATCTGAAGATAAACTTACTAAAACCTTGAATGTTTTGCTAGGTCTGTCTTCCGCGTTTGGAGAAGAGAACCCTGCCTACTTTCTGCCATGTGGGATATGTCCTTGGCAGAAATGTTAAGTAAAATTAGGGCTGCAACTTTCTTGTGTACACAGAGAAGCCTCAAAGAATAGCTCAGAGTGAGCTCTTTTGCTAAAATTAGAATCTATAAAGTGTATTTGCATAACCAAGACAGTACTGATGATTTTTGTACAACTGTTTTTAGTCTCCTCTGCTTCTGAGATTTTCATGTTGAGTCATAAGATGCACAGACTTGATATAATGACCTGAAACCTGCATGTGAATTTTCAAGACAATCTTGTGTCAGAGGAGTGTTCTTCAGGCTGGTGGTATTGTGAATTAAAATGACTTCACTTGCTAAAAAAAAAAGGAATTTCTTGCTTGTCAGTAATTGAGCTGGTCTATTACTATGTCTTTCAGTAGCAAAGCACTCCACTGGGAAGGAGCAGGGCTGATTGTGCAGGAAATAAGGTGTTATACTCTGTCTTGTAACTGTTTTTTTTTTTTTTAATGATGAAAAAAATTCCTTTTGGGGTCATTCATTAACTAGTCAAATGAACTATTTTGGTCCCCCAAATTTGTCATTGTATCCTGTTATTATGTATCCTGAAATAGATCCTTTTATCTTTAATGTATACCTGTCACTGACTGTTGACATTTTTCTGAATATCCACATGTAAAGTATTGTGTTTTCCTACAGAGCTCAAGGCCTACTGTTACTCTCCTTTCACTTGCATTTCTCCTGATTGTTATCTTTTTAAAACATAAAAATCTCATTTATAAAAGGGCTATAATGTAATGTGTTTCAAAAATAAAATTTTACATTCAAAATATAAGCAAGCATAATAAGAGGTAGTGCAGTCTGTATAAACTCAAATGTTCTCCATTTATCAAACCAAGAAATCTCATAGAATCAGATCTTGTCTTAAGGGGCAATGCATGACAGATGTCTAATGTTTGGGTTACATTTTCAAGCATTTTTTAGGGAAAATGTTTGAAATTATGTCTCATTGGAGTGGTTTTCATTTTCTTAAAAAATAAATCTGATTTTATAAGTGTTTGCATGGTTATGCAAACCCCAAATGCAACCCTGCACTAAGAACAATTTTAATGTACCATTGAAAGAAATCATGCAGTTCAAACTTAGGTTTAAGCACATATTGAGACGTATTGCTAGAACAGGTTTGAAACAGTGTGCGTCCCAAGAAACAGCATTCGCCTCCCATTTTAACTGCATACGACACTAGCTGCAAGGAGAATATTTTTTAATATTTCTTTTTATTATTTTAGTAATAACATTATTTTTTCTCAAAAATTCCTGTATTAGAGGGTTTTTTAAGAAACTGCCACATCTGTTTGCAACATACACTTTAAGAAACATATATCAGGCAAGTTAAAGTACACATCAAGTAAATCATGACAGCTTTGACTTTTCAATGTCTGTATGTACATGTGGATAGACAGGTACCTATTTAACGGTGAGAGAAACTGTATGTGTAAGAGTCATCATCTGAGTACAAAACTCTCCCAAGGATCTTTTTTTTCTGCAGATGTTGATTTGTCAGCATGTGTTTTCAAGTACAAGTAAATGAATAAACAAAACTTCAATCATGTTCATGTGGAATCCAGTGAAAAAAAGTGAAAAAACACTTGCCGCCTTTATGCCCTGTAATAATGCTTTTACTGTGCAGGTACTGAATGAAATAAAAGAACAATCCAGAAAAAAAGAGAAACAAGGGGAGGGAAGACAGAAGGGGAACTTGGGAGGGGGGAAAGGAGACAGGAAATGCACCAGAGAAAAGATTCCATGGCAGAAATTCAGCAAATGGATGAAGTGTTAGTGAGGCATGGAAACAGAAGAACATAACTCCAGATGTCTGAAGCAGAAAGGGAGATGGCTCTTTCAAATGATGGCAACCAGATCATGTGAGAGAAAATTACAAAAGTCATAAATGCAAGGAGGTAGAGCATACTACAGATTGTTATTAAAGTTTTCCCAATCACTGTCTCTCACTTTGTTGCTTCTTTCTATGCAGTATCTATCTGCTCTACCGAGGAGAGCAATCCCTCTGGGTCTGAGGGGGAGGCATCCAATTTTGTAAACATTTGTCTCCTACATGTCTCCTTTTTTCCCTATTGAATGAGTGGTGACATGTTTCATAGCTTAAAAGGTGCAAGCCTTAGACAAAGCCTTCCTGTGTGATCTTGACATATTCCTTAAGCCTAGGTCTAGGGAAAAACTTTTGTAAAGCTTTGGGGCTTAATTACAGAGCAAGAATCTTTAAAACATGTGTTCAGAGACTGTCTAACTGCATAGTCGTATAAAATTTGCAGACTCCTTAGCTGTTCCTTGGGTAGAGAATATGCACACTTTTTCTTCCTGTTTGACACTGAAGTGCTGGAGGTATCTGGGTGGGATTTCAGGTTCTGAGGGCTAAGTGATGTTTCTTCAATGTCCATTAGACTGCTGATACTCACATGTATCATTTGCTGTTGTGATCCCCAGAATGAGATTTTAATCCTGCTTACTTACGCTGTACTTATGCTGCTTAATAGACTGTACTTAACGAATATCTATGATTCCATAGTAGCAATTAAGCATCTAGACATTTCCATGGATTTGGATATTAGTCTGTTTGTGCCTCAGTTCTGCCCTGTAAAATGACAGCAGGTTTTTTTTTTTAACTTTAGAAATAAATCCATTCCTGAAGTAAACCTGTAAGACACTCAGAAAGTTATAAAAAAAAGAAGCTTTTCTGTTGGTTTTTGTTTACTTTGTAAGAATAAGAAGTTGAGTAAGTTAGACTTTGCAAATAAGCTTTGGAATGTGATGAGATACCTTATTGTTAAATTATCACCAACACATGACATAACCACTAGTCTAAAAATTTCATCTGGTATTTTCACCATTTCCACTGGGATAAACTTCCACAGGCTAATAGGAATGGTTAGAGATGCTCTAGAAGGTCAGTAGGGAACAGTTACATTTTCAGAGCAATCCTTACAGTTAGTCTCTAAGACACTAATTGGAGATGCATGCCTGAATCACCACTATACCCTCTGCATTCATCCTCTACTTAAGCAGACTCCAACTCCTAGGCCTTGAAATTGTCAGGCTTTGCCAAAGTAAATGAGCTGAATAAAATCAAGGACATACAGGTATGTATTTTGAATAATCTTTGCTCTCTCCCTCAGCATTCAGGGACCTACAGTGTGATTTACTGTGGGAGAGAACACTGGATAAATTAATATTAATATCTGACAATGTTGTTCTGTTCGTTGTAAATGGAATTTGTGGCATTAAAACTGGCGACACTAAGCATGGCATAATTAATAGTATTGCTAATTACATTTCAATAAATCAACTTTAGAGTCTTTCAAACAGCCTTTTACTAAGGCAGGTGAGCATGAGTCCTATTACATATTGGACAAGAATATTATAAATCAAAAAAGCAAAATCCCATATAGAGAGAAAGATGGGGATATTTCTGTTCAGTTCTTTTCTCAAAGCATATCACAGTGCTAGATGAAGCTAAGTCAGGTAGCCTTCTGGATCAGTAATAAGGGGGATAGCTAGTAATGAATTAGCCATAGATCAGACTGTCCACAGATAATGAAAATTGCCTGCTGTTTTTGAAACTCTGCTTAATATATATCAGAAATTTGCTGCTGGAACAATGAAGAAATGATTTAAGTATGTCAGGTTTTGATGTAAATTGTGCTTTGAAAATGACGTAGTAAAAAAAAAATGTGAAGGATAGTGTGCTTAAAATATTTGGGACATGTGGTGCAAGTATGGGCCATAATTTTTTGGTTGCATGCATTTCACACCACCTTCAGTGAATCTTGGTTAATGGGATGTTGCTCAGGACTGAAGACCTCTGTCATTTATTTCACAAACCTTCAGGAAAGGAATGAAGAAATCCAGACTGCAAATTCAAAGCTTGTGATTTGAGCACAGCTTATTAGCTGGAGTGTGACTTTATACAGGCGGAGTGTGCCCTTATTTAATTCATAAAACACACTTATATCTCACTTAAGTTCAAAATTTACAGAAAGGGTGAAGCTTGTGAATCACAGACACAATGGACTTTATGACACAAAAGACAGTTAAGAAGTAGCAATTCAGAGAAGTCAGAAAACCTGTAATTGCTAACAGTGACTTACGATTGAGCTCTGCAATTCTTTACTGTGACAGTGGTGAGACATTGAAACAGGTTGCCCAAGGAAGTGTGGGTAGCAGCAGCTGAGGACAGTGAATGTGTTTCCACACATAAATCAGGCAAGGAGTTCAAAAGTGAAGCTGTGACCATTGGGTGCGTATGTGTGTTTACTCCATTATGATTCTGTATGCCTGGCTAACTACCTGCGAGCTGTTAAGCTGCTTGATACAAAGTTGTATTCTTACTCTTGCCCTGCTATTTCAAAATATGTTTCAACATATGTGTTCTTACTGGATTGAGCTTAATATTCTTATGAAGAATTGGAGCTTTTCGCTTCCCTTTTATTGTATTATATATGGTTTGAGTTGAGCATATGTTTACATCTGTTTCTTTAAGTCATTAGAATTATTTTTCCTCTCTGAGCCATCAAAAGCCACTGGCTGCTTCATGAGCTTTTCCCTCACACACATACCCAGGGCCAGCTGTGCCAGTAGAAAATATGCATGCAGATATTTAGCAAAATAGAACAGACATTTTTTTGGCCACTGAAATATCAGTAAGATATGAGGGCATGAATATTTTCTAGTCTGTTTAGAATACAGCCTTTCTAATTCTAACATCACAGCCAAGTACAGATGGGGACAGCTTGCTGTCTCTGCTGTCTCTTCTATTTGCAGTGTACTGCCTATAAAAATGCTTTCTCTACTGTTAAACAGACTTGCCAAAGCTGTAAGGTCTGGTCAGAAAAGAGCATACAGTGACTAAGTCTCTGCTTTTGGTGAGATGCTGCAGAAGGAACACTATGCACAATGTGTTCACCAGCCTGACTACTTTCCAGCTATGTATGCTCTCACAGTGTGCTTTTGTGTAAAATTGTATCATTGCTCCTTCTTTAGACTCTCAGCATAGATATGGTTTAATAAATGTAACGGGCAGTGAGTAAATTTAGAAGGGATGAAGTTACTCTGCTTGTGTACTAGAATATTCTCCAGAGCCAACTTTGTGGTAGGTTCAGGGGTAGTGAAGACTTGATGATCTTGATGCAGTAAACCAGAGCTTGATTCTGCTTCTCTTAATAATTATCCATCAGTGATTTTAAGTAATTTTCAAATTGGTTGATGAAAGCGACAGGACAATGCTATAATTTAAAGGGACACTGGCTAATATGACTCCAACATATAAACTGCATGAAAATAAGACTCATTAAAAAATTAGACAGTATTTCAGTATTTCTGGAATGTTTTTTTTAAGCTTTCAATGTGATTTTTAGTTTATAAATTTCTCTTAGATGTCCATAGCAGAAATAGTTTTTAATTATATTAAAACATACTGGGAACCAGATATTGAAAAAGAATACAAATATAAATATAAATCATAAATATAGATAAAGATATAGACATAGAATAGAAATATAAAATTGTTTCCCTAAAAGTAAATTAAGCTAGAAATATAAATAAAAAAATTAGACCATGTTTCTAAAAATGAACATTCATGAATGTGTACAATTACAGTTATCATTACCTTTACTTGATAAAATAACTTTATTTATAACTAAAACTGAAGCAACCTGGAGAGGTAGGAATTCAAACTCTGAGACACAAGTGCACAAGCAGAAAAGGAAAGTTCCTCTCATTATTAGTCTGAATTTTCCTTTCCTATCTCTGTGTTTCCTTTTGATTTAAATTAAAAACTTCCTTAAAATAGTTTATTTTGACATCTTATTTTTGATAACATATTGATCTCTGGTGGAAGAAATCCCTTTTCATCTGTCAGCCTTTTTTATCCGTTTGATTGGAGTAATTGTCAGCCTCACCAAGGTCAAGGGCCTGCTGCTAGATAAAATCAGCATTTATATAGAATCCTTGGGAGGTCAACCATCTTCATCTCTTAGCAAAGGGGAAGTAAGTCACAGAGTTTATTTATAGTCCTTTCTCTTTTCTTTTGTTAAACACTAAATGGGCCAGATTCTGAAAAGGATTTGGTAATAAAAAAGTAGAACAGATGTCAAACACATAGTATTGTAAGACTTTGCAGACCGGCTATGCTGTTTCAGATTATTATAAAGATAAGAACTACTCTGAGAAAAAGATTAGACCAGCTCTTTGTGTTCAGTTCTGAGGTGTTGGTCGTTTTGACAGTATTTAGTGTCTGAGATACTCTTTTGTATCTATAACCTGGAAATAAGTTCTTGTTTTGAATTTAGCCTTGTACTAATACAGTAAT
Organism: Agapornis roseicollis; assembly: GCA_002631895.1. Taxonomy (NCBI): domain Eukaryota; kingdom Metazoa; phylum Chordata; class Aves; order Psittaciformes; family Psittacidae; genus Agapornis; species Agapornis roseicollis. The sequence goes on along the minus strand of NDXB01022172.1, from coordinate 38,238 downwards.
TTTAAGGTTGCTTTAACTCAGAAACATATATGGCTTACATAATGCATCTACTACTGCATAGAGGCTAGAACAATTTAATTAACTCTGCATCATCCTTTCTTCATGACTACCTAGTCTTAGCCTTCAGTATCTTCAGTGGCCTTGTATTAATAGAGACAAAACTAAAACTGAAAGGCTGTGGAAAGGTGGCAGAAAAGTGCTGACTGATGGGTTCTTGGGAAGGTTCATCAAACTGAGCAACCTTTGTCAGACATTTAATTTTCTTTTCATACCTCCTGTGATCTGCAGCATTGAACTTCTGCATATTTAGGGAACATTTTGTCAGATGCTTTCTAAAGTAGGATACATATTGCAGAAGGACAAAGTATATTTCTCCCAGAGAATTATTTCACTATACAGAGACCTATCAATGAAACCTATGTCAGTTTGTACAGGTAGTTATTCAATACTCTTCCGGATAAACAGCAGAATAACCAGAGACATGGCATACAATTAAATCTTATGGTTTTGGGTTCTGAACACAAAAAACAAGATTTGAGAGCTGGGGTTGTGTATTTAAGAGTGCAAATACAATATCAGGGTTTTTTATTTCCACTTAATGTTGTCTTACTAGATTTGCATGTAAGCCTATGTGTTTGCAGACAGTAGAGTGTTTGATTTATTTTTTTGTTAAAACCCTGCACTGAAAGTGCAGTGTCAAGTAGCTAGATAAATTCTAAGTCCTTTCTGATCCATCTTTGTTTCCCAAGATAGATCTCTCCCAATTATGGGGATGACAATTTACCCTCTTTCCCTCTTAAAAATCTCTTTGTCCATATTAAGATAAATAATGTTAATTTTTGACTATTTAAGCACTGTTTTCATAAATACAAAGATATCTAAAAGTCTTGAACACGGCAATTTTTTTTTTCATTTTAAAATTATGGCTTCTATGTTGATTAGAAATAGGTTATCTTAAAGAATGGTTTTTCAAGTGCAGATGTAGCACTGAGATGCATATAACTTACCTTTTACGCTTTTCTGGGTCACATTTATGGCAAATTGTGTCACTCAATACAGATCATATTTAAAGGGTATTTTATCAGTCGTGCCTTTACATAAGATACTAAAACACCAATTGTCGCTTGTTAAAAAACTATCAGGAAAGGTCATTTATTACATAATAAATTGTTTGCTCGTTAAGCTAGTGAAGAGTCTTCTTAAGGTTTCAAGTCAACCCATTAGCCACACTAAAAAGCAAATTTTGATCATGAATTTTGTATATGACATATGGTTGTACAGCTATAACTATGAAGAATTTAGCTTACACTAGCTGGCAAGGGAAAACTTTCAGTCATGACAGATTCTGGAGCAGTGGAAGAAGTGGCAGCTATAAGGCAAAATATCAAAAATAAAATGGTATTGAAGTACCCATTGGTTACGTCTCAGATGTTGTTGCTTAATTATTTATTTCTCAGCATCTCTGCCCCATAAATTTCATTTACTAGCTCTCTCATTTTCACATCTCCCTAATGATATCTGCCCACTATTGATAATTAATCCAGATAATGACACTCCTGGATATGATGCGACATCTCTGGACACTGAAGTGTGTCCAACATGCCATTAAAATCCCATTAAGGCTTTATTCGCTAGTCCCAAATTAAAGCCAAACATTGATGGTACGTTTGAGAGAATACCGATTGCACTGACATTGCAATGCACCTTCCAAAAATTGTAGAAGGAAGGACCTTCATGTGGCAAACTGAGATGGCATTTTATTTTTCTGTCCCAGGGCAAATAGGAGTTCTTTGTTAGCTATTGGACCTGGAGTCTGTAACTTTTAATTTGCTGCTCAGAAAAAGTATAGTATACTCTCATACAGCATATGGAATGCCTATTTTCCTGTGGAACTTGTTACGTACTCCTTTGTATGAGTGCAGAAATCTAGTCGCTTCTTACTGATTAGATTTCAGTTTTCACAGCTGCAGTTTACCTACATCTGTCTCACTCTAAATTCAGCTAATTTATTTACTCCCATTTTTGACATGCATGCCTAAGGAATAAAAGTTCAGTAGCTCACATGCATGCTAATATGATTCTCTTCACGTACAGTGAGTTGTGATTTGCCTTTTAGTTCAGATTAACTCAACACGTGAAGCATATCTTTAATTGATGTAGCATTTTTAGTTGGATGACAGGTACCTCAGTTGTAAATGTGAAAACAAAACAGAAGGAGAGAGGGGATATTGCTCAAATTTCTATTGGAATGATTTTTTATTTTTTTTTTACTTTGTAGGTGGAATAACAGCTGGCTGCTAAACACCACCACCCAGTTTATGACTTGATGTGGCAATGTGATGGAGATACACCTGCTATGGAATTCCTCTCTTGCTTCTTTTACGACTATACCACCTCTTACTGCTCAGCAAATAAGGACATTTAGCCAAAGCTTTCCCACTTTTTTCACTTAATGCATTTGTTTCTAATATACATGACTCTGGACCGAGATTTGGAAGTAAGAATTCCCTTGTCTAGGTAGGTCCCTCCAAGATTTTGAGCCTACGTTTTGGATGTTATCTCTTTAGATCATCTTAATTTTAATTTAGAAAATCAATTATTTTTTGAAATGAGTTCCTATGAGAGTTGTAGAAGAAAGTGGACTTAGTTTCATTATGAATAAATCACAATTCTTCTTATTGTGGAATATGACTTTATGGTAAGTGGCATGTGACAGAGAAAGAGATTTATGATTTTTTTATTTCGAGATCTGTGTGAGATGCACAAAATCTGGTCAAGGAGTGGTGTTAAAACCTGTCTCTGCTATCTAGATGTATCTGAAGCTCTACTAAGTATATAGCTGAAGTAGAGACCTGACAATTGAGACCTGTTTGGGAGACTGAATTCAAAATGCCTTGGTAGAGCAAGGAGGGAAACATGAATTAACTCAATAGGTACATTAATATTGGTTTTCCCACATGAGGTGGGAATGTAACTGTTAGAAAAGATAAAACTGTTGTGGTGTGGCATGCCATAGAAAAGTATTTGTTCTTTCTTGTTTAAAGTAGTGCTGGCTAATGCTTGTGTTTCAGCTGAAAAAAGCTTCTCATTTCTACCTTGACTATACATAAAATGAGTTCCAGATCTTCACATATCTATGATTTAATGAAACCACCACTATTGTAATATGGAATAATGAAGAATGAAAAAGATGTGGGTATGCAAATCTTAAAAACTGACTGAGTTTCAGCAATGATTTGGATGTTTCAAATCGCGGTAAGTGATGTGAATTAGAGCACATCAGATAGCAAGTCGTTTTCTCTAAGAAAACCTCCCATAGCCCTTACTTTAATCATATTTTCAGTGTTTCAGTAGTTGCTCCAATGTTCAGAGATCCTTTAATTAAAATGACAGCATTTAATATTTGGCTGTATAGAGCTTTATGTGGCTGAAACTTGATGTTGTGTTGGGGACAACACTTGGAGCTAAGAAAAATGTCAAACTCACCAGACTGTGACAGTAATGGTCAAGAAAGACCGAAAATTTTCTATGTCCAGATTTACAGGTAAGTTACTTGATCTTTGGCTCTTGAGGATGACCTACAAAGATATGTGTATTTTTGGTTGCAGTATTAAAGGAGATTTAGAGAACAAATTATTAAAAATTGCAGGTAGGTTTATTTTTTTTTTAAATCTTGAGATTATTCTTTTGCAAGGAACACAAATAATGGAGCATATAGTGACAGAATGCTTCTTCAGGTATGAAATGACAATATTGAAGGAAGATGTAAAAAGACTAATTTATCTTGCCATTAGAAACAATTTCAAGGGAAGATTCAGCTTTGCATAAAACTGTGAATCACAACAAAATGAGAACCTGGAAATAATTTGCTAAATCAATATTTCCTCAGAACTTTGTGTTTTAACTGAAGGAGAAGAAATACTGTTTCAAGCCTAATAAACTGTGGACAGTATATAAATATGCACATACACATATCCCTACTTTTTATGGAGCTGACTCAGAAGAAATCAGCTTTGTGCTGCAGACTTTGTAATTTTACAAATTAATTAGCTCAGATAGAGGGACTAGTGATTATGGACTAGGGAGTCAGGTCAATGCTATGAAACCTGGGAAATTGCTTACTGTGGTATAGTCAAAAGAACTGTTACTTACTTTGTCATGTAGTTTCCTCAAGGAGGAAACACCAGTGTTGTGTCTAATCATGTTGCATTAATTATAAATAAATAAATAAATATAAACATGAATATCAAGCTACAGGGGGTGAGTCTTTCAAAGGCTGACTTCTTCCTTATCTGGCTGGACTTTTCTATGATACATCCTAGAGTTCTGGCACCATAGTTATTCAGACAAGGTACACAATAAACCAAGCTTTTGCCTCTCTAAGGTGCATGCTCTGGTTTCCTTACTGGCAAGGCAAGTACAGGACATTTCAGTACCTGATGTCACCCTACTAGGTGCAGGACAGACAAGGAATATTATCCTTGATTCCATAAAGGTAGCTTAGCTGAAGTCAACTGTTTGATCTACATAGCGCAGATTGCTCCTTTCAACAGAAATCATCTAATTCTACATATAACTTTGAACTTAGAGGCAAATTGCATGAATTGAGTCTGCTTTAATTTTACAGTGTAGAAGCATTTGTATAACAAACACTTTTCTAACTTAAAAACAAACAAATCTGCTGATGTTTCCACAAACACAAATTGAATAAAAAAATAGATGGCCACCTGGCATGATCAGATAAGATCAGGAAAAATCACTCATAAAGGAAGTTGCTATGAATTAAATTAGCTGAACTTCTTATATTTTTATAAAATATTTCTCCTCTCTGCAGGTCTAATCAGGAATGGAATCTGATGTCTCCTTACGGAATGTTGGAGTGAAACTGGAAAAGGGACAAAAAAAAAAAAAAAAAAAA
>NDXB01022172.1:15283-26843 GCA_002631895.1 Agapornis roseicollis | reverse complement strand
AAAAAAAAATATTTTAATTCTTTCTCCCAGCTTGTGGCGGATGGAAAAAAAGAATTAACATTTTGAAGAGTAGTAGAAAAAAAAAAAAAAACAAAAAACAACCAACAAAAAGCAGTAAGCACAGGAATAAAAAAAAAAGAAAAGAAAAAAGAGAAAAATATACCAAAGTATACAAAAAATGCAAACATTGTGTGAGACCTCAGTTGTGAATGCATTTATAATGAGTTACATAAGACCTCAAAAAATTCAGGATGTTCTGAAGAAACCATCTTGATTTCAGATTATTAAACTCTGACATTTTATGTTTTAATAAGCTTCTCAGTGAACTTTTCATCAGGTTTCCCAGCTGTGCTGTTTCTACTTTAATGATATAAGCGTTTTCAGTTTTAAAGGAATTTAGTAGAGCTACAAGGTGTGGAAGGTCTGATTCTGGAACACTGAAGTTACACATGAAGTTAAGACTGTAATTATCCCCAAAAGAGATCAAGACCAGATTTTCACCAGTGATGGTGCAATTTACTGGCCTTTGAAACAGAAATTAAAAATTACTGCACAAGATAATAACAGTAGCTGTGACATCTTTTCTTCTACTAGTATGTTACACAGAAACAAAAGGTGCAAACCACATAAATGGTATATGAAACTAAGCATCCACTTCACACAAAGATCACCTCTATGACTACGCCCATTTTCCAACAATGGCACCTCTCCATTTTTATCCCACTTCACTGAGTCAGGCTTAAGTATAACATCAAGAAATTTGGGGTGTCAATCTGGTGTGATTAATCTGGTTGTGTAAGCATGAGATTGCAGGCACAAAGAATGTGAGATTTTAAAACAAGTAGTTATTTGTCAACCTGAGGAAGTCATTCTGTGACAGCCAAATAGAAAGATTGTTCATAAGCCATTCATTTGGGTTTTTTATATAAAAAGAAAAGGCCTTGACTGTCCCATGTTGGCTTGATGGCAATTTTGGTCCTTTCAGGTAATTGTGAAAAGGTTTGTAGAGTGAAATCCATAGCCTAGGCAGCAATGTTTCAAGGCTGTGACTGGCAGGCAGGACAACACCAAAACTTTTTTGGTTCTGGTTTCTTGTGAGGGTTGTTCCAGAACTATATGCAGGAAAACTGAACAAACCCTCTATTATTTTCCATGATCCACTAACAGCTCTATGCCAGCATATTTTCAAGTATTAAGTTAAAAATGAACTATTACTATCCTATTATTATTATTATGAACTACACTACTCTTGCTGTGATTTTGGAATTATTGGGATATGGGGTCCAGAAAAGGCTCTTGAGGCATTAGGAACAAGTGTATCAGAATCTTGATAAAACTGGTGAGGTAGGGACTGTTATTACTCCAGGGGTGGCCTCAGACGAGAGAATGAGGTAAGCCCAGGAACATCTGGATGACTGGTTTGCATGGGAATATAAGAACAACATTATTTATCAAAAATTGTTCAGAAGTTGTCTTTAATAAACCTTATTGCAAAAATATAGAAATAAGATTTTCAGCATTTCACAGTGTCACACAATACTCCAAGAATATAGTTGGGGATTATTAAAATAGCTTATAATTTTTTCTGGACTTTGGAAGTGGCAAAGCTACATATCATGCTGGACACAGGCCAAGCATAGATTTACTTGAGAAGCATCTTTAGCAAATGTGCTTTCACTAATGCTGTGAGTATGGTAGATGCTTTCCCACTTACAGAATGAAGTTACAGGCATGTATCTTCATAGCATACCAATTCTTTCCCTCTGCTATTCAAATCTTGATTCTCTCCAGGCTCTTGGTAACCTGCAAGTGTTCTTGCTTGTGCAGATGCAACATTTCCTATATGTACTCATGTACATTCTAGAGTTCCATGGGAGAATAGCATAACTGCTCAAGCACATGGCTGTCTTGTTTATCCAAGAGTGTAAGCTGCAATTGTTCATCTGAACAATTATGATAGATCTTACAGCATTTATTGTATAGCTTTGGCTTTGGAAGCAAAAGGCATGAAATCCTGACAAGGGGAACTGCTGTAATTTCACCCCATGTTCTTTAGGCAGGGCTGACAAATTATGTGATGGTATCTGGTGGATGAAAACATAAAAATTTCAACAAATATTATACTTTTAAGGACTATATGAAGAACAGGCTGTAGTATAAGATCATTAAACCTCTCAAACAGAAAAATATTGGGAATACTATATACATGCAATATAAGAGTAATGTGTTTTACAGGTACAAATGTACAAATACATATCTAAAATATTCCTCATTGTAACTTCATGATTTGGTTGGGGTTTTTTGTAACATTTTTTTAAATTATTTCTTTTACTAGAGCCCATAGTACAAACAGAAGTGGTTTTTTATGAGATACCAGAGGAAATTGGTACTTAATTTACTTCTACTAAATGCAATGAGTATGCCCCTAAGTTTACTTATAAAATCACAAGTGGCTGGCCAGGAACTTAGGGATTCTTACAGCTAAGCATTTAAATAACAAGGACTTTGTTTGAATCCATGTCTTCTCGAATGTTTGTCTCTACAATGATTTACAATAGCATTCATCTCAGTATGTAAATTTCATGCCCCCTTTAATTATTCTGCATGCTCCTGTGTTCTTCTGTGTGCTGTTTTTTTCTGTATATGGGGGAAGCACCTGGCTTTTTAAAGTGAATGCCTATGAATTACATATTCCTGAAGACTTTTCTTTGCCCTGATATACTAAGGAATTTCAGCACCCTCTAAAATATACATGATAGAATTCAGGTGGCTTTGAAGGACTGATGTTTTGGGATCTGGATTGTTCTGTATGATATTTACTTTGTCTTGAAAAGACATGGCATGCAAAGCAAACTGATTTTTCTCAGATTTGCCAGAAGGGACTGGAAAAGGCAAGAACTTAGTCATGTATTTCAAACAAACTCTCTGTAATGTTTCTGTCAAAATGAAATGCAGCAAACCATCAAATAACATTAAAGGTTTCATTCTAGTAATTTATAGCGTGAAGAGATTTTCTTTGGTGGTTTGTTTTTTGGTTTTGGGTTGGTTTTGGTTTTTTTTTGTTCGTTTGTTTGGTTTGGTTTGGTTTGGTTTGTTTACGTGTCATGTCGTCCTGTATGCACTAGAGGGCAATACAAGAATTGCGGTTTTGATGGGATGTTCCAATATTCCTTCTGTCCTCTCCTGCAACTTTTTTGCAAACTTCTATGAGATACAGAAAACACATTAATTTAAAACATGCCTGAGCAGGATTGTTTTAAAAGCACTTGGAACGACCTGTTTGTTAATAGATATGAATTGCTGGCAGCTCTGATCCTGCTTCATGGAGTGGCTTGTGTAATGGATATTTCAGATAAAAAAAGAACATGTAGCAAAGTCTTCCATTTAATTTAATACCTTTGGGTATTAATTCAGAATAATTCAGAATCATTGTGAATAAGCTGGTAGGTTTATTAGCTTACATTTAAATAAAAATACCTAGTGACAAATAAAGATGCTTTCCAACTGTTGTAGGCATCTAGCCTGAAATGTCAAGCAGAGGTTAGTATTTATGTTAATTAAGGTAAACAGGTTGTCCAGCCAATTAGTTGACGCTGTTCACTTACACTGTGCTCTCACCACTCAGATGCCTGGAGTCCTCAGAGCAGTAACTAATACTTAAGTTAGCTACTGTTGGCACATGAGCTCTTAAAGATGTGTACTACTGAAGGGCTGGCTGCTAGATCCCTTCTGACCTTGGGCAATCTACTAGGAAGATCATGAGAACCTGGAGAAGACTTAGAACTTGACTTTTCTCTAACTTGCCTCAGCATTCTAGCCCCAGAAGTCTGCTCGCACAGCTTGAAAGAATAAATTTATAAACATAAGGTACCAGAAATAAAAACATCCTTCCTTTCTGTTTCCTGCAGTGACAAAATATATATATTCTAGATTGTAGACAGAGCTGCCTTGGAGATAAATGGTCTGATTTCAGCATCTCAGCAGTAGATAATAGATTCCCCTCAGAACCACATAATTAAAAAATGACATTTCTGCTACAATGTGCCAGCTTGGCACTGCCCTAGGATTCTGGGGACACAAAAGCCCTGTAAGGCACAGCAGAACAAATCTTGCGTTATTCAGTGGAACAATGTAAGGTTGTGTTAACAAAGATGAAGATCCTTGGGGTAGGACAAAGGATCTTTCTTGTTTCCTTCTTTTTGTCAAAAGAGCAAGACCAAGGAAATTTATTTATTACAAAGTACATCAGATGAAAGAAAGCATATGTAGAGTGGCAGTAGGAATTAAGACCTTAATTTCCATTACAGTTTTGAGAGCTAGGATCTGCTATGAATCAGAAATGCTCTCAAGTGAGCAATTCATGGTTAGGGGTTTTTCCCAATATGACAGTCTTTGTGGATTGTCTCAAGTTTTGCTATCCTTTAACTCTCAATCAACATAGCAATAATTTTCCTGTAGCTAAACTTAGTTGGTTTTAATGCTCATAATGAGTAATATTCTACATGAATATGATTCACTGTGTATACATTAGTGTTCCCTGAATATAATTGGTCTAGCAGACTTTCCTGGTAAGAGCAAAGGGGGAAATTCTGGCCTTTCAGGTTGTCTGACATTCTGGCTTCCTCAGATTGACACTGCTCACACGGTTTTCTGGGGTTAAAAATCTGGGATTTGTTATTCTAACTCAGACAAGGTGCTTAATCAGAAGATCTCTGTGAATGATAAAAGGCTTGCTGTAGAGCAAAGCATGCTCGATGAGAGTTCTCAGAGAGTGAATGGCCTATGAATGTAATGTGCTTGGGATCTAAGCAGATTTGGGACCCTGAAGTGTCAAAGTGCAAAGTCATTAAGCAAAATTGTCTTTAACTCTAGTGTTTTGCTTGAATAAGTATAAAGCTAAGAAACAAAAAATCCTAGCAGAACCACAGCTTTGTGCACTTTAAACATTTTTCTCCACTAACAAAGCCCTTTCTGCAACAAATTATAGGAAGCAGAGAATAAGAAAGTCTCCTTTGTGTTTGTCATTGTTAATTCAAGTGGCAGCAATAACTGGCATTCACTACCTGAGCATATCACTAGCATAAGCATCTAGAATGTCAACATTATTATTTTTAGTGTTGACACTGCCTAGAACTTCTTATCTTGAAAAATTAAACTAGGTACATCTAGCCTATAGTCTAATGAAAGGTCTGACTCCGCTGTACCTTCTACTTCTGAGGAACACGTCTTTTGCAAGCAGCCCCACTGGGAATTTTTACTGAATAAAAGTAGCAGAGGGGAGACAATTGAAATGTAACGGATTTATAATGTGGGGACTACAAGCAAGAGTTCATTTCCATATCAATGTAGTCTTTCCTGGGTCTGAAATTAGCTATTGCTAGGCAAATGCAGCACCAGAAAAATGTTCAGATTTTCAGTAGTGTTCGAAGTGAGTAGCTCTTTTATATAGATTGTTAAACCCAGTGTTCAGAACAGGGGACAGGGATTTATTCTGTTCACTGAGAATTTGAATGAGTAATTTTACATAGGCAAAAAGTGATTTCGAATAGAAATTAGGTCCTCTGCCATTTTGATATATACAAATTGTGATTTTCAGTAGTAGAACGTCAAAATGTGCTCTCAACAATTGAGTGAAAACTAAGGCTAGCTTTCTGAAGATACCTTGGGTTACTGTAATGTTACCAAACCATCCACTGAAACAGGACAGACTCGCAAACACTGTAATTGCAGAATTCAAAAGGAGCTACTGAAGAGTACTGTAAGAAGGTGATGATAAATACTACAAGTGTGTTTATGAATTTTGGAATAAATAATAGAAATGTACTGAGGCCCTAAGTAGCAGATTGGTGAAAAAAGGAGAGGGAAAAACATGCATGGAAAACAAGCTTTCTAAAAGGCTAGGAGCATTAGGTAGTAATAGAAAAGATTGAGAGTTCATTGAGGAAACTCTCTACTCCCACACCTGCCACATGTGATTTCTAACAGAGATAAGAAAAAAAAGTCCTTTCATGAGAGAAAAAAAGATGTGCTAGAGCTGGTCAGGAATGTGTCAGAAGAAGAAAGGTAATCAATTGCAATTAATGACAGGGAGATGCAAAAGCTTTAAAGCCAGTTGGGAGCTCTCTCAGGGCTGAAAGCATTAGCAAAGGAGAACTTCCCATCCAGATAGCAATGAAAAAACCTTGCTGCAGACCTGTGGGCTGGATTACACTAAATCATAAATACTGACGTGGGAAGGAAATAGAAAAGTTTGCTGCAGATCAGATGTCCTGCAGATCAGCATACCCTAACATACTACCTTGGCTGTGCCAACCAACCACTTGTGTTCCCACTGTCAGACTCAAAGAGGGATGACAAAACACTATTCAAAACCAAAATGAATCATCTCTTTAGTGCAACTCTATGAGCCCTCTGCTGCCTCTTTCCTCCCAGTATAATTCCTCTGTCATGCAGATGAAGGCTCTCTTATAGCTCAGCCTTATTTCTGGAAGATGTTGTCTAGGATAAAACAAATGGTTGTTGTGTCAGATGCAGCAGGTATACGTGAAGAATTTCCCCAATTCAAATCCCACTGCCCACTTGGTGTTCCCATTTATGAATAGTATTTCCATTTATAAATGGAAGTGGTCATGGCTACCGACCTCCAGTGTGCGCAGAGAGAAGCATTTTATATTGCCTTAATAACATTTTTATTTGAGATTGAACAATATTTCTTGAAGTAAATTGCTGGCAACTGGAAAGAACAGCTGCTAAATTAAGAGTCACTTTTCTACTCACCTTTCTTGCACAACAAAATACTAACCATGATGACAAATCAAACTCCTTTCTTACTTGTATGGTCAGCTTCTCCTCTGATGACAACAAAATTAAAAGGCTGTAGCATATTATGCCTGGTCTACACTGGTCTGATCCTTGCTAAGAAACCCTCACCTGTCCTTTCAGAAAACTGTACAAATCCATATTTCCTGTTTTCCTTATAGTCTCTGTCACAGGAAAAAGATCTAATCGCAGTCCAGAGCCATAGCTCAGTTCAATTATATCAGTGATGGTAATACCCTGCATTTTCAGATGAAAAAATATCTAGTAATTGCAGATGTTCTGCCAAGATCACATGGTGTACTTGATAACACACAGATGATCAGGAACAAGCAATAGCAACAGTTCGTGTGAGGCTGATAAAAGCTGTATCACAAAGCATATGAATTGAGCTGGAAAAAGAAACAGAGAAGAACAAGCACTGCAAGATGTATCTGAAAGAGACATGAAAGAATTCTTCCCACCTGCATGGTCCCAGGGGAGAAAAAAGAAATCAAAAACTGGGGAAGGGGAAGGAAGAAGCTGACAGGAGGTTGGTGAGCTGGAGAGCAAAAATTAGAAAAAAAGGGGAAAAAAAGTGACAAATCAGAACGCTGAGAAATAAGCCAGTGAATTATCCTAAATTTTCCACCTAGAATGCTGTTGCTATAATGAATAAATAAAAAGTTGGTATGTGATTCTTTCTTCATCCTATTTTTTGAGACCAAGCTTGCTTAACTGTATGAGAAAAGGGGAAAAGGAGACTCAGAGGTGACCTTATCACTCTCTACAACTTCTTGAAAGGAGGTTGTAGACAGGTGGGGGTTGGTCTCTTTCACCAGGCAGCAACGGACAGAACAAGAGGATACAGTCTCAAACTGAGCCAAGGAAGGTACAGGTTGGATATTAGGAAGAAGTTTTACACAGAAAGAATAATAAAATATTGGAACGGTCTGCCCAGGGAGGTGGTGGAGTCACCATCCCTGGATGTGTTTAAAAAGAGGCTGGATATGGCACTTGATGACATGGTTTAGTTGAGGTGTAGGGCATGGGTTGGACTTGATGATCTTAGAGGTCCCTTCCAACCTGGTAATTCTGTGATTCTGTGTGATTCTGTGACATGATACAGCTAAAAATTATTTTCTTTTACATACTATGGGTGTTGATATGACTGCTGTCACTATACTGCATAACTACAACAGAGAAATCCGGGTATTTATCAAGATTACAGGATAACTTAGTTCTCAAAATGCAGCTTGTACATCCTTGTCCTATGCTCCCTTGCATTTCTCAAAGCTATCTGAACCTCAAAGGGCAGAAAGTGATAACTGGCTTGTGAAGATGCCACTGAATCTCCCTAGTATTTGGTCTTGCTAGATCATAATTTTCCAGAATGTCCCATTACTGAGTCAATAGAAAATGTTACAGAATGTCACCATATATTAAGATGTTATAAACCAGGGGATAGTATATGAACACAAGCTAGCAGCGTTAAAATAAAATAAAATAAAATTATATATATATATATATATATAAGAACAAGTTAATTTGTGGTGAGAAAAGAAAAATACCTGAAGCCCTGAGGCTAATTGCTAGTTGTAAAGTGTAGTCTGCTTCCTTCACCATACTGAGAGGTGCTTCAAAATTATTACTTGCTGTGTTGTTCTAGGAGCAGAATTGTGAAAGGGGCAAGGGCTTGAAATAATTCACTTAATGGACCCTCAGTCATTTAACCAGCTAGTTCAGACAGAAGCAGTGTTCTGATTAAAGAGGGGCTGCTGATACAATGAATGACTTACATGTGAGCCAAATGGAAATGGCTTCAGGGAGGGGGTGGGCTGTGGAAAAGGAAAGATGAAGGTAGGAGGCATAATCACTGCAATGCGGACTAGAAAAGGTGACAGACTAATTTATCATGACCTGCAAAGGTAGAAGGACTTTCTGGAGAAGAGTGTGAAGCAGCATAATATGACTAAGAAGACTGTAACTATTCACATGTTTATTGATTGAGCTAAGTCCACAAATAATGTTATGGATAACTTCCCCAAGAGATGACACATATTCTGTGTCAATAGCAACACATACTGCATTACTTTTGCTAGACTATAAAGGTCCCTTTCTTTCTCATTTAAAGTATTCATACCTATGTTATAAACAAACCTGAAACATGGAAAATCACTAGCTTTTGCTGCTTTCTAGTCTCATATTTTTCCTATTTTCCTGGTATGACCTGCAATGCTTAACAAGAAGTTGGGGTAAGGACACCTGAATGCCATTCCAGTGGGTGGTTCAAAGTCTCTGCTTGCTGCTGCCCAGTATGCCACACTTCTTCAGAACTACATCCAGCAGAGAAGGCAGAATCAACATCTTTCTGCTACAGCAGTCTACCTGACCAGTGGGAGCATCTCTGCTGTCAGAACTGGGTTTATGACTCACAGCCAAATGATTAGGCTTTCATATACCAAGGGACAACAGCACAGAATTGCATGCTTCCTTCCATTTCTCTTGCTTTTTATTTATGTATACAAAGACATACATATATACTTCTGCATGTTGACATGTTTCTTTCCACACACACAAAGATGTGTACACATATATATATCCCTTGTTTGTTTGTTTAATTAAATAATTTAAATTACCTCTTCTATGTGACTATTTTAAAAGTATTTGGGACAGATAGAGATCCTTTATCTCTGCTTTTATGCTTTTAGTTCTCTATTATCTATTTCACTGAGTTTACACAATTAAATTAGTCATCTGCACTTCTGTTATTACTGATTCTGTAACATACTAGTTCTACATTTCGTCTTGTAGTTTCTGAGAGAGTTAAATTTACTGCATCTCTTTTTACTTAGCTTTAAGAAAATACTTATTCTTTCTCCTGACTGTTAGTATGCTACAGGAGGCAAAAAGAATGCAGCAGAATATGGACTTATGGAAACTACAGCTTCCTAAAATAACAACCTTTTTATGTATCAAGCAGCATGTTTTGGGGTTTTTTTGNCTTCCATTTCTCTTGCTTTTTATTTATGTATACAAAGACATACATATATACTTCTGCATGTTGACATGTTTCTTTCCACACACACAAAGATGTGTACACATATATATATCCCTTGTTTGTTTGTTTAATTAAATAATTTAAATTACCTCTTCTATGTGACTATTTTAAAAGTATTTGGGACAGATAGAGATCCTTTATCTCTGCTTTTATGCTTTTAGTTCTCTATTATCTATTTCACTGAGTTTACACAATTAAATTAGTCATCTGCACTTCTGTTATTACTGATTCTGTAACATACTAGTTCTACATTTCGTCTTGTAGTTTCTGAGAGAGTTAAATTTACTGCATCTCTTTTTACTTAGCTTTAAGAAAATACTTATTCTTTCTCCTGACTGTTAGTATGCTACAGGAGGCAAAAAGAATGCAGCAGAATATGGACTTATGGAAACTACAGCTTCCTAAAATAACAACCTTTTTATGTATCAAGCAGCATTTTTTGGGGTTTTTTTTGTTTTTTTTTTTTTTTTTTTTTTTTTTTTTTTAAGTAATTTAGGTAAATAACTTTTTTTTAAAAAAGAAGCGTGATTTCTATGTCATATGGTTTTGCTTTGTTTACATTTTAGTAAGTATAAACACAGCTTAGATATTTTTTCTGAAATTATTCTCTCTTCAGAAACTAGTTTAGAATTTAAGCAGTCATGTGTTCATTGCTACTTACAGAAAACTGGGGGAGAAGACAACGGCTCATTTGTAAAGATCCTGCCTGTACATTTTCTGTATGTTACAAAACATGCACATATTTTTTACAACACTCTCTATATAATGGTGCAAATTCAGTATTAACCAAAGTGATATTATTTATTGACCTCTGTCAGACCAAGGATCTCTGCATTAGGGTAATTTCTGAATATAGCAGAGACAGAATGTGTATGTATGTCTCAGTATCTGTGTCTTGAAGGAAGGTGAAGGACAAAAAGATGTAAAGCTGTCTGCTGTTGTCCAACTTAGAGTGGAACTTCCCCACTGTCCTGGGTTCAGCTTTAACAGTTATTTTTTTTTCTCCTTCCTTCTAGCTGGTGCAGTGCTGTGTTTTCAACTTTAGTCTGAGAACAACGCTCATAACACACTGATGGTTTTAGTTGTTGCTAGGTAATGCTTACTCTAATCAAGGACTTTCTAATCTCTCATGCTCTGCCAGTGAAGAGGGGCACAGGAAAGCAGAAGGAAGCAGAGACAGGATACCTGACCCAAACTAGCCAAAGGGGTGCTCCATACTACAGCACATCACACCCAGTGCATAAACTGGGGGGAGTTATGTGAAAGGGACCAGATCACTGCTCTGGTAGGGCTGGGTATCAGTTAGCAGCTGGTGAGCAATTTTATTATGCATCACTTGCACTTACTGTTTTTTTTTTTCCTTTCCCTTTAAGTTTTATATTCTCTCCCCTTGCTTTTTCTATTATTATTATTATTATTATTATTATTATTATTACTATATTGTACTTTAGCTATTAAACTCTTCATATCCCAACCCATGGAGTTTACATTCTTCCAATTCTCTGCCCCATCCCGTCCTTGGGAGGGAGGTGAAGGGGACGGGTGAGTGAATGGCTGTGTGGTGTTGAGTTACCAGCTGGGGTTAAACCATGACACTCACTAAATAAAATAACCTTGAGCTTTCAGCATCATTTTAGTTATGGTTTCTATATGTAGTTATGTGCAGCACGGAGATCAGTCTATTTAAAGAACAACAAAAAAAAA
>NDXB01022172.1:0-11470 GCA_002631895.1 Agapornis roseicollis | reverse complement strand
ACAGGGCCAAAAAAAAAAAAAAAAAAAGAATTCCTTTTTTTCTCCCTTTTCTGTGTAGTGCTTTACAAAGCCATTTTTGTATTTGTGATTTCATTTCATCACCTGCCTGAAAGGAGGATGGGCTTCCTATCATACTAGCCCATAAAGCAGAATATAATCCACTGCAAAAGATTAGTTCTAGAGATAGCTTTGTAATGTGTAGTAAGAATAAGAAAACTGTATTCTTTGATCTTGAATAACTTCATACTGTAGGTATGTAAGCTTCTCAATATGAATTTCTGCAGCTTCTGGAACCCAAATAATCTGAGAAACTTTTCTGGTGGGGTGCTGAAGTAGGAGTCCTTACTTTCTCCTTCACCATTAAGGAAGTTTCACTACCTAGTCAGGGCATGAGAGAGTTCTTGTGATAAATTTCCCTTCAGAAGAGGGTTATATCTTTTATGTTGGACAACATTTCAGTTAGCATGGATAGTTACAGAAAAAACGCATGATCTTTTCCAGTTGAAAGCTGTGTGAAGTTTTAACACCACTGACCCCCCCATGCATGGTTAAGGAGACTGTAACATTGAAATATCATCCTTCAGAAGGGATAGGGAGAGAATAACTGCCATATGGCCTTACATCAGTCCATCACCAGTGGAAAAATATGCATTCACCGTTTGCAATCTTTAATCTTTTGCAGTAAGCCAAGCTACCGCCAAGCTTGAGCTAAACACATTAAGCTCCTTCAGTGTTTCTCTTCATTTACATGGCTCCCTTCTGTCTTGCTAAATCTCCATTGACTTTTTCACAGTCCCTCAGCGCATGAGAGGGTGGCAGCTCAGTGCAGCTGTGGTTAGAGCTGTTGCTTTGGTACTTCACCCTTAGTTCCTGTAGGTTTCAACAGCCTGTTTGTCAATCACACAGGTGATCCCTGCAGCTGGACAGAATACGAGTAATGGTTGGGATGCATCTAAATACAGAAATGGTCACAGGAAAGCCTATCGATCTCAGCTGAAGGAACCCAGAAAAGCAGGACAGCTTGATTCATACATACATACATGTTTGCATACACACAGACATAGGCAGCAGCACATGTTCTGAATTTTCTGACACAGAAAATAATCAGGGTAAGAATGAGTTTTCTTATTCTTTTTTTAAAATTTTAGTTTTTTTGTTTTTGGGTTTT
Source organism: Agapornis roseicollis (assembly GCA_002631895.1). NCBI lineage: Eukaryota > Metazoa > Chordata > Aves > Psittaciformes > Psittacidae > Agapornis > Agapornis roseicollis. The sequence goes on along the minus strand of NDXB01022172.1, from coordinate 10,302 downwards.
TTTTTTTTTTTTTGTTTTTTTTTTTCCTCTCCATTCCCCAAAGAAAGTATGCACTTTAACATAATCTTAGACCAATTTAAGGCTTGTTAAGAAAAAAAGAACCATTGTGCTGTGCAGTTCTTCAGACCCCACTCCAGAGTCCTTGCAATGTAAGACTAGAGCAAGACACAGTCAGCAATACATCTTTAAGAAAGGGAATAGTATAAATCTGCACAGCGCATAAAAAACACACTGCAATTACAGGAGAAACAAGCATTGTGTGACTTAGCTTGGCCAGAGCTTACCAAACATATAGGATGATTTCTGGAAAATAATACAGTTCACCAAAAATATCCTTACTGTAAACCCTATGAGAGAAAATATGTGTTTAAATCAACACACAGATAAGATATTACATTCTTTCACAGGCTGGTTTAAAAGCTCTTCAAGCTCATTCTCAAACATTCAATTACAGCCTAAATTTAAGCTTTTTTATGCATATTTTAACGGGGTATGTTTGTCACTTTATTTTTTAAGACACGTAGAGTAGAAGTCTTTCATGAGCAAATTTGCATCCTAACAAAAAACAGTCAAAACCAACTTTGCTCATACCAAGAAATTAATTTTCCCTTTTTGGATGGGAGTTGTGATTCTGATCTCCATAAGAGCAACTAGAAGAGAACCTTTGTTTTTATAAAACCTGCTCCAACGAGCAGCTCTTAACATGGGTTGCTTTTGGACCCTGGATCCTCTGCCTCGTAGCCCTGATGGACAGATTGGCAGTCTACAAACAAGTAGCCTATACAATCTGTATGTGTAATTGGCATGTAATGTAACAGCCCTTTTGGGATATTGCCAGAAGATAAGTTGCCTGGAAGAGGAGTCCAGAGCAGCAGATCTCCTGCAAAAATACAGCAGAAAGCTAGCATTTGATAACAAAGCAAGTGTTTTTCCCCTGTGCATCCTTTGTGAATCACATTATACTAATCCCAGTTATACTCCTAAGGTGCAGCAATGCTGGGTCACTCTCAAGAATCATATTTAAAAGATAAAAGGATATAATACTGTGTTGTCCAAATGTATGTAACATACATTTTGTATTTCTATATTTCTATTTTCAAAACAATGGGTATGTTTTATGTCTAGCTCCCTGTGAGGTATACCAAAATCACTTCTGCTTCCATACTTTGAAAAAAAAGAGGGTAAATATTAACTCATTAAATAATGCAAAGCTGATTAGAATGTACAACTGGGGGAACCATACTGAACCACAGTCTAAGAAATGATCCTTGTAAATCCAGAGTTACTGCAAACTGATTTGAAAAGAGTGGGATTTATTTATTTTGCAAGCAGAGAAGTCTTTGATGTCTAGTTTACAAAATAGGCATCCTATTAGCTGGGAACCTGTTCTAATTTACTGTTCTCAAAATTCTAGACAACAGTTTGATCTGCTTTAGATGAGATACAGATGGTTGTGGAATTGAGCTTGAATTTAGTAAATGTTAGCTGCTGTTTTGCCATTTCATTCACTGACACACTTGTTTTGCTACAGTTACTACCAAACAGTCCTAGATCTGTCTGCTGCTTTATTAATATGAACAGACTCATGGCATAATAATAACTGACAAGAAATATTTGGGGTTATTTTTATTATATTTTAACCTAAAAAAAAATTTAGAAATAACTGATTTTAAAATCACCTGCTTATTGTGGGGTTTTGACTGAATATTTTTAGACATCATCTGGCAAAGAAGACATTTTCTCAGATTTAATGACACATTGTGTTTATATCTATTTACTTGTAAAACATTTCAAAGCAGTTCAGAAATTATTTTTCTCAACAGTGATGGTCTTTAGCAAGTATGAACTGGAGTGGCAGAAAAAATAACTTGTAACAACAGTGGAAAAGTCAGGGATACATAATCTCTCAAACTGCAATTTGATTAGGACATAAAGACAACACACAGACGCAATACACACATAAGGAAAAAGAGAGTATCTTTAATTTCAGTGACAACTCTTCAGCAGTACTGGAAAAAGTGTGTAGAAATATGCTGATCCTCTTAAATCAAATGTTTTCCAAAACTGAGAACAATTTTCCTTTAAAATAAGTGCACATCTTGGTGTATCTTCTGAAAGGTCACTAGTATTCAAATTCACTTAAATAATACATATCGCATACATTAGAACAGAATTGCTAAACCAGTGAGTTTGTTTCTCCATAGACAGATGTACACAGCTGAGCAAAAGTAAAGTAGGTGTTCTTGTTTTTATAATTTTTGAATACTTGCAAGGTAGGTATAAAGTAAATCTAAGTAACAATAATAACCTAGGGAAGTTATAGATGATCTTGTTTCAAATTAAATTTGAGTAAATTACAATCCATCCATATTTATTTCAGGAAAAAAATTGATTGCACAGAGGTGAAAACATAATTTATCAGAACTTCTTTGCACAGCTCCTTCTAGAGCATTTGTATAGTCTTGATTTACACAGAATTACCAAATATCACTTACTTTTGACAGCACAGTACTAGACCTGTCTTATTCTTTCTCTACTGATTGTTGGTTTCCTCACAGAGAAATGTAGCTTACTCTACCCAAAAACATCAAACATGTTCAACTGAATGATGTTTATTTCAGATTAAGGAAAATAACAAATACTTCATGTAAATAACAAACAGTAAGTCTTCATGTGCAAAAAAGAAAAGTCAGCCAATCTGTCAGTAGCATTTGACATGAGACATGAATCCTAACATGACAGGTGGTGTTTTGGTAATACTACTAGTCAACTATTCTGGCTGAGAAGAGGATAAAAGATTATTTTTCAGGGACCATGCTAAGACCACAGAGAAGCCACAAGTAGCTGTGTGGCTTTGAAGCCTAATGAGAATAATGCAGAATGACACTCTTTTGAAGGCATAGCAAGAACAACCACAAGCCCAAAGAGGCTTCCCTGTACCATAAAAAATGTCCTTTCCCTTCTATGAAGTAAGACTGGAAGTTTCAATCAGCAGAACGTCTGACAGCATTTTATTCTGAAGAACAGGGGATGTGATCTCGTTTACTATCTCATATGGCATTTACATCTCACTGATTCTGTCTGGGAATGTATAAATGTTTGTAGCAGCCTTGAATAGATATTATTTTAATTCTGATGGGCTGGGTCACTTGCAAGGAGCCTGGGCACTGTTAAAGCACATAGTACCAGCACGTTTATCATGCCAAACTCTGCACTGGTTCAGCATTCTACACATCAGGGACTAGATTTTTTCACTGCAACATTAATCTTGTTTCTGATTGAAACCTGTGTCTCCAGAGAACTTTCTTCAGCTTGAAATAACTACAGTGTTTAAATCTCTATTCCCTTCCCCACTCTGGGGTTGGAGGGTAGCTCAGTAGCTATGAGAATGTCTCGTGCCTTCACAGTAACATTGCTATGTTAAAAAGTATATGAAAAGGGCAGGAATGAGAAGAGCAGTTTGCATCTTCTTTATTACCATAAGCATGTGATTAAATGACTTAAAGAGTCAGAGGTTCACTAGACATTTGTTAGACTGCTGATGTTATGGTTTGATGCTTCTGCCTCATTCTGCCTCATCCTGCCTCATCACCTGAGATGTGTGCTCAGAAGCTTGTGTTAGCAGTTTTGTTATCCACAGTGTAGTATCTAGGAATCCCAGGTAATAGATCAAAATGGGAAAATATCTATAACCAAGAACAGTTCATAGATCTATCCCCATAGTTCTGAATGGACTAACTTGGTATAGAGTCAGTGATGGGAATGATAGTTCTGATATATAGTGCAGTACATAAACTTGCAAAATTGTGCTCTACTGATTTAATTTATTGGAATTTGATTAGTTTGGAAACATTTTATATCCAAGTATAGAAAAGAAATATTTTATTTGCCCTTTTATAGGAAAGCTGAAGTTAAATTTGAACACAGGACCATTAGTGTTCTGAATTAGAGAGAGATTATTTTGCACAGTCCCCCATACAGCTCTGAAGTTTTGTTTAGTGACCATTAGGAATGTGTGGGTTCTTGGCTTGTGCTGATGGTCATGCATGGCAAAACCCAGGTGCACTCCTCAGAGTTTTGAAAGGGAACTTCATAACCAAGACTCCTGTACTGGAGCTTCCATCTCAGTAGTATCAGCAAATCTCAGCAGATTTACGTATTTTAGGTGCAATGACTGAGTTGATACTCCAAGAAAATCCACCCTAAGGCAAAAAAAATTAGGCACAAACTGATCTATAGATTTTCTCAAATACCTTGGTTTTCTTACAATAATGTTATTTCTAAAAAAAACCCAACCCAAACCTAACCAAAAAAGAACAAAAACAAACCGAAAACCCTACAGATTATTTGAGTTGGTTTTCCCTTTAACTGATCCTTATTCTGCACTAACACTTACCATTGTGTCACCATATTCAGTCACATTCACAAATTGAATAGTTAAATATGACGACAACTAAAGTGAGCATAAAATTTAGAGGCAAGTCTGAAACCCTTTTAAAACTTTTCACATGGATCAGTTTCTCTTTAAGAAGGAAACAAAAGCTACGCATTAATGGGTGAAGTAATTCCAGTGACATTTTACTGCACCCAACTGTAAGAAAGGCTTGCTTGTTATTTAGCAAATGCTTTCTTTTATTTTCAACTTCCAACAGTGTATCCCTTTGGGCTTTCATTAGGGTGTCTAACAGGGACTGAAATGCTTAAACTATGTGCCTGAATATTACAAACTATCAGAGAACTCCAGTTCAATTTTCTATGTATTTAATGCAGCTGGAATGCAGCAGTGCCTGTATTCTGATGTACTCTGTCAAAATTGGATTGTAACAGAAATTAAATCAATGGCAGCAATTGGATTTCAGCTCTGATCCTATCCATTTGAACTTTGTCATAAAAGTCCCAGTACAACCAGCCTTATAACCTAAGAAGTAAAAGTTATAAACGGAAGAAGGGAGAAGGAAGAACCTATGGAAATACATTTTTAAATTAGCCTAGAGAAACCCATCTTTATGGCTGTATCTAACCTTTGGAAAAAACTCCTAAAAATAGCAGAAAGTCAAATTTAAGTATTTGAATGATAAAACATGCAATCAGTGCAGCTATAAGTAGCTGTACTATGTAGATGGAAATGGGTGTAAAATAAATGGAGCCAAAGGCTAGCACGAACTGACTCTTTAAATAGATGTGTAGGAGGATCAGTGGCAACTTTGCTTTATGAAAGCAATGGTTAGGTTGGAATACACAATCCTATACTCAGTATGGACAGTATTTTGGCTGTAATCAAGCATGAAAATCAGGTTATAGCACTGCCTGTACAAGGTTGATATTTCATTCCTTTTAATAGTATTTACTTTTGCCTTTGATTTCCTTCTCCAGTTCCCCAGAGACCCAGTGGTGGATACTGTACATACTCACAGGATTGGGCCTTTAGTTTGTTTGCTTGTATGTATTCACATGACACACAGAAGCACTGAACAAACCAATAGATCCAAAGGAGAAGTGTATGTGCATCTATAAGGATAATTTAGTTGGTAATTCAGTGACTGTTTTCAGGGCAATCCCATTGCTATTTAGGCTCTATTGACTATACTGAGTAAATATCCATTGACAATAATGTGACCCAAGATACCTACAACATGTGGGAAAACTTGCATTTAGACATTTAAAATTATGTTCAGTCTCTAAGTTCATACTACCATGGAGGATTAAACCACAGCAGATATAAATTGAGATTATCCAGTTCAGTCTGTGGAAGTATCAAAGTGGACTATCCCTTTCTATTGACATGGCAGGATGACTTAAAAGATGACTTCACCTGATAAACCTCTCCTGACATGTCAATCCTCAGTTATTTTATCAGGTCTTTATAGTATATTAAGGGCAATGAATGAGACACATTCAGGTGGCTCCCATGGGATGGTGGGATAATTGATTTTACAGATAGATTTTAAGACCAAGAGAAAAAGGTGGCTTGATATCTTGCACAGAGGAGCCTAATAGAGAGATTATGAATTAAAGATATACCTAAGGGATATGACCTATCATTTCTCTTGACTGCCTCTACAAGTGTAATGCCATTTTTTATAATCACTGATTTTAATCATTGTTGGATTTCACAGAAGAGGTAATATCCCTTCTGTAAACTTTTGAACAGAACTGTATATAACATGAATTTAATTTATTACAGCTACTGCTGTGCAAAAGTAGAGTGTTAGTCTTGGTTAAACTGTGAGCCAAAGCATATCCCAGATATCCATCCATCAAAGGAAATACAGTTATACTTGGCATGTCCTTCTCTATCGTTTTTTAGCAAGGAAAGACTGGGATGGATTTCAGGAGTTGAATGAACCTGGAACTAATCTATTGCAGACCAAATACAAATCTGACACTGCTATCTAACATCTGAGCAAATGCCACCTAAGCAAAACTGTACTGAAGACATCCAATATAAATTTGGCCTCGTGAATCTAACTGACTTAGTTAGGAAGGTGGTCTAACTAGAATTTTGGAACTTGCAAATCCTGCTGATATTAAATGTTGTTATCAATAATCCTGTTGCTTTAATCAACAACACTGCAAATCCATAGGGAGTAACATGGTCTCAGATTCATCAGAAGGCAGACTAAACAGGAAACATCCGGATGACTTTAAAAGCTTTTTGGGAAAAATATATATACATTTTATATGCCCTTTGTCTTGACTGATCTCTATCCTTTGAAACACCCTCATTTAACAGTGCAGGACCCTTTGGTGCTTAATAAGGAGAAAAAAAAAAAACAAACCAAATTTTGGGGGGAAATGAAGCCCTGAATTAGGAATGGAGTCTATAGCTTATTGCTATTCAAAGTGCAAATCTCCTTATTTCTCCTGGTCACACAGAGAATGACATTTTGGCTCATTCTTTTTAGCTGAGCTTTTGTTGACTCTTGGCAGAGGAAACATAAAGAAAACAACGATGTTGTCTCAGCTTTCAAGGAGCTCTGACTTCTACTGGGGCTCAACCTGACAGCAAGCCTTACCATATACTGAGTTCAACGGATATGCTTAAAGCATTTCTCTCTCTATTTTATAAAATGTGTTAATATGATGTTTCTGAAGTAATTGAGGATGTTAGTGAGCCACTGGCTCTGCTTGAATTCACCTCACTTTCCAGTTACAGTACCAATCTTCTTTTCCTGTGTTTGAGACCCCACACATATCTGTCAGTGCTGGATATAATACCTCTGGCTATTCCACTTATCCCTGCAGAACTCTGCCAGCACAAGTCTGCAGTGACAGCTCCAGCAAATCCATCTTCCTCCAGACTCTCCAGCTAAATTCCCAGCCATGTCTTCTGTGAAGATCTGGTTATTTCTTGCTATGACTATAGATAGTATTTTGGAGGGTATAATGAGAAGTTATATCTATCTAGCTATCAGATAACAAGACAGAAATCCAGTATAGTGGGTCTCCAGCCACTAACCATTGAAGTCCAATAATTTTTCCAGAAGAGAATTAATGGTTGCTGTATTCCACAGTTAAGTTGAACATCAGTATATTATGATCTTTAACTGTCCTGTTTTGCAAAAGGAATCAGTAGCTGTTTATTTTTAAATTCATGTAATTTATGGGCTTGAAGTTAGAAACACACATGCATGCTCACACATATATCTTCCTGTTTTCCTAGAAATTTTGCTTCTTATTCTATAATGTAGTTTTCCTAAAATTAAATATTCCATGAGGTAAAAAGTAATCTAAGATTACTAAATTTTCATCTGGAAGGAGCAGCAAAGTTCTGCAATGTAAATGTAGTTATTTCATTGGGTTTCCACACAAGACTTGACAAAACACACAACTTTCCTGACAGGTACCAATATGGGTACAGTGAATCTCTCTTCAGACCTGCTTTTCAAAGAGCTAAACAAAAATCTATGGTTCAAACCCTCAATTTGGGCTGTACTCCTTAATTACATTTTGGTGTTTAAAATATAACCCCTTTAAGTTACTTCCGTACGTGTTTTTTCCTCAAAGACATTAAGAAACTCTTGGCCATATAGATCCCTGTTATTCAGGAGAAGAAGGTAAAGAAAGGAGGAAAGAGTGGTATACAATCAGAAGGAGTGGCATCACTAATTGTGTATTTGCACTCTATAAAATAAGCACAATGGAGTCAGAGCTTGAGGATGCTGTTTAGCTCTGAAGTCCAATCACTAAGTATCTGGCTTGATCAGATAATGGTCAGGGAAGTTGGACCACATGTGCTCCAACCTGGATGAATCTAAAACTCTGTTTCAATGTGAAGTTGTCTTCTTTGTGCTCAAGAGAGGCATCAGTTTGGCCACTGCAGGCTATCTGGTTCTATCTGTGAAATTAGGTTTGTGCTTTTCTGGACTAGTGTCCAGTCAAATGTGTGACTTTGCAGCCAACCTGGAAACATCTTTCTGGTTATGTGAATAATTCAGCTGGGTTCGATATTGAACCCTATCCCTTGGGCTCAGCCTATGCCAAATTCTGGATCTCCAGGGAGAAAGCCAGATCAAAACATGCCATTAGCCAACACTCCTGGTCCTGAGGATAGAGTTGTTGCTCTTAATCACAGATCTTTTCAACCTGTCTCATTGAATCCAACTTTGACAGTCAAACAGGAATTCACATCTGGTCAGAGATACCTTTACTCTGCAACAGCATATGTTTCAAGGTTTTCCTGTTTATATCATCAGTAACCATCTAACATACACATATAAGGGACATGCACAAATTCGTGCTGAAGAAGATTGCAGAGTGTGAAATTACAGGCATGGTAAGTCTCATAAACAAGGGTAGAGCTCACCCCTCTCCCCTGAAGGGAGAAGTGAACTTCATTCCCTTTAAGTCTTCTAACATTTGAGCAATAGACTTAGTTAGATTTTGTATTTTCTGTTATAAATTCCTGTTGAAGTATACTTCTTCTGGAGGAATCGCCATTGGAATATCAAGATTGTTTTCTAAGGCCATCTAAGAATTTCCTGAAATTCATTCATGAAAAAAAAGGAGTTTAATAAACATTCCTAAAATTATAGATTTTAGCCCTAGATTTATTTGAATCAAAATCTCTCACAATATTAAACAACTACATTTTTTTTATTATTTTTTGCCTTAAAGTGGCAGCACTAGTCATTGGAAGAAAGCTAGGAGGGAAACAAATGGAATTGGTTTTTCTTCAGATCTTCACATGATGTCAGCACTGAAATTCCTTTTCCAAGCACAGCACTTGAGTTCAAAAAATATATTAACCAAACATATGTTATTTTATATGAATTACAATGCATTTATATATAAATACATGTATTTATATGCATTACAATTAGGACAGTCAATAAAATGGTAGCTCAAAGGACTGTTCAGCTACTTTAAGAGCAGAGACCTTAATACGTTTTTAGATAGTCTCGAATATGAGTTGTCCATTGAGTTAATCTGGAGAGTAGCTCAGTAGTATTTAAGCATATTTACCTGCTCATATGTTTGAATCACAAGGTTGTAAAGATACTTACCTCCTGAGCTTTCTATGTAACAGTCCTGCTTTCTTCAGTGATAGATAGCAAACAGTGAAATCCACTGGGATAACACACACTAAAAAACAAGGTTTGAGGCAGAAGTAGGATGACTGATTTTAGACTGCACTTATGTGTCCATGGATTGCTGGAGCATAATCTGTGCCTAAATGCCTTTTTCTATCTCTTCTCTGTTGGCAAAATCACATGCATTTCCCTTAAAGACTATCAATAGCTGAATTGCTGAGGTGAGTAGCTCGAGAGAGAGGACGCCTTCAACACCGGATTTGCGGGGGGAAGCTCAGCGTCCAGGAGCCTCACCTCAGAGCGGCGACAGGCACCGAGGGGACTTAACAGGCCTTGCCTAGGAGCCGGCAGCTCCGCTGGCGTGAGCAGGGACTCACAGGGAGCGGACCCAGGAGCAGCAGCACCAGCCCTGCGTGGTAAAAACCTGCCCAGGGAACGCGAGCGACCACGGTGGGTCGAGGCAGTTTACGCGGGCAGTGCTCAGGATGGTGAGTGTTCACCTTATGACCAGGGCCCGGACTGGGAGCTCTGCCCTGGCTACCCCGGCGATGCCCAGCGTAGGCACCCAGACAGAGCCGGTGAGAGGGAAGGCTGCAGTGCAGAGCTCGGGGTGTAGGGAGTGCCTGCACTGGGCTGGTGATGGGAGGCTACACCATGGGCAGGGCTGAGCTCGGTGCTCGCTGGTGGAGGTCCTGCTGTAGCAGGAGCTGAGCTGCGGGACGCTGTGGATAGGCTGAAAGGTGTCAGGGGAGCTGAGAGGAAGCAGGAC
>NDXB01022171.1:17765-29014 GCA_002631895.1 Agapornis roseicollis | reverse complement strand
GAAAGGAAAGGAAAGGAAAGGAAAGGAAAGGAAAGGAAAGGAAAGGAAAGGAAGGAAAAAGACAAGACTGTGTTTGTCAATGGATTCCACAAATTAAATTAGGAGTATTTTTTTTTTCCCTTTGCACATAACAAATCTTCTAGTGTCAGGGCTAGAACAGAAATAAAACTAAATGAGAAATGGGCTTGAATTTTCACGTGTGACGTATCTCAATTTGACACTCATGCAGGAAATNAGACTGTGTTTGTCAATGGATTCCACAAATTAAATTAGGAGTATTTTTTTTTTCCCTTTGCACATAACAAATCTTCTAGTGTCAGGGCTAGAACAGAAATAAAACTAAATGAGAAATGGGCTTGAATTTTCACGTGTGACGTATCTCAATTTGACACTCAGTGTCTGCAGGAAATTGGGATACTGTTTTCAGACACTTCTTCTTGTGAAATGAGCTGTACTATTAATTTTTTTCTAACACTGGGAAATTCACCCTCTCTTCATGAGAATCAAAATATTTACCCTTTTAGGTCAAATGTATTCTTATATTTAAAAAAGAAAACTTAAAGCAAGAGTTATTAGTTTGCTATGATAGGACAAAAATACAGCATAACAGTCTGATCAAAATACTACCTCTAGTGTAAATGAATAACCAAGGTTTTGCTGCATTTCCCAGTTGAGAGTAAGTCTACCATTCTTTTACCATGTATACTATTAATTCACTTTCAAGAATTGTCAGGTACCCCGAGAGCAAGAGAAATATACTAAAAAATATCAGTTTATTTTTCTTCTTCCTTTTGCTAATATATCTTCACTGATGCTATTTTAAATTAAGCAATGAAGTAGTGTTGAAAGTTCTGACTGGCTCTGATAACAAAATGGATTAAAAAATTAACCAGTTTTGTTTTTTTTTTAAAAAAGAAATAGAATCAGCTGACAACTTAATTGTTCAGCTTGTATGCAAATATTCTGACAATAATTTGCCAATGCTTTTGAATATAAGTTTAGAAACACATAATTATAACATTAATTGTTTCTTCTGCTTTAATTCTAGGTTTCTGTCACAAAACAGAAGGCTTAATTGTAATTCATGAGGAAATCTAAAGGAAAAATAAAAAGTATATTAATTTTGTATTCAATTACCTTCAAGTATATTCTAGTGTAGTACAGTATTACAATAATTATTTATCTTAATCTGCAGCGTAAGATATTGTATGTTGGATTAATAAAATGTCTTTATGCTGCACAGCAATGCCTTTTGAATCACCTTCTGTATTCACAAACAAGAGCATCTACCTGAATTTAATAGTTGTCAGATTGAAGGATAAAGACGACAAATTAGTGGCACGTAGGGAAGATGCGTGTTATCCACCATTCATATCACTATTTGGTTTCTAAGCTATTTATAATAAAATTGAATATCTGAGCCTCAGTCTGGAGTGAGAAGGGATAAGATGATGCTGAAAGGCTGGATTGGAGTTTGGCCTGAAATTCCTCTTCTTATTCCAACTGGGAATGCTAAATTAATCACCAGATTTATATGAAGGTGAAAGCTACACAACATCTTCATCAAGGAACAACAGGGTTACCATTCAATAAAATACGTGGTAATACTTCATTGACTAGTGAATATAAAGATCCTTCTGACTGCTATATTTTACTATTGAGGACTGTAACAGCATTGCAATTATATTACTAGTATTTGCTGAAGATATGTATGTCTCTTGATCTTTAAACATGCTTTGAAAAAGACGGAAACTGAGAGAAGGCCAAAAGAAAGCAGCTTATGCATTGTCCCAGTGTCTTGTGGGGAAATAAGCTATACAGAGATGATAATAACAGTATAAACAAGTTGATACTGCTGTTTTTAAACAAGCTGTTGCTATTGACTGACAAAGGTTGATGGAGGTGGGATGTTGTTAATGTTGTTAAACTCTGGAACAATAGAATTGCTACTAATCTCCCCATTGGAGGGCCTGATAATGAGAAACACCTAAGTGCAGAATTAAATAGTCCTCTAAATAATTTCTGCTACATACTTGATAAGGAATCACAGCATCCTAACAGACCTTTTTCCTTTCAGTAATCTCTATCCATGGAGTTCCCATATTACCCCATTCACAAATTAGAGGGATGAAGAAATCCTCATGGGGGTTATTAGTGGAGCTTTCAAAAAGAAAGGAACTCAGGCATTTTGAAACATCCTAGGGCAAGCTATTTTAGGGACCACTCAGGAAAAAAAGAGGTCATACCATGATCCTCAAGCACATATGTGAGTATTTAGCACCTTGAAATGGTCTAGCTGATGGAAGTCAACTGTTGCGAGCAACTTTTTTTTGGCACTGTGCAGATGAACAGCCTTTGCTAAACAGTCTGAAGAGTGTTCTCTATTATTAATCAGATCCCATTTTCTTCTTTCTGGTGGCTCTGTTAGGCTACAGAGGCACAATGTAAGGAAGCCAGTCTGCTCTTAGGGCCTGAGCAAATTTGCTGTGTTGAGTCATTTGGAAGCTTTGGGAGGGGAGCTGCTTTTGTTATTTGATGCAGCCAGCTGTGAGTATATGCCTGCTGTCATCTAATTCCTCAGTGGTAAGTCTCTCCCTAAAATCACAGGCAAAGGAGCCTGAAAATTACTCCAGAAATATGCAAAATATGTTGGTTTTACTTTATCAGATTTCCTTATAAAGAACTTATAACACTTCAAGCTGAGCCTGGGAGGTAAATTAGTTTCTAAAACAGTTGCTTAAATTTCGTAAGATTATGATTTAATCCATAAACCTCTCAAAACTTGGATTTTTCCATAATTTGAACTAAAATAAATAAATGAACCTACATAAATTCAACCCCGAGTTTCTGAAAATGTCTTGAACTTGAACAGGCCTGTTCTGCTTTTTGAGTTTCTAATGCAGTGCAATCCAAGTAAGATTTATATGACTTCACATTTTGTTGCAAATATTCACAACCTAAAGCTAGTGTCTGATTGTCTTCCATATCAGGCCATTTATGTATCCAAGAAAACACTGGCATCTGCTTAATATTTTATTGCTTTAAAAATATCTTTGTTCAGTTATAGTCTTGCCCTAATATTTTCATTAGTAGTCTTTATTCTTTCTGTAAGGTATATACCCCCACATAAATAAAATTGACTACAAGTTGACTCATAATTTGCGTTGCAAGAAAACCATGTAACAGGAACTTTTTCTTCAGAATAGGCTGTGGCTTTCTTTTTTCAAAGTTTTTCTTAAATTTTCTGATGCTTCTGAGTATTTTACTTGACACATTATGATATTCTGTATTGAACTTCNGAAAACCATGTAACAGGAACTTTTTCTTCAGAATAGGCTGTGGCTTTCTTTTTTCAAAGTTTTTCTTAAATTTTCTGATGCTTCTGAGTATTTTACTTGACACATTATTATATTCTGTATTGAACTTCAAAAAAAAAAAAAAAAACCCAAACCAAAACCAACCCACATTAATGCATCTGTAACTGCTTCCAGCTTTAGGCCCTAACAGTTTGTATTATTACTGATACATTAATTCGTAAGAAGTTTGAAATATTTACAGGTCTGTCCCCTCATTAATAAAAATGCATAATTCTTACATACCCTATCAGTCCATATGGGAGATCACTTTATGAAGGAAGCAAATATTATTATCCCTATTTTATAGACAAGTTAAGGCCGCAGTATACAAAATCATAAGACAGGTACAGCTTCTACACAAATAAAATTAAAAAACCTCCAGAGTTCTGTTCCTTTCCCAATCGTGTTTGTTTCACAGTAATTTTCATTTGGATTCTTTTGTAACAGGACTGCCAAAATAACAAACTTGGTGTAAATAAACCACAATGGGAACACCTTTAAATCAAATCAGCTTCAAAGCAAGCTCTGAATCAGAGAGGCAGAGACCATCTGAAAGCAAAACCTTACAGTACAATACAGTTTTTCATGAACCAGTGCCACACAGCACTAATTCATAAATACATAGAGGCAATTAGAGACACGGATATGACTACCTAGCTACAGATAGGTCGCTAAGTCAAAGAGATCAATGGCATCTGCCTGTCAAGAAGTTTAAAGTGGTTCTAAACCCAGAAAGGAAGGTGGGTTTAGATTAGGTATTAGAAAAAAAATCTTCCTTGTCAGGGTGCTGAGGTGCTGGCAGAGGTTGCCCAGAGCAGCTGTGGCTGCCCCATCCCTGACAGTGTTCAAGGCCAGGTTGGACTGGTCTAATGAAAGTTGTCCCTGCCCGTGGCAGGGGATTGGAACTACATGAGATTTAAGGCCCTTTCAAACACAAACCATCTGTGATTCTATGATTCTAAGTTTCTTGGTTCCCCTTAATAGATGGGAATTGCATTCAGCTTTAGTTACTCAATGGGAGGACTTGGAGCTCAGGAGAATTTCTCTTTGTCTTGTTCAGATATAAGCTTTGTAGCACTGTATTGCTCCTAATAATAAACATCTAATATATGAGCACTTCCCAGAATTGAAATCAACATGGGCATGCCGAGAATGCTCAAGATACCTGCTTATGTCAAGGCTCAAGAAGAGCAGGAGGAGCTAGATGATATGTAGAATCATAGAATCATAGAATAGTTAGGGTTGGAAAGGACCTTATGATCATCTAGTTCCAATGCCTCTGCCATGGGCAGGTACACCACATACTAGGCCATGCTGCCCAAGACTGTCCAGCCTGGCCTTAGACACTGTCAGGGATGGAGCATTCACAACTTGCTTGGGCAATCTGTTCCGGAGACTCACCTCCCTCACAGTAAAGAACTTCTTCCTTATGTCTAACCTGAACTTCCCCTGTTTAAGTTTTAACCCATTACCCCTTGTCCTGTCACTACAATCCCTAATGAAGAGTCTCTCCCCAGCATCCCTATAGCCCCTCTTCAGATACTGGAAGGCTGCTATGAGGTCTCTGTGCAGCCTTCTCTTCTCCAGGATGAACAGACCCAACTTTCTCAACCTATCAGCACAGGAGGTGCTTGAGCCCTCTTATCATCCTTGTGGCCCTCCTCTGGACTGAGCCTCCCCTTTTCATTGTTTTATCAACTCCAGCTCTCAAAACTCTCTGTTATGCCCAGGATCTAGCCCAGACAATCTGTGTGTTCTCAGGTAACAGAAAATCTGCTAGGAGCTATATTACAAAACTTAGATGAAAGCTTCTCAGCTTGGCAAGTTCAGCAAAAGGAGGACTCGCCTCTCCCTTTCCTACCATGCTTATGGCTCCCCAGAGAACTGCTGGCACTGTGACCTGCCTGGTTGCAAGTACAGTGGGAGGAACAGAGCTTGAATTTACAGCTCAACATTAAGGACAGATTTTTCTTTCTGCCTGAATCAACATCTATTATGTGATGTCCTTTATTTACATCAGGATTGGAGAGGGGGAGGGAAGGCTTCATGAGGATGAGACGAAAAGGATAATTGCTGACAAAACCATAAAGCCATCAGCTAGCACATGTCTAGCATGATAAAGAAAAAAGATCACCTCACTCTTTGTAAGGCTGGGGAATCTTCTCAAGAAATCATTGGTGTTTTCTTTCTTTCACCAAAGATTCAGCCTTTTGGCCATTGCTTTAGGCAGGGTTTCTGACATAAACCCTCAGCCATGAGAAAAGGCTAGTTTCAGCTGGCCACATTGAACCAATCAGAAACAATATGCATGCATCTAGTGAAAGAATGCATAGCGCATGGTGTGATAGAAGTGGAATTATATGACAATAATTTGATACAAAATAGAGAAATAAGCTGCTAGAATTGACACAGGAGAAAAATGCAGAACAAATCAACAGCTGAAATGAAAAATCTTACAAAGGAACTATGTGCTTAAACAAAAATGAATTAAAAAAAAAAGCTAAGGTCTGAAATACTAAAATGGAAGAAAATCATTTGTGAGATAAAAAATCAATTCAAAGCTAAAAAATAATTTAAATTTAAATATTTCAAGTATAATTGTTATTCATAGTTTGAAAATGGTAAAATGAAATACTAGCTGTGTGTATTGAAACTGAAATGAAAATGTTTGAGGAAAATTTTAAGGAAAGCAAAGCAAAGAAAATTTTATTAACATTCACAAAAAGAGTTTGAAAAAAATCACAGAAATAATTTCTGTAAGAAATTAACCAAACTACCAGACTTTGTACCATGATTCTAATTATTAACACTGAGAACCATAAAGGTTGGAGTACAATTCAAATATCAGTTTCATAGGAGCACAGATCTCTATTGAAATATTTGGGGATACTCATCTTCAAAAAAGTCAGGTTTATGTAGCTAAACTGCCAGTGCTCACAGATGAAGAAAATAAGTTAGTTTTGCTCGAAGCAGAAATTTTCCAGTGTCTAGTTTTTGCATATGACTATATGAAACTGGGGGTCTCTTTCTTCAGCACAATATGTTTCAAAACATTTGCCAGAATAAAAATGAAGGAGAAGGTGCTCAGATGGTTAGTAGGAAACTCTCCATTCCTGCCTGCTTGTCTGCATGTGATTTTACACATCTTTCAGCTAAATCAGAGATCCAAATGGAAAATTCATTACTTAAGGATATCAAGTGAATTTGTGACACTCCCTGGGGAATTTATGCCCATAAACCATTAGGTAGTCTTTAGTTTCTGACAGATATAAGAGATAATTTAAATTTAATGTATACTTCAAGTATTATTAAACGTAAGTTACTAATATATTACAAATATCTATTTTCTTTCTTGCGTTTCACAACTACAGTTTATACAACATGTAGAAAATACTTGAGGGGGAACACTGTACACAGTTTATGCAGATTTGCATGCTTTGTCCATATAGTTGTGTCAGTGTGTTTCTTTTAGAAAATAGAAATCTTATAGAGCAATATTTTGCATTTATTGTTACAAGTCATAGAAGCTTCAAAGGAGAATTAGGATACAGGAGTAAATGGAGGTGGAAATGGAGACATTAAAAAGAAGAGACCAAAAAAAAAGTTGTTGTGTCTACATTAACATTGTAAAACATTTTCACACTGTTAGAATTTAAATCTAGAATGTCCTCCATGTGAAGGAATGCCCTCACTCCTCTGTTTCTCCTGAATTTCCACTATTCTATGGAGGTGCGATGTTGAGCAGATATGGAGATCTGGACAGCTTAAGGGACTGGGATTTCTGAGTTCTCTCTCATGCATATGTCAGAGTGATTCACATTCTACTTTTTAATTATGTTTTTAGGGATAACGTCCAAGCAGAAAATAAAAAATATTACTATTAATATGCAGATTGTTCAGTGACTGAATTTTCACTTTCAAGCCATTTTGTATAGCTTTGTCTTGTTAATCAGTTATTTCCCAATGATTCTATTGAATTGACTTTTAAAACTGATTAGACTTTTACAAAAATAGCGAATGTTTGCACTTGAAGAACAGGGCTCAGTTGTAACTCCTTTTCTTCTTACTTTCCCCAGGAACATTGGCACTACTGAAAACACTTTAAAAATTGATTTAAGTCGGATTTGCTTTAATCACATACCATGGCTGGAAGGGAGCTTGTTTTTCTCTTCATCTAAAATCAGAATTTTCTATGGAGACCCCTCAGGGTGTGCAGTTGGCCTTACTGTGAAGATAGGAGGAAGGAAACCCTTATTCTTTGGATACTAGTGGGAAGAACTGGACACTGGCCTTTAATAGGAATGGCCTTTAATAGTATTGTGCATCTGCTTTTGTGGAGTTAACACCAGTAGCTTTGGAGGCAGATGAGATGACGCTTTCAGGGGTTTGACATCTGATCAGAGCTTCTTTTGGCTGCGACTGCCCTCAAGTAAAACCAAGGAGTAGTAGTGGCAAGAGTATCCTCTGTTCCACATGAAATAAAGGAGCTGTGTTCCTCTGTACTCCTGAATCTCTTTTCCTCTCCTCTACTGGAAAAAAAGGTAGGGTGGGAATAAAAAATACAAGTAGGGAAACATCCTTTCTTTTACTTTCAACATAAGTTAGTTGAAGGAGATGGGAGCAAAGAATTATTAGAATGACAAACTTAAATGCAGAGAAATGGAAATAAATGCTTCCCCATAAGCATTACAGAGAAATTATTTTCTTTTGAACTAATAGCCTAAGTTGAAATAACATAGCTCTTCTTATTCAAGAGAATTCCAGTGTGTATAAATCTTTCAATACTTGCATTGTTTTTTTACCCCTGCAAGAATGTTTTGTGTACAAATTAATTTTAAAATACCATGTGATGACAAGTTCAAGAAAGTTGTCTGCATTTTTTTTTTTTTTACCAATACACCACCTGTATTCTATATTCTTCCTTGCTGGAATAGAACGCTTCCATGTCTGTAGTCCCAAAACAGTGTTCAAGTATTCTTACTGATTTATAAGGTGGTTTTATACAATAGCTGAGAAAATGCTGTCGACTTCTACATTTTTGTCTGGATCAGTCCAACATTCCTTGGAAGATAATTGAAAAATCAGACAGCTCCTCATGTGTTGGGGTTTTTTTGTTGTTTTGTTTTGTTTTTGTTTTAATTGATGCAAAAGGACAGATAAAAGATGGATATTAATTTTCAAATCTTCTTTAAAGAAACATTTTTATTGATAATTTCTTTCTGTTAATTTTTAACAGCAATGCTACANTTGAAAAATCAGACAGCTCCTCATGTGTTGGGGTTTTTTTGTTGTTTTGTTTTGTTTTTGTTTTTGTTTTAATTGATGCAAAAGGACAGATAAAAGATGGATATTAATTTTCAAATCTTCTTTAAAGAAACATTTTTATTGATAATTTCTTTCTGTTAATTTTTAACAGCATTTCAATGCTACACATATCCAAGAATTATAAAGGAAATAGATGGAGAACATCAGCTGCCTAAGCTTTGGGAAAATCTGTTCCAGGATCTTACTCACAGAGTAGATTTTCTGT
Source organism: Agapornis roseicollis (assembly GCA_002631895.1). Lineage (NCBI taxonomy): Eukaryota > Metazoa > Chordata > Aves > Psittaciformes > Psittacidae > Agapornis > Agapornis roseicollis. The sequence continues at coordinate 20,128 of NDXB01022171.1, read as the reverse complement.
GTGCTGCATCGGGTAAAACAATCCTTGCCACAGTGAACAAGACATGCTTTTTTTACTGTTCACACACTCCACTTTGCAGTTTTACTTTGTGCATAATTCATATTACATTAGTTATGATAAAATTCTTGTTACACTTGTTATTCTCTACAAGTGGGTTTTTGTGATATGTGACATAGTCCAGAAGCAAGTCTAAGTGACCCTGAATTTTGAATTCTGATACAAATCCAGCTCTGAACTTTTTTATTTGCTTAAATACAGAATAATAAAGGTATCTGTCCACCTTTCTGAAAGCATAGCATCTTTAATTATATGGTCAATTAAATTAGATTAAACCTTAGTAGAACTAAAATCAGTTCCAAAGAAAATAACCATTGCTTTCTATCGCTTAGCATCTCAGACCCCCTAATCAAACAGATGTCTTTTGCCACATCCCTGGAGAGGCTCCACATGTGAGCTATTTTGGGTTATAAGCAAGTTCTAGTCTTATCAGCTTCAAAGAGAAAACCATAGACTCCTTGTCCTTTTCTGTGTAATGAGGAAAACAGCATAGTTGTTTCTGCTAACTGCAGCTCTTATAGGCTGGCACAGAGAAAGAAGTGACACTAGGCTTGTCTCAGACTTCTTGTGTCTTCTTGGTTATGCATCATATGTCAGGTGAATGTGCAGTGGGTCAAACTGGGATCAAGGTGCTTGTGTAGAGATGAGACAGGGTTTAGCAAACTGCTGTAGCTCTATGAACAAGAGTCTGATAATAACATGATGGAAGTGCTAATAACAGAGACAAAGTGTCATCTGGGAGAAGTGATTCAAATCTCTCTCTAGAACAAAACAGGCACTAATGCTGATCTGAAGCCAGTGATGTTGAGCACCTGTGAATTTCCACGATGTCCATGGGGACCAGTGGGTACTTGCCACTTTTGAACTCAATTTTTTCACAAAATTCCCTGTGTTTTCTGCAGTTAGTCTTGTGCAGGGCAGTGGCAATCCTCTGAAGATTCCCATGCTAGATCCCAATGTGTGTATCTGCTGACCTAATTAGCTTGCCTGAGAAGCAAGACAGATTAGCTGTCTTAAGCAAGAGGCACATGCTAATAGAGCTATAAGATTGCTTTATTCCATACAGCTGTATCCTCAGAGTCAGATTCAAAGGTCTTTAACACCCACAGAAAAGTTCTCATTTGCTTCAGTGAAAGTGGGATAAAGCCCTGAGATTTGAAACTGTCTCAGAATGTAATGTATGTTGGTGTCAAACATGGCTGTGCCCTAAGAGCAAAATATTAACCTATAGTAACAGTACTTTGCACTTACCTAGCAGCTCTCAAATAATCATCTCTGTGCACTTTAATTAATTAACCTTTACAACAACATCTCTTTGAGGGTTAGTTAAGGATCAGAATTGAGTGATGAGTTAAAAAAGAATCTCCTATTATTCATTTATTCTGAGATGAATTTTGATTTGAGTTTATATGTGTCCTTTTCCAGATTTGTTTTCTTATAACACTGTTTTTAAAAGCATGTTTTAATCATAAAAGTTTAAGTATTCATCAAACAGAAATGAGTATCCATAGTTTTACTGGAGTACTATTTTGTAACCTTTTTCTACCTTTTTCTCCTCTTACTGCACCTGCTGCCTCTTTCCTCAGAACCTTAATCATCTTCTGGTATGTCCTCATTGGTTCCTGTTAAGGCAATGTTAGTTCCTAAAACTATTTGCTCCAATATTAAATACAAAATATTAAGATAGGCAAAATCATTGATGTATTGCCTTGACCTGGTGGCCAAAGGTGTGCAATTAGAGGAAAACATACCAGACCTCTTGACAAACTCTACTGAATAAAGCTCAGATTTTCATTAACAGCTTTTTAGGAAGTTGGTCATAAATAGATGATAATTCAAAGACATTTGTGAATATTTCTGAATAAGCAATACATTTCATTTTCCTGTGAACTTTACTTTCCTTAGAAATGGACATTAGATAGTAGATATGTGCAGAATCTAGGAGTCCTGATATTTATTATCTTATCCTAATTTGAAATAGCATGGTCTCTCTCATCTATATGCTAAAATATCACAACATGTAGACTTGTTCTAGAAGAAAAAAATCCTTCCTTATGATTGTTAGAATTTAGGTAATGTTTGAACATTCTGCTTGAGACTAAAATTTGGAGCATAAAGAGTACAGAAATATTAGATTAAATGGCTCTGCTGGTTCTAAACCAGTAACAGTAAATGAAAATATTTTGGAAGAGAATTTTGATTCTCCACCTCTTTTTCCTATCATCCAGACTTGATGAAGCTCCTTTTCATTATTAGTATATTTCTATTAAGTTTGTCAAGGAAAAAAAAAAAAAAAAAAAAAAAAA
>NDXB01022171.1:0-10825 GCA_002631895.1 Agapornis roseicollis | reverse complement strand
TGACCAGAAATGCTCAGACTTTATTTCAAAACTGTCTAGAGGGAGAGAGTTAACTTACTTTTTCAAACTTTTGTGTTTTTTTTTTTTTATTTGCATCAAGGATTTTTCTACACATATGGTTTTATTAGTGTGTAAAAAACACTGATTTGTATTAAATAGTTTATTATACAGAAATACAGCAAATATAACTCAAGGCAACAGGAAAATTTCACTGTGCTTTGTGTCTAATTGTTATCTATTGACATGAGGTCTACAGCAGGCCTTACAGTTTCAAGAATTATTTTCACAAAAATATCTTTTAATTTTTTGCAAATGACATTTTCAACCCTGCATTGTGAAGAATGCAGAGCTTAAGATGATACCAGAAAACTTGACAGTATATTATGCCAGGGAGTGACAATTTAAAAAAAAAAAAAATCCAGTTCTAAGTGTAAGTTTAAAAATGTAACTAAAAGCCTTCATCAAAGTTTAAAGAGCTTCTTGCGCTTTTAGCATTTGCTTATTCTGATTTATTGACAATGACACACCTAGCAACAGTCATTCCTGCTGAAGCAGTGAAGTAATGGACTTCAGGAGAAAAGGGGAAAAACAAGTAGGTGCTGCACACAGGAGAGAGGCCGCTGATTACAGACCACTAATTTGTTATGCACTCTGGCAAATCAGCAGTGATTCATATGACAAATAAGGAGAAAAAATTAACAGCTGTCATGTTGTGATGTGTTAATTTCCTGACAGTCTCTGCACTGAAGCCAATTACTGATTTAAGGGCAGGGAGAGAGAGCCCTGTTCAAGCTTCTAATTAGGCTTCTTCAAGACTAAAAGGATAAAAGCAAAAATAAGAGCAAGAGAATGAAGCAGGTAGCCTCAGCTTCATAAAGCATACATGCTTTAAAATCCTCAATTAAATAGCTTTAAGCTTAAGTGTGTTTAAGATAAGAATTTAGAAACATTTATTCACTTTTATGCATGACCCTGTGTTTTAGTCTTTTGTGTAGTAATTGGGAGATACAGCAAGCCCAAGGGTCTGCATTGCCCTCCTTCTGCAGTTGTCCAGGTTCCCGGATATAATCTGCTTGTAATACCTTTGTTTAGCAACGTCAACACCTACTCATTGACATGCTTTATACACAACCAATAAAGGGACATCAACAAGTTTGCTAGGTTTTTTTTTCCCCTAAGATGTGTCTTGTAACTTCAAGGAGACATAATTGCTGTTTAAGGGTTTGGCTCTGACTCCTACCTTATATGAGCAGTCCTTACTCTTATAAGAGAATCAAGTAGGGTCATATGAATAAGAAACCCTTGACATATGTAGGGAGCTGAGCTAATTCTGTAAGCCACTGAGTGCCTTCACTTTGAAGCTAATTGGAAATGAGGGCAATCAGTATCTAGCACGATGGAGTCCAGCGTGAGGCAGAACCTGGAAAGAAATAGCTGTGTTGAGGAAATACTAAGGTAGCAGGTGATTCATGCTATGGCCACCATATGGTTTCCAAATGAGCCTTATGTAGCTCACTTAGCCATATGTGAAGTGCATTGTCCAACAAATAAACTGGGTGTGGGATCAAGCATTCAAGTGAAGCAGCTGATTTTGTAAGAAATCCTTCCTTAATGTAATGCTTAAAAATTAAACTTGAGTTTCCTGTTGACCCAAAATTTAAACCTACAACATAAAACTATCAACTGACTGTAAAGAGCTTTCATCTTCTTTTTTTCCTTTTTTGCATTTACTCAGTGATGTGTGTTGTGAAAATCAGGAGTTAGTCACCACGAAGAAAGGATGTTTTTTTTTCCAAAAGGAAGGAAAAATTTCATCCACACAATATTTTTAATTTTTTATTTCATATTAAGATGGTCCATGGACTTTTACAGGTGGCTACTAAAGTTTTTCAGAATTCTTGTTTGCTTCCTTAAAAAGCAATTGTAGCATAAATTTTGAAAAATTAACTTGAATTTTAAAATGGACAGCCATTTATTATTTTTGTATTATAGCTCCTTTCATTTGGGTCTAAAATACAGCCCTTTCTTGCTCCATGAATGGGTGGAAAATAAACAGGAAGCTGGAGCAATGGCTGAAACACAACTTCCCAGGAAATTAAGACACAAATACGATGTGACTTCCTAAAATCACTGAATTTACATTGGGAAAGAAAGAAATGTATCTGATAAAGTACTGATAGAGTACCGATGCCATGTTACAGCAAACTGATTCTGTAGCTGGACACTGAACTATTCTACCTCAATGTTTCTGACATCACTGCTTCCTTTTTCTCCTTCCTCCACTACTCAAGCAGTGTCTGATTTTGGAGAAGCTTGCTACAGCACAGGCTGCAGAACAATGCAGATAAATTGTAAGCAAGGTCCAGGATAATTTGACTGTTCTAAACTCTGTATTGTTCCAGCGCAGATTCTACCAATAACCCTGAAATCTGTGTGTGGTATTTGCACTACACTTCAATCACTGTTATAAAAATAAAATAACAAAGTCTTAATCACTAGATGGGATTAACTGGAGAACAAGGGGATAGTGGGGAAAATGAACTTAAAATGGTAATAATACTATCAAATATAGATAAATACATGCAAAGTCAATGTGGTAATTAAGTGACAGTGGAACAATACACAAGAGGCTGTCTCTACTGGGAGAATCAGCTCACAGCAATTTTACATCTACTGACTGCCAACTCTTCCCCACCTTTGTTAGGCAAGTCTAGTTAATAATAATTTTTGTGGTCTCTGAGAAATTATATGAGGCAGATTTCATGCATTTTTCTAGTTTTGAGGAATTTAGAAATCTAAATTCATGTCATTAGTCCTTATCCTGGTAAATGTTTGCACTGTAACAGGACAGATGTTTTATTTTTAATACTTATTACCAGTCTTTTCCCTATAAGTAATAGTAGTTGCGTTATTGTAAGAGACGGTAAGACCTTTCTGACATTGATTTTTTTTGCAACTTCATCCTTAAACTTGATGGGATGGATAAAAGTAATTCAGTCTCTAGGCTTGCTCAGTCCTGATCTACTATCAATTCAATTGAAATATGTCTACATTGAGTGTATTATCTTTTTCGGAAGGATAACTAAGTGAATTAAGCACCTGCAATACTTATCACTGTCCAAGCTAACTTATACTTTATTGATTTATAGTGCCCTTCATAAGCGTAAAGGTGTTCTGTACTATTTTATGCACATGGACTACTTCAAGCACCTTTGAAATGCAGCCACTTCTGTCATTAATTTGCTTTTATACTTGATTGTGCCCACAGTCAACTGCTAGCTCAAAGCAGAGTCTTTAAAACAGGTTTCAACATTCCTTCTTATAGTCTGCACTAGTTATAAGAGGTCAAATCCTGGAGCCCTCACCAATATATCGCTTGACTTTGGAAGCACTGCAGACCTATGCATAAGCATGTTGAGCGTTGCTATTCCTGGGCGTAACTCCTGCCCTGTGCCTCCTGCTCTGTGACATAGAATCACAGGATGGAATCTTAGAATAGTTACAGCTGGAAAGGACCTTAGGATCACTAAGTTCTAACCCCTTGCCATGTGCAGGGACATCTCCCACTAAACCATGCCACGCATGCAACATAGTAGCTTGTTCTTGCTAAGTAATGTTGAACTGCAGAGGGAAAGCAGTACAGCTAGGGAAAGCAGACGTGCATGGTCTCCTGACGGATGTACATGGATGCAATAGGGAGTAGGATTTTTGCATGATCTTTCAATTTTTTCTCCTGTAAAAGTAAGGGACAATCTGACTCTTGGGGTATATTTAGTCCTCATCCCAGGAAATCTGCTACTGAAGTCAGTAAGTGTTTTGCCTGAGTAAGTATTGGGTAAAGACTGAAGGCTTGGCCTAGCATTTACATCAAATATGGCCTTCCCAAATTCATTAATTCCTGTTTTAAAATTATATTGTCCATATCTCTTTTTACTGTCCCTGACCCCTTTTTCACACTCTCACTATTAACACTCCCAGTCACAGATATCTGGAAATGTATTCTGCCATCAGCAATACATTCAACCTGACTCATATTCATAACCCACTCCAAGGTACTGGGGTGAAGAGCATGGCCATGGGTTACTAAACACTGGATTTATAAAATGCAAAGAAAGAAATATGCTGTACTTAAAAGTATCAGAGCACATTTTGTGGTGTGCTTGATCTCTTTCTTACACGTGGTCTTGTGCCACAGTCTGCATTAAAAGCAATTAATAATAACTCCTGTATGAGGAGCACTCATGGATTTTACCTATTCTATATATTTTACTTTCCCTGTGATGATGAATAAATTAATCCCATTATTATTTAATTAACTTTAAGTTGAAAGGTGATACCTAACTTAGCCAATTTACTGTTCTGTAGCTGGTTTAACTTTGGATCATGTGATCTTAATTCTTTCCATATGACCAGGTGACTAAAGGGAAAAAAAATAAAAGAAGGGAAATGCACAGATTAATTTCATTCTTTAACCTTCCTAATGCATCTGCTTGCTTGCATCGAGTCGCAGACAGCAGATCATCACATGATTTATAGTAGTGACCGCTGCCTGCATCTCTCAGGCTAATGACACATACACTAAAGTCATTGATTTGTATGAATAGCCTCCGCTCTTCATTTATCACAATTTAATGTAAGAGTTTGCAATGCAGAAAAAAAATTTCACATGGGAAGCATGGCCCCACAGGCCTGACCGCTAAGCAGTTATGAATCATTTGCTGCCTTTTAATATATAGACTGTTCAATTCCTGAAAATGCCCTATAAGGTCGTATTTCTTTACAGAACACCACTACAATTAAAACCCAAAAGTAGATGTTTTAAGATAATGTATATATGAAGCATGACTAAGTTAAGCCTTTGTTAACATTTTATCTTTCTTGGTTTTAATACTTCATAAAAAGCCAAGTTTATCATTGATGCAAGAGGGACAATTCATTTAACTTTAGTAAAGTTGTGCCTGATTTTGTTACTTCAAATTTGGCACATGAAATTCATTATCTGCCTTTGCAGTACACAGAACTACAGTAAGAATACTGACCTAAAATCAGAGAAATACTCTGAGCAAGTAAGATCTGACAAATTGTTTTTTTTCCTCAATATATATATACATCAGTTCAAGTGCAACTTAGAAGAGAATAAACGCTTTTGCAAATATGTTGCTTAGGATAACTTAGAGTGGCTATATTTTAATTAACATTTATTTTAGATAAGCCTGCATACTGGGGACAACAACTATTTTTTCAGGAATTAAAGGTGTAGGGTTTTTTGTTTGGTCATTTTCTTTTTCTTTTAAATATGAAATAAAAAGCCTCATATAGGATCATAGAATAGTTAGGGTTGGAAAGGACCTTAAGATCATCTAGTTCCAACCCCCCTACCATGGGCAGGGACACCTCACACTAAACCATGCCACCCAAGGCTCTGTCCAACCTGGCCTTGAATACTGCCAGGGATGGAGCATTCATAACTTCCCCAAATGTGGCAAAGTGTGGAGAAAAGGCAGACTGACAGAGAAGAGAGAAATCCTCAGAAAACTACAGGGTAGTAGCACACTGAGTGTTTTAAGTTCTCAGTACAGTCTTGCTGGTCACAGAATCATAGTTTTCACCAGAGAAGGAAAACTGAAGTAGTGTTTGTGGTTCCAAAAATAGTTAACAAACAATGAACATAAGTTCTTATGAGAAATATATACCTTATTTTTCATTACTTGCAGCATGAAGCAAGAACACAACATAAAACAGGAGTCAGAGTTCAGATGATATATTTTCTCTTTTCTTTTATTTCCCTTCCTAAATAAAGGGAAAATACATACAATACCACAACCTATCCCAGGCATTTAAAACTTTTGTCTTTATTTCATAAGCATTAATTACTATTAAATTCTAAAGCTTTTTTGGCAATATTTGTACATGTGCAGAAAATATTTTTACTGTATCAGCCTCTGCAACTGTCAAGTTATTTCACTGTAAATATACACTTTGTATGCAAATGCATGTCAAAGACTGAAAACTATGTAATTTCTGAACTTTATTTCTCTTGCATTGCTTGGCAGGGACCATGAGTTAGATCAGCAATATTCAACAGCTTCCATGCAGCTTCCATGAAATAAGATATGCTTCAATTTCTAGTCTGAACTGCAGTCCAGTCTTGTCACCCTTCAGTTTGGAGATCATGCATAAATGTTGTAATGCTATGAAAGATGAGTTCAATTCTTGTTAGAAAATGCTAGAACAGGAAGGAAGAGGGTACAGGAGGTTAAGAAAAAATAAAATCAGAAAGTCTTCTTTGATTTGAAATCATTCAGATCTTTAGAAAAAAAAGCACAGCAGTATATAGCCCTTCATCTTTAAACTCATAAAATATATGAACATTTCCTTTGAGTTCAGGTTTATAATGCTACTTCTGAAAACATTTTCAGAACTGCAGTTTAGGTGTTAGACATTGCTATCAGCAGTAATGAGAATTATAGCATGTTAATGTGGACTATCAACATTAACTTTCTGGGGTTTGGTATGATGTTTAAAATATTTTTACCACCTTGGTATCTTAGCATCATACAGCAATTATCAAATTATTTTAATTTCCTGTGTAACATATTTAATAAAGATCTGCACAAAGCACATTGTTTAGCCAGGAGATTGGAATATTTCCCTTTTCATCAGTTGCATTCTCTTGGGTGTATCTGTCTCAAATGTCTCCCCTGAGAATCAATACCAGAGGGTCTAGATTTGTGCTAAGCTTTTAAGACTTTCAAAAAACCCTATTATTTACTTGGTAAATGTGTATTTCCCTAAGATTATTTTGCCTTTTTTTAATGTTTTCTTTCACATTCTTTCTGGGGTTTTCATAACATTTTAATTACTCCTTTCATAGGAATATTATGTCTGGGTGCCATTGGTTCCCAACAGCAAATGTTCTAAAAAAGGGAATTTTTTTAAACAAGGACCCCAAATTTTCTCCCTGATTCAGTGAGACACTTGGCCATTTGGTTGTTTTCAAGCAGATGAGCATATTCAGCCAGCTGCATTAGCCACATGCCCATGAGCAGGTCTGCCATGCTCATACCATCTCCACTTCAGTCTTATGCTAGTGTGGTTATGCAGCTTCCAAACTGCTGTTGGCTTGTTTCCAGCGGTGTGGCTCCACACGCAAGCACAGCTGGGATGCAGCTGTCTGCACCTGACTACCTAGGCATGCCCTAAGGCACATCTGCACTTATGCAGCCTCCACTGCTGCTTCGGCTCCTAAGACATTTCTGAGATTTAGTAGAATGTTGATCTTGGCCCATCTAAATGGATATTGAACAGCATATCAAAACTAGACTGTGCCATGCCTTGACTGCCCTCCAGGGTTGCCTGAGTGACAGTCATGGCAGGATATTTAACAGAAAGAGGGGAGACTGCTTAAGTATCCCACTCAGATTCTAGAAATGGGCTGTGTCCTCATTTCATATTGGGCTCTGCAGAGCACCTTGGGGGGCCATGTTGCACAATCTATACAGTAAATACAAGTGACAGAGATGTGGTTTGCATTGAGAACAATTGTTCACTGTGTTTCTTTCCTAATCTCCACTTCTATAGTTCACAGGATTCCCTCTTGCTATATGGCTAGGGATATACTGAAACTGGCATTTTTCCTTTTTTCAGGGTCCTCCTTTGTTTTGATTTTTGAGGTCTGCTACATTGCAGCTACAACTTATTTTAGCAGTGTGCAAGAAAAATATTCTATTGGTTGTACAAACTTTGCTGCGTATTCTGGAATATCCTCTTGTCTTTTATAATCTAGGTACTTATTTTGGTTCACTTCTTTTATAGAACATGTGTAACAGCTTTGAGTGGCCTTGAGTATTTTCCATCTTCCTAGCAAACAGGAGCTTGTGAATTTTTGAAATGTATTTTAAGAATTTCTAAACAAAAATAACATTAAACACAAGTTGATTCTCTAAACATATGCACCATGCAAATAATAGAAAACTAACTGTAGAGGTGCAACTTCTCTTTAACAAAATTCTTTGAGAATGCCTCTGTTTAGGGGCTCCCAGCTGGCAAAAGCATGTCTGTTCTAGCCTTTCTTCCTGCTCTTTTGTAAGCCCTAGGTTGTAGTTCTTACAGTGAAAAGACAACACAGAAATACTCATGTTACCTCTCTAAACAATTTGGGTCAGCACATTGGACATTTAGGATGCAGCTTACACCAAGATAACTGGTATCCCTGCACTGAGTGATGAAGTGTGGTTGTACCAAAAGAAAAAGATGATCTCCATTCCGGTATATTTATGCAGAATCCTCCAGCTGGTGGCACAGAGCATGTGAAGAATCACTAGAATGACCTGGGGCATCTAAAGAGCAGACCTAAGTCATTCAGGAGTAATCCAGAGAACTGAAAGCAATCCTCGTAACCCTTACTCACCAGGGCGACTTAGGTTGTAAAGGAAAAGTTGCTAAATGAAACATTCAGCAATTAAAAGACAAAGAGCAATGTGAATTTGGATACTGTAAACAGTGTCAGGTCTTAAAAAATTACTTTACTTATGAACCTGATTGAAAAATGAAAAAATTGTTAGAATAGGCTGCCTGCTAAAAGGTAAACCTAAAAATTCCAATTGGTTACAGCATTAAAAGTATTTACTGGGTTAGTAGCTGAACGAGTGCTACAGGAAAGATGAGCTTTGTGAAACACCATGAGTCGTTTGTATAGGAGCTGCTTAAGATATTGCCTAAAGGTTTGGAGTTTCAGTCAGTCTGGAAATACTTAATGGGAAGTAAGGAGATATAGCAAATAAAAACCAAACCAAAACAAGAAGAAACAAGAAGCAAAATATGTCCTATATCTAGTGCATAGTGCTAGAAGATCTGATCGACAACTGCTCTGTTGATTTCTTAGAAAAATCAGTGATGACAGATGTAGCAAAGATGCATAAAGATAGAAATGTATAAATATATCAATGTAGAAAGGGTAATGTTATTTTTTCATAAAATATGATCACTGTCACAAAATCAAAATCTGTCAAACACAGGCAGTCTCCCTAGGCAGTTGGGAGTGCCACCTGAGATACAGCTTGTTTTGCTTTGGAAGATTCTACAACTTAGCAAGATACAGTTTTAGAAATATAATGATGTATTTTTCTTACTTTCGGTTTATATAACTCTACCAGTTTCTCTTCTGTAGTCTGATACCCAACTGTAGTATGTGTTTCTACTCCTTATCAATAATACCTTCATTGATTTCTTCCTGCTATAATTTTTTGTCTATGCTACTCATAAATCCCCATAATTCTCAGTCTTCTCTTTTACACTTGGCTGTCTTTTCAGCTATTCTTAAACAGTCCTTACTGAGACCATGTTCATAGTGACTAACCTGGCCTCATCTAGTCTAAAAGCTGCAATGGGACAGGACAGCTTTGTTTCCATTTCTCAGGAGCATTAGAAAGTGTTGGTCATCCCAGGTGATAATAACATGTAATAAGATTTTGAATATATTAAAATACTGTGGCCACTCTCTCGGAGGAGAAAGAAACCTCATCTTTCACTTGGTATCAAGTATAGTACGGGGAAAAAGTGGCTTAATCCCTGATATACTTCTGCTAGTTTTATGAGGATGCACACGAATTCATCATGTTTTACTTTGCTAGTGATTGAACCTTCCTTAAGAACTGTATAGACAACTTATATGTAGCAAAATTAAGCATTTTGAAGATTTTTTAAAATTAACTTCTCACCCTCCTCCAAGAAACTCATCCTTTCTCAGCCTCAGTAAATAGAATAAAAAATCAGATATTTATTTCTGGCCCCTATCTCTTTCTCTTACCAACCTGGACAGAAGCTCAGATGCCATTTTACTGTCCAATATTAACTGGCAGGAAATTTCTAAGAAAGTGAATTAATTGAGTGTAGACTTCAGCTGAGTTAAATAACATCATGCACTGACTTGTATTGTTCATTAGACTTCTTGATGCAAAGGTGGTTTCTGCCAGAAAGGTACTATGTTTTAATTGTATCTCACAGAAAACTGGGGAAGGAAGATAAAGCACTCTGCTGTGTAACAACTGTTTCATAGGTGCTAAAGGCATGAGGAATGGTATTAATACCATCTCCAAAGGCTCTAACACATCTTAAATTGCGTTACAAGAACTTCAGCTTCAATATCATCACTCCCAAGGCATCTGGTCATTTGAAAGACCAGGTTGGTGCATATCTATTATATAGATTAAAACAAACAAACAAACAAAAAAAAACCACCAAAAAAACAAACCCCAAAAAACCATCACAGAATCACATAATCCTAAAGGTTGGAAGGGACCTTGAAATATCATCTAGTCCAACCCCCCTGCAAGAGCAGGGTAACCTAATTTACATCACACAGGAACTTGTCCAAGTAGGCCTTGAATATCTCCAACGTAGGAGACGCCACAACCCCCCTGGGCAACCTGTTCCAGTGCTCTGTCACTCTCACAGTAAAGAAGTTCCTCCTGATGTTCACATGGAACCTCCTATGCTCCAGTTTACACGCACTGCCCCTTGTCCTGTCACTGGACATCACTGAAAAGAACCCAGCTCCATCATCCTGACACTCACATTTTACATATTTGTAAACATTGATGAGGTCACCCCTCAGTCTCCTCTTCTCCAAGCTAAAGAGACCCAGCTCCCTCAGCCTCTCCTCATAAGGGAGATGTTCCACTCCATCATCTTTGTGGCTCTGTGCTGGACTCTTTCAAGCAATTCCCTGTCCTTCTTAAACTGAGGGGCCCAGAACTGGATGCAATATTCCAGATGTGGCCTCAGCAAGGCAGAGTAGAGGGGGAGGAGAACCTCTCTTGACCTA
>NDXB01022170.1:291115-321345 GCA_002631895.1 Agapornis roseicollis | reverse complement strand
CCTCACATCCCATCTCAATCTCCCCTCTGTCAGTTTAAAGCCATTCCCCCTTGTCCTGTCCCTGCCTGCCCTTGTCAAAAGCCCCTCTCCAGCTTTCTTGTTGGCCTCTTTAGGCACTGGAAGCTGCTCTAAGGTGTCCCCAGAGCCTTCTCTTCTCCAGGCTGAACAAGCCCAGCTCTCTCAGCCTGTCTCCATAGCAGAGGTACTTCAGCCCTCAGAGCATCTTCGTGGCCTCTGTACTCACTCCAATAGCTCTACATGTTGGGGACCCCAGATAATGGGCTTATGGAGTCTGTGCACCTGTTATGGTGCGATCCTTGTCTGTGAACTGAGGCTCTTGATCCTTAGTTATGAAGAGGAAAGGCAATAGCATGGTGGTGTGGATCCCTGGAGCAGTGTGGTCCTTGAGTTCACTTTAGCAGATTTGCCTTTTGTTTGTGAGAGTTGCAACACACACAGCAGCGTCTGACTTTTGTTTGTGTTTCAGTTCTGGTGTCAAAAGCTTGGAGGAAGTTTGCCTTCAGGTAACAGATCTTCTGCCTGGCCTCAAGAAGCTACGGAATCTGCTCCCCGAACATGGCTGTCTGTTACTGTCTCCAGGGAACTTCTGGCAGAACGACCGTGAACGATTCAATGCTGACCCAGATATCATCAAAACCATCCACCAGCATGAACCAAAGACATTACAAACATCAGCTACTCTCAAAGGTAAGATGCTGCAGTGCCAAAGAAGCTGTTGAGAAATGTTTACAGCTTGCATTGCTGTTTTGTCCTTGCTATCTCCAACATCTTGACTGCCAGTATTACCCAGTGTGGTGGCGTTTTGTTACAGCATCTGAAATGAAGCAATGAAATGTATGTCATCTCTCATTTGATATCTGTATTTGAACTCAACTCTGTATTCGTGCCATACAATCTCAGTCAGACTCCTTTCTGTAGGTGTAAAAATAGCAGGTAACTTGTCCAAGTCTTTTTGTTCCTCTTACTCTGTGTGCTCCAGCCTATCTTTGTCCCTCATACTATTGTCTGTCAAGACTGCCTCATTGTTAGAGGTAAATGAACATTCATCCTGCTTCCTCTTGTGTGCTCACTGATAGTTGCTTGCATTTAGCCCAAGTATCATAAAAAGGATATTTCTCTCTTAATTAAGAAAATCCTCTGACCATGGCTGGGATCATATACTTCAGTGGTTCCATAAGGCCAGAGGAAATGCTGTTCATTTCCTTCTAAAGGAACTTTGTAGATGTCAGGAAGCCTATAATATGATGTGTCTGAAAAAGGGCTCTGTTACTCTAAAGTAGGTTCGTTTTAAAGGTTGTTTTTTGAGCATACAGAGCGTGTGCACACTGGGGCTTGGAGGCGCAGGGAGCCTCTCTGAGAGCTCATGTGCAAATGAGATAGAGCTCCACAATATCCTGGGAACCCCTGAGAACAGTGGCAGTATTCGTCATTATCCCTGGTTTTTAAGGCCTGCATTTTAGTGCACAAGGTCAGCAGGAGAGACACTAAATAGTTTTTTGCAATGCAAGGTCTGCCTGGAACCTCTGGTTCGCATCTGACATGGACAAAACCAAGTGTCCAAGGTTTTCTTTGGCTGCATCTTTAAAGGAAATGCCTGTCTCCACTGTCAAAGGACAAATTGGGTGGCCTCTTGCCATGCCTTTACAGTAACACATGGAGTTTGAGGAGCAGACAGGAGCAACTGGAGGTGCATGTAGTTCATCCAGCTCAGAGATGGCGTTTGAAGTGGCTCACAATCATAAAATCACACAATGGTTTGGGTTGGAAGGGACCTTGAACCTTGAAGCTCATCCAGTTCCAATCCCCTGCCGCAGGCAGGGACACTTTCCACTAAATGAAATTGCTCCAAGCCCTGTCCAACCTAGCCTTGTGCACTTCCAAAGCAGTACTGGAGCGCTGCTGTGGGTGGATACAGACTGTTCAGGAAAGAGAGGCTGGGAGGGTAAGGGTTCTCCTTTGCAAGTGAGCAGTGGGAACACGTGGAGCTTTGCTTAGGAATAAGTGATGATCTAGTTGAGAGCTTATGGGTCAGGATTAGAGCGCAGAACTTGTCTGCTGCAGACTGCCCTGTCAGAAAAAAGCTGAAGACAGACAACTTGGCCACAGGAAGATTTTTCTTGTGCTTGAAGGGAATGCCTGTGGTTTCATTTGTGCCTGTTGCCTCTTGTCTTGTCAGGGACATCTTCCACTCAGCCCGTCAGTTTTGTTGTTATCCTAATTTCCATTCATACTGTGTGCTTGCAGACCTGTTGTTTGGACTCCCTGGGAAGTACAGTGGGGTGAACCTCTACAATAGGAAGCGAGTGGTATCGTACACTGTCACCCTAGGTCTTCAGCAATATGATTCCAGGTAAGGAGCTGTGGCTGTGCTATTTCTATGTCAGGGATCCCTTATTCAATTCTTGGCTAATTTGCTGTTTGTTTTCTCTGTTTATTGGTATGTTTTCCTCCAATCTCTGTTTTTTGTGGGTTAGGGTATTTTAGGGTCTTCTGAGCATGCTGTACTAAAACAGGGCACTGGTTTTGGCAGAAAACTTGCTGTGTTTTAGGGAAATTAAATACTACCCATTCTCAGTTTCTCTTCTAAAAAGAAGCCTGTATAATGCCCAGAGTTGCCAGTGGGAGATCCTCCCATGATGGCTTCATCTGCACACAGAGCTGTCACTGCTGCACCCAAGGCCCAATAGGTCTGTTTTGACCCAGTTCCTGCTACAAGTCGTTTGCTTTCCAAGTAAGTGCTAGCTGAACTGGTACCACCTGTGAAGCCCCTTTGGCAACGTTGGCAAAGCTGGCTTGGATTGAGTGCACCCAAGGACTAAACACTCTGCTCTGTGCTGCACAGAATTCCCCAAGGGATGCCTAGAATAGAATTGACAGCGTTGTAGTTGAAACTCGCTCTTCTGCTGCCCATGCAAGAACCCTGCAGCCTCAAGGACTGTCATGTAGCACCTATCATCAGCTATAATTGCATAAAGTTCAGGGGATGATAGAAACTACAGTGTATTCTGTTCCCCAAGGCCAAGATTTTGGATGATGAGCCCTTGCTTTAAACAGTTTTCACTGAATCCTAGGATCCCAGGTTGAAAGGGACTTCACAGATCACCTGCTCCAACCCTTCTAGGCAAAGCATGGCTCACCCTACATGGCCCATCACCTTGTCAGACAAATTTTAGGAGTGTCCAGTGTTGGGGAGTCACCACTTCCCTGGGGAGATTATTCCAATGGCTGATTGTTCTCAGTGTGAAAAATTTTCCTCTTGCATCCAGTTGGAATCTCCCCAGGAGTAACTGGAGCCCATTGGCCCTCATTATTTGTATGTGACATCCTCCCTGTAAAAAGGGAGTCTCCATGTTCTTTGTGGCCACCCTTTAAACACTGGAACATGGTGATGAGGTCTCCCCTGAGACCAGTTCACATCTTTTTTGTACAGTGGGGATCAAAACTGAACACAGTATTCCAGAGGTGCCCTGACAAGTGCTGAATAGGCAATGACATCTTTGCCTCTGCTGGTGATGCCCTTTTGATGTTCCCAGCATCCAGCTGAGTCTTCTCAGCTACCTGTTTCATAAAAATCAAGGTCTATGAGGTTGCCACAGTGCAGATATGGCACATGTAGTTTGTGTCTCAGAGGAACAGACTTTAGGAGTCAGGCCTAGAGAGAACCATGCTTTGGAAACCTCTGAATCTGTGGAGCTTTTTCCTACTTGATCTATACCCACTGCGTTTCTCCATGGAATGATGTGCTGGTTGTTGGGTACAGTGTAATTGACATCCTCCTGCTCACTTTCCATCTCAGGTTCCTCAGCAGCCTCCGCTCTCGTCTCAAGCTGCTGCATCCCAGCCCTAACTGCACGCTGCGAGAGGAGAACATCGTTCACGTCCACTTCAAGGAAGAGATTGGCATTGCTGAGCTGATACCCCTCGTCACCACCTACATTATACTCTTCGCATACATCTACTTCTCCACACGTAGGTTTGTGGGGTGGAGAGACCTGAGGGCAGAGCAAGCTAATGAGCCACCTCCACACCTGCCAGCTGAATTTGTGTGTGGCATCAGTGGTGCGGTGCCCTTTCCCTGCCTGCAGATAAGAGACTCCAGTCTGTGCCCTGCAGTTCCCTCCTGTTTCAGCAGGAAAGGTGGTGTTCAAATTGTACCCTGAACTGTCATGGAAAGAATTGATAGTCCTGTTTATCTGATTTCTGCTAATCTGTCTCTCTTAGCAGTGTGGTGGTATTCCTTGTGATATCTTCTGAGGAGCTTTCTGTTTTAGGCAACTTTAAATCCCATAGTAATGATGTTTTTCCAGTTTTGAGAGACTAATTCATTGTCAGACAGATCAAATACATGTTTTGAGGTGGTGGGTTTAGACTTTAACAAGTCACATTTAGTGGTTAGTGCCTTTTTTATGCCTCAACAGTGCTGTACTGGAGCTAGTTTGAGCAGCAAGCCATGGATTATTCTCTGTCCTTCCCTTGTTACAGTACCTCTTACATACTGGGAGGGCCTGGGAGCTGCATTTCAGACATTGAGGCTGAACTACTGTTATTTCTGGGTTCAGGGTATCGAGCTACCTGATGAAATAAGTCAGGATGAGGATCCCTTCTTGTGTTTATAAGTTATCTTCTTTTACTGGATAACCAAGACTTTGCATTCTTTATTTCAGGGAAAATTGACATGGTGAAATCGAAGTGGGGTCTGGCACTGGCAGCGGTGGTGACAGTGCTCAGCTCTCTGCTCATGTCCGTTGGGCTCTGCACACTGTTTGGTTTGACACCTACGCTTAATGGAGGGTATGTTTCCAGCACCAAACCTCTTCTTGAGGAAGGGTAGATGGAGGTGAAATAATCTGAAAACAGCTGTTAAGTGCTTAATCTTTAAGATCTGGTATTTTTAAAATAAGCTTATGTGATATTCTTTTACACACTCCTATGCAGAATTATTATCAGATGCTTTCCAGGGCTGAAGGACCATGTGTTTCTCTGCTGGCCAGCAGACAGACCTGACTGGGTCCCAGTCTCCCTGGGGATGCTTTATTGCCTAGCAGTTGGCTTTTTCTGCCTAAAGCAGAAGGAATTGTTGGGACAACACTTTATTTATAACTTGATTTCCTGGCAGCTAAGTAGGCTCTCGCATACCTTCCTCCTTCAGTGACTTGCTGTGCCATTCAGAAGGGCTTGTTACCTTTCTTCTGGATGAGGGAGGTTCATCACATTATACTCAGCAAATCTTTAAGGGTGGCAGAACTGACCTGTGGTATTTGTGTCTGGGAGGCTGCCTGGGTGACTTCGCATCCAGCACTGATAGTTGTCTGCTCTTCTTTTAATAGGTTCCTGTGCGTGTTAGAGTTGGCATCTGGGACTTCTGATGTGGTTACTACCACACATTATATTTGTGTCAAGCTGAAAACCCTTGAGAAAGCTTTTAACTGGCACCTCACCTACCCAAGTTCTGTGCTGTTCATTCCTCATTAAAGTTTCATTCAGAATCTTCTGGTTTTCAGATTGCTTTTATAAGTAGTTAAGGAAATACCCCTCATTTTTCTTGCCATCGCTGTCCTTGCCGCTGTATGGTGCAGGAACACTGAAAAGTTTGACCCCTGAGGGGTGAGTCTGTTCCCTCAGAGAGAGTGCTGGGGAGAGTTTACCAGAAGCCAGTCCTAGATGGACGAATTCCTCTCCTAGAAGCCTATAAAGTGTGATGAATAATTGACTTTAGAAAATGAAATAGTTGTTGTTTCTGGTTTCACCACTGTTATGCCTTGGAACCTTAATTAGGGATCAAGACTCTGTTGTTCTGTAAGCTGTACAAATAAAACAGAGGCGATCCACTGGGAGTTATAATTTTAATACAAGAAAAAAGGCAATGTTTGGATGTAGATACATGGGAACTGTTCCAAGCGAATGGGTAGAGTGACGATCAAGACCTCTGTTTACTGTCACTGTTACTGCTTTCATACAGAAGGGCTAAACTAAGTTATCCATCCTACAGGATAGCAAGAGTTAATTCAGTCCTTATTTCTAAAAAAAAAGAAAAATAATTTTCCAGCAAAATTTCTTTGCTTAATTCTTGCAGTACTTTATAAATCATGTTTATTTACACAGAAGACCCCTGGATTCTGTGCTGATGGGGTCTGATGACACAGTTTGGTTTGTTTTTTCACTTGGGCTGAGTGACCTTCTCCTGATTCCCCAGTGCCTGCAGAGCACTTTCTCTCTAGTTACCTGATTCTTCATGGAAAATGGAATGTTCTTGGTGTGTCACACACATGTGGCAGCATGCTGGGGTTTGGCCAGCATATAGGGTGCAGAGTCTGGTTCAACTTTGATCTGGCTTTGGCCTTTTTGATCTGTTTTGTTTACAGCACAGCCTTCCAGATGTGGGTGTGTTTTGTTTTTCATGGGACTTGTATTTATGATAAGCTTTTTTCCATTGCTGGTTTTGCCTAAGGTATTAAAATAAAGCTTGTTTCTTAGAGATCAGCATTTGCTTGCTGCAGACGTGATACATAAACTGGACCTTAATCATTATCAATCGACTTCTATAATAAATTTATAATTATTGTAGTTGAGGTAGGTATTAGTCTTATTTTACAGAAAAGCAGAAATAGGTGACATGATCTGTGCAGGGTTTAAGGAACAGTAAGCAGTAAGGCTGAGGAGAATGACTGGAGTTCACTAGAAGTGTGGTTCCTGTGCACTGGTGGGTTGGGAGAGTCTCTAATGAGTTTGGAGCACAAGCCACTAACTCACAAGTTGGCCTTGGAGCTAGGTCAGAGGAATCACAGTCTGAAATGATGAACTACTCCTTGTTGCCTATAAAAAAAGGCATAAGCCTGCTCAAATGTGAAGATCTGCATTTTAGATGAGAGGCTGATATGATCAGTTCTTAAATTCTCCATGTTTTGGATAAACCAAAGGTTGCCTCTGTTCACAAGTGTATATGGAGTCACAGAAAATCTGTTTTTTCATGAGTCAACAGTAGTGTTTCTGTTGACTCTTTGGGATGCTGGATCATGCTATTATGTAGCACCTTCTGGCATTAAATCAGAAAGTTTCTGTAGATAGACACAATACAACATCTGCCTCTGCTCTTGCTCTTCCTCTTGTAAGCTCTTTCTCAGTCCTTGGCAATGCATGGCAGAAAATATAATGAGGATCTCTTGCCATCTGCCTCCAAGCGGGAACAAATGAGGTTTTGGAGTTGCAGGGTGTGAACAGCTCATGTTTGTCCTGAAGTGTTGCATTATCCTTCAAGAAGAGCTCATGTCTCATTGCTTCCATTCGCTCTGCTGGTCATTTCACATGAAAGCTGCTGTCTCTTCAAGGACTAATGAAACTCCTAAGCCAGGACTATTAGTTAAGTATCTTCTGCAGTAGAAGCTACAGATTAAGTAGGACATAGTTAATGAAAGAATGCCAAGCTTTATTCTCTGTGTTTGTTCTGCCTTCTGAAGGCTACCACAGCTTATCTGAGAATGCTACTATTCCCCCTGCCTGTCTTATATAAGGACAGGACTGTGCAAGGTCTCCATGAGAGCACACCCTTGCAGTTACCATGCTCTGCAGGACATGCTCTGCTGTGACAGGCAGCAGAGCTCTCCCTCATGTCTGTTGTATCCTCTTTTACTTAGAGATTTCCATCCCTAAGAATTTCAAAGAGCTTTTCTTAAGTCTGTCTCCTGTCTTACAGTACTGCTTGGAGGGGTGAGACAGGTTATGAACTGAAGATGCCGTAGATAAAGGCAAGAACTGGGTTGTACTTGCTGAGTTTTGGATTCTCTGATGTTAACAGGAAGTTGTCCATGAGAGGCTTATATAGATTTGTATTTTTTTCACTCACTATGGAAGTTCATGGCCTGTGCAGCTTTGGACAGGAGGTGAAGGAGCCACTGTGTTGTGCAATTGTTAGAGCTAAAATTTGGTTATAATACCTGGAGAATCCTAGACTGGTTTGGGTTGGAATGGACTTTAAAGCCCATCTAGTTCCGGCCCCCCGGCCATGGGCAGGGACACCTTCCACCAGACCAGGTTGCTCCAAGGCCATCCAACCTGGCCTTGAACACTGCCAGGGATGGGGCAGCCACAGCTTCTCTGGGCAGCCTGTGCCTCACCACTCTCACCGGGAAGAACTTCTGCCTCACATCTCATCTCAATCTCCCCTCAGGCATCTTAAATCAATTAAAATGTGCCTCCACCCTCTCTCCACCCCTTCTCTTTCCAGGAAGGAGCATGCCAGGAGCTTCTTCCTCACAACTCATCTAAATCTCCCCTCTATCAGGTTAAAGCTGTTCCCTCTTGTCCTGTCCCTGCAGGCCCTTGTCAAAAGCTCCTCTTCTGCTTTCTTTTCTTTGGATTTTGGTTTTTGGGTTATTTGGGGTTTGGGTTATTTTTCCTGTAATCTTGCTTTCAGTGGCAGTCTTGCTGTTTCAGCTTGCTGTTTGTTCAAGGAATCAATTGGCATGAAGTAGCTGCGTGAGCAGAAGTGGTTCCAGACAGATGTTCTTCCCCAACTGAGCTTGTAGGACACAGGCTGCTGGCAGCAGTATGTGTGCAAATGTTGTTGAAGCTCATGTCAGATGGCCATAGGCAATCAAAACCAGTGTTTGGCAAGGGGGCCCTTGGGGTTACAGCAGGTAATGCCACAAAGCAGAAGGTGTTCTTCTGGAACCTTATCCTTCACCTGTCTTGGCTGTTAGTGATGTGCCAAGGGGTGTGAGTGCACGCACGCACAGCCTCCTTTTGGATCCATACAGACCAGCACAGCACAAATCCAGTACCCTCCACAATGGAAGCTTTAGTTTTGCTTGAGTTTAGTTGGAGGGAAATGGGGAGATTTACTGTCTAGCATGTTGTGGCACAGAACAGCTTCTTCTTGCTGATGTGGACTGCCAGTAGTTCAAAAGAGAGAAAAACGTTTAGGGGTGAGGAGTTGAGTAAATTCATGGTGGTGTCCTTGAGTAATCTTGCTTTTGTATGTGCATATATTCATGAAGGGCAACTCCATTTCACCGTGTTTTCTTGACTCTTGGGTCAAGAAAAAAAACTATCCCTGTCAGGATTTATTTATTTACAAAGCATATGCAGGTTTCATGGTGTTCTCAGTGTTGTGGCTTCTGAGCTACCAGAACAGAGCTCCATGCACATTCTCCTCCCAACAGAGAAGTGTGTCATCTTGTGTCTCCTTTGTTGCCTGAGGCAATTACTCAGAGTAGCTGCAAGGGATAGAAGCTTTCGTCCACTGGGTACCTGCACCAGGCACTGCCCAAGCTCTTCACTTTTGAAGTTGCATTTAATGTAATGCTTAGCTGTTGATGTAGCAGGAATTTCACTGTCAGCAGTGGGCTATGCTCCCTACCCTCTCACTGTTGCCCTCTCCTGCTGACTGTCCCTGAGCCTGTTGCGGAGGTGTTCCAAGTCCCCTCTTTCTGATTTGCACCTCTTTCTACTAAGTGCTGGAGAGACTTTCCAAGGGCTCTGTCCGAGCCCTGGGAAGCGTTAAAGAGTAATTTAACAGTGGTCTGCAGTGGCCATTTTCCAGCAAATGATGCAGCTTTGCAACAGCGTTAATGTCTGTGCAAAGCAGATGAAATACGGAACTCTTACCTCATTGTAGAGTAATATTTTACCTGAAGGGATTTGGCTAAGAGCAGTGGATAGCGTTTCCTGACCTTGGCTTTGGGATGTGTGTTTGCTGCTGAACTTGCATTCTTCCTGTCTTTTCAATGCAGGATCTCATTCTCAGTTCTGTTTCTGTCCCTTCTAGAGAGATATTTCCATACCTGGTTGTAGTGATTGGCCTAGAGAATGTGTTGGTGCTCACCAAGTCAGTTGTCTCTACGCCTGTTGACTTGGAAGTGAAGCTCCGCATTGCCCAAGGTATGCAGCCTGCTCTGAAAAACTGTTAAAGAGAGAGAAAATTTGGATAACCAAGGACTGGGAGATGGGGAGTGGTCTTAATTCTTGTTTATGAAGGAAGCACTGTGTGTGTTGAGTGTCAGTTGTCTTATTAACCTTTTGTACTGTTAATTCCAAGAGCTAATAGAAACCTGTAAATGTGGGCACTGCTTTTAAAGATTTTTGACTGAAGCATTGGCTGAACAAGTTTAAAAAGCATTGATAAGGAAGAGCTGTATCTCCTGGTGTAGATATTTGGCACCTCGACCTCTTGTGACACGAATATTCTTAAGGGCAGTCCACAGGTTGTAAGAAGTTCTGCTGAGTCTGTGACAAATCTGTCTTCCCTAGTATGTATGCACTCTGTACCTGCATAAGGATTTGAGTGTGCTCAAACCATGGATGAATGGGCTTTGCAAACTTAAAGATGTTTCTAAGCATCAAGGAAGAGAGATTCTAGAGGGATGCCCAGAAAAATCTACCTAGTTCTAAAACCACAAATGGTTTGTATCCTAGATCAAAACCAGGACTCAAAACCTCAGTCCTTTATACCCCTGAATCCCTGTACTGCCCTGTGCAGAGCCTCTAACTGCTTAAACCAGGAGAGTTTTGTGAGCTGAGAGGCATCCTGAGCTCCCTTTAGTTAATGCTAATCACAGAATCCTACAATCCCAGGTTGGAAGGGACCTCAAGAATCGCCTTGGTCCAACCTTTCTAGGCAAGCCATGGCCCAGCACCCTGTCCAGCTGGATTTTGACAGTGTCCAACACTAGGAAGTCACCACTTCCCTGAGGAGATTATTCCAGTGGCTGATTGTTCTCAGTGTGAAAAATTTTCCTCTTGTGTCAGCTGGAATGTCCCCAGGTGTAACTTGTGCCCATCACCCATTGTCTTTTCCATGGAACTCCCTCCCTGTGAAAAGGGAGTCTTATGTTCTTTGTGGCCACCCTTTAAATACTGGAACGTGGTGATAAGGTCTCCCCTGAACCTTCTTTTGTGTAGGCTGAACAAGTGTGGCTTTCTCAGCCTTTTTTATGCTGAAAAAGCATAGTTTTTCAGTACTTGGATCATCTTTGTGGCTCTTCTCTGGACCCTCTCTGGCCTGTTCATATCTGTTTTGTATAGAGGGGACAAAATAATCCCACTAGTAAAGATACTGGGAGCCTGCAATCCAATTCTTTGACTTCAAAATAGGTCAGGGGAATTTTAGTCTGAAAGTGTCATTTTGCCTATTGTCTGTAGATACCTTATTTTGAAGAAAGGAAATTAGGTTCCTTTTTGCTATGCTCATGTCTGTCCATTAGTGAACAGTCTCCTTTTACCTGTCTTTGGTGTTCTTCCTCCAGGTTTGAGCAATGAGAGCTGGTCAATTATGAAGAACATGGCAACAGAGCTTGGGATCATCTTGATTGGGTATTTCACCCTTGTCCCTGCCATCCAGGTGAGTGTGGTTGATTGGTCTCAGTTTGCATTGATTTGTGGAGCTGTTGGAGCAAGTCCAGAGGAGGTCACAAAGATGCTTCGAGGCCTGGAGCACCTCTGCTGAGAGAGGCTGGGCTTGTTCAGCCTGGACAAGGGAAGGCTCTGGGGACACCTTAGAGTAGCTTACAGTGCCTAAAGGGGCCAACAAGGAAGCTGGAGAGGGGCTTTTGACAAGGGCAGGTACAGACAGGACAAGGGGGAATGGATTTAAACTGACAGAGATTTAGATTAGATGAGATGAGATGTGAGGCAGAAGTTCTTCCCTGTGAGGGTGGTGAGGCCCTGGCACAGGTTGCCCAGAGAAGCTGTGGCTGCCCCATCCCTGGCAGTGTTCAAGGCCAGGTTGGATGGGGCTTGGAGCAACCTGGTCTGGTGGAAGGTGTCCCTGCCCTGTGGCAGGGGATTGGAAGTGGATGAGCTTTGAATGTCCCTTCTAACCCAAACCATTCTGTGATTCTGTGGCTGAGCCTTGAAGGTGCTACAGGAGCACCCTGTGCCATATTCTACTTCCCTCTCTGCCTGATAGGATTAAGAAGCTGTAAGTGGGAAATCCATACATCTGTACAATGTGGCTCCCCTTGGCTTTCTCCAGGAGCCAGCCTTTTGTCCAGCAGCTGCCCTTGCATCCTTCCAGTAGCTGGGTTTACACATTCAGTTCATCCAGTAGCTGGCCCTAGATCCTTCTCTCTCTGGTTGCCTTATGCACACACGTGTGTGCACATACACATGTGCACAACTGAGTCTCTCAGTTGCCCACAGTCCCTCTTGCAGTTGTCCTGGACCCTGTGGTCCATCTGTTTGCCAGCTCCTCCATCTCTGTAGCTTAGGAACACACGCGTTGCTGTCTCCCAAGCCACTCACTCTGCTCAACAGCTGCTTGGCTCAACAGTCACTAGTGATCATACACCAACACTCTGATATGCTCCTGTTGCTGGTGACCCAGACACATGAGCTGCACCTTGTAAATGGATGTAAGGAAAAACCAAAACTCTACTGCAAAATATCTGCTTTGAGAATTAGGGTGGGCAGCCTGCCTGGGGCTCTGTCACCAGACTGATAAATCTATGGGGTTTTGCAATCACTGATACCACCATCTCTGTTTCATGGGTGGGTAAACTGAAACCTCAAGGTAGAATGATGTGTCAGGGGTCATGTCATGCGGTCTGTGTTGCACTGAGAATAGCATCCAGGTCTTCTGCCTCGCAGTGTGTTGCTTTCTCTGCTGCACAGCTCCCTTTTTAGGACTGTGCTTGCTGAGTTGTATCAGGAGCCTGATGCCATTTGATTGATCCTTGACCACACAGGCCTTGCTCCTGGTAAGGCACCTGAACAACAGTGCTGCCTAGACAAATCCTCATCACTCATGCTGTAGCACCTCTGCAGCCAGACTTCAGGGAGCTGTCAGCCCTTTCTCTGGAAGTTTCTAGCGGATGCAGTCAGCAAGCAAAGCAGGAGCACCCAGTGTCTGCATAAGCTGGAGGCTACTCTGGGCCCCCACTAGGTTGTCACTGGCCACCATGTAGGTGGCCTTCATAAGAGGAGTGAGTTATGTGTATCCTTGCTTTAACGTCAGGGACTCCCTAGTAGAGCCTGCATATTAAAGCCTAGGATAATCTAAGAGGATTAAACATTCAGGTTGGACTGGAGCATTCCAAGTTGAACTTGGCGGTTCCTGAGCTGCTGTCTCAGTATCCCAAGAGGACAGCAAAAGAGGAGCTTTAGTGGAAATCCCCAGGCTACAGCTGGCCACCTATTGTGGCCTGTTTTTGTTTGTATTTGAAGCTGATTGCAGAGACTGCTCAGCTCAGGCGCTGACATGATCCATCCTTTGGGTCTAAATTGGGGTCATTCATGTGCTGTATCAGCATCTTTTGGCCTCTTGTTTCATGGCTGTGCTGCTTGATCTCAGAAAGTGAAACCGGACAGTGTCTGTGGAGCAAGTGTAGTGCCAGCAGCCCTGCCACAGGGATACTACTGGGACAGGTCACATCTCATGTTGCTTTCTGCTGTGGAGGAGCTTGCACAGTGCACTTGTGACAAGAGATAGAGGAGTTGTGATCAAAGGGACAGGGCAAAGTCAGGTGGTGGGGTCGGTAGAACTATGGGAAGCAGTGACACAATGCCCCCACCCCTGTGTTTATCTCTATTAAAGTACTCCTGCCTATTACAGTGTTTTGATACACGTGATGACATAGAATAGAGTCACAGGGTTTGAGTTGAAGGGATCCCCTGCTATGGGCAGAGACACCTTCCACGTACAGCCCCTTCCAACCTGGCCTTGAACACTGCCAGGGATGGGGCAGCCACAGCTTCTCTGGGCAGCCGGTGCCAGGGCCTCAGCACCCTCACAGAGAAGAATTTATTCCTAGTGTCTAATCTAAATAATACCCTTTGCTCATCCAGCCTCTGCTGTCCCCATGATCCTGTCTTTCCTTGGATGCTTGCTTTCTCCAGAGGAAGAATCCAGCAGGGATGCTCTCTATTAAAAGACTGATGGCTGCTCTGCTGAAGGCTGGTACAAGCTCCTTGTCTTGGTCCTTGAGAGTGAAGGACACTGTGAAAATAACATGCTGTAGTCATATTGCAGAGTCCAAGGAAAACTGGCAGGAAGAGAGCCAGGCTGCGTAAATCCAGCAGGGACCTTTGCTCCAGGCTATGCAGTAGTGCTGGGGTTGTGCAGGTGCTCTCTGGTACTGGGAATGACAAAAGAGGAAGGCATTTCTCTGCTGAAGGCTCTCGCCTGCCCCAAGGGCTGTGATGGGTTTTA
The DNA here is from genome assembly GCA_002631895.1 of Agapornis roseicollis. Taxonomy (NCBI): domain Eukaryota; kingdom Metazoa; phylum Chordata; class Aves; order Psittaciformes; family Psittacidae; genus Agapornis; species Agapornis roseicollis. The sequence goes on along the minus strand of NDXB01022170.1, from coordinate 307,181 downwards.
TTTTCCTCAGTTACTGCAGTGCAGCTCAGGTAGCAGAAAGGAATTTTTCTGCAATCTCTCTCCTTGTCCTGAAACAGTTTGGCTTCAGGTGGGAATTGTGCATCCACTCAATTCATGGAATCACAGCATGGTCTGGGTTGGAGGAAACCTTAAAGCTCATCCAGTTCCAACCCTCTTCCAGGGAAAGGGACACCTTCCCTCATAACTGTGAGCAGTAATGAAATGCTCCTGCCTCGCATTGCATGTGTGCAGAGACCCCTCTTCTCCTGGCATTGTGTTGCTGTTGAAGGCCCTCACCCTGTGCTTTCCATCTCTTACTTGCTACCTTCTTCTGAAGTTCACACACCAACAGCCAATTCTGCACCTGCTGAAATAACTTTGGGGTTTGCCATAGGGTTTTCAGTATTCAAGTGCAAGAAGATCATAGATTTCCAGGGTAGCAGCTTCAGGTGCTTAATTCTGTGTGGAGTAAGTGGAAGCATTAACAGAATTAATCTCTCTCTATGCAGAGCCTGCAACTGGGGAGCCTGTGTTTGCCCAGGGCTGGGTGAAATCCAGATGGATGTTGCTTTCCTTCTGGTTTTCTCCCAGAGAGAAATCTGGGTTGAGCTTTCAGCCTTGTGCTTTTGAAACCTGTCAGATGTATCTGTTGATTGCTTATGTTTCAAGAACAGTTTGGACAGGATGGGGAGGCTTCAAGGTTTGTTTGAAGGTTTTAGGTAGCCTGTCATGCCATCCTTTTCATTTCACTGGACTGATGTTGGCCTCCAGGAAGACACTGGGATGGACATGTGAAGGAGGAGAGCAAAAGAAATCAATCTCTGCAGCTTCTCTCCTTCCCCTTAGCTGGATGGGGCCTGGCTTGGTCTGCAGGCAGTGTGAATGCCACCTTTGGAGCACCAGCACAGGCAGTGGACAGCAGTGGGTGTCTGCCAGCTCTGTCCTGCAAGTGGGGGCCAGATTCTTTAGTCTTTTGTTTAGCCCAAGCATTTTTACTCCCACTTATGTTCAGCTCTTAATCTCCCCGTTTTTACAAGGTCTTTTTTGGGTCCTGACAGGAATTTGTACCTTCAAGGGAAACAGGATGCTTCTCAAAGTACTTTAATTCTATGTTGCTGTGATGTTTTGAGTGTAGTGAGGAGAGGGGATGGCCCTTGGCACTAACAGGGATTAGGATAAGAGTCTGGATTTGTTTTACAGAGGGACCTGGGAGCTGACTGCATTTTCGCTGCTGGGCAGAATCTTTTAATCCTTATTTTGGGAGGTGGAACAGTGCAAACCTCATGAAGTTCTACAAGGCCAAGTGCAAGGTCCTACACCTGGATCAGGGCAATCCCAAGCACAAATACTGGCTGGGGGAGACTGGGTTGAGAGCAGCTCTGAGGAGAAGGACTTGAAGGTATTGGTTCATGAGAAGCTCCCCATGATCACCAACATAAGAATGGCGTAGAAGCTATTGGAGTGAGTCCAGAAGAGGCCACAAGGATGCTCTGAAGGCTGGAGCACCTCTGCTATGGAGATGGGCTGAGAGAGGTGGGCTCTGGGGACAACTTAGAGCAGCTTCGAGTGCCTAAAGGGGCCAACAAGAAAGCTGGAGAGGGGCTTTTGACAAGGGCAGGTAGGGACAGGACAAGGGGAATGGCTTTAAACTGACAGAGGGGAGATTGAGAGGGGATGTGAGGCAGAAGTTCTTCCCTGTGAGGGTGCTGAGGCCCTGGCACAGGTTGCCCAGAGAAGCTGTGGCTGCCCCATCCCTGGCAGCGTTCAAGGCCAGGTTGGATGGGGCTTGGAGCAACCTGATCTGGTGGAAGATCATTGCCTATGGCAGAAGGTTGGAACTGGATGGGCTTTAAGGTCCCTTCCAACCCAATCCGTTCCAGGATTCTAGGATTGTGATTGTTTCTGCAATGACACCTGCTGGGGAAAGTGGAGCATTGCAGGAAGTTTAGGAAGCACCGGCTTTTTCTCATCTGTTCTTTGGAGAGCTTTGAGGGTGGGTATGGGACTTCTTTTCCATGGGCATAGGGATGAAATTTGCCCATCAAACGGACATTAGCTAAAAGTGTGATTTAAGCAGAACGTTTTTGTTGGGGCCCTGGAGAATGGCTACAAACAAGTACGCGGGTGTACAGTGACTTCCATGGTCTGGTATGGTTGGAGAGAGATTGATCCGGTTCCTGGGCAACCTGTGTTCCCAGAGGAATTTTGGTTATTGGTGGAAGGCAGGAACCTAACTGCTGGAGGCTGAGAGCTCTGGCTGCAAGCCATGGGCTTGTGAACTGGGAAAACATCCTCTGCTGGTTTTTCTTATGGCACTGTGATGGTTTATGGCTATGAAGCACAATGAATGTGAGTCCGAGTAAATACACGCTTGAGTTTTCACACAGACGTTTCCAGCATGAAACTCTCAACTATTACAAGTCATGGATTATAGAACTTGTTAGTCAGATATGGCCAGGCCTGCACTCTGGGCAAGAGGTTGCCGAGTTCCCCTTTTTCTGAAGTTGGAATACTTATTGTTGTCACCATAGCTAATCTGTGTGTCCCGTCTGCAGGAATTCTGCCTCTTTGCTGTGGTTGGCCTGGTGTCTGACTTCTTTCTGCAGATGTTTTTCTTCACTACTGTGCTGTCCATTGACATTCGCCGTATGGAGGTAAGGAAGGGCCAAAAACGTGGGGTTTGCCTTGGGTTTTCTTTCTCTGCTGTTGGAGAAGGATAAATCACAGCCTGTGATTTTTCACACCAAACAGAGAAGACCAAGCTGTAAAAGTTCTGGGGCAGTACTTGCTGGTTAGATATGTACAGGGATTGGGGGAAGGACACCTGAGGGAACAAGGTACCCTCAGGTAAATAAACTTGCAGATTTGAGGTAATAAACCCCAACCATGTCCTGGGCTGCATCACCAGCAGGTCGAGGGAGGGGATTTTCCCCCTCTACTCTGCTCTTGTGAGACCCCACATGCAGTCCTGCATCCAGCTCTGGGGCTCCAACATAAGAAGGAACTGGAGCTGTTGGAGCAAAGCCAGAGGAGGCTACAAAAGTGCCCAAAGGGCTGGAGCACCTCTGCTATGGAAACAGGCTGAGAGAGCTGGGCTTGTTCAGCATGGAGAAGAGAAGGCTCCGGGGACACCTTAGAGGGCCGGAATAGGACAGATGGGAAGCTGTGGCTGCCCCATCCCTGGCAGTGTTCAAGGTCAGGTTGGACTGGTCTGGTGGAAGATGTTCCTGCCTGTGGCAGGGGGGTGGAACTAGATGAGCTTTAAGATCCCTTCCAACCCAACCCATTCTGGGATTCTGTGGCTCAATGAAGTGGGCTTCCAAATGACCATGGCTACTTGAAGAAGACATGTGCTGGAGAGAAGCTGGGGCGGATTGTCCTGCGGGAGAAAGTGGGGTCCCTGTGTCAGACATAGGCCTGTGCACACATTTCTCTCAAGGGGCCTCCTCACCGCGGCTCTCCCACATTTGCTCTTCTCTCTGCAGCTCGCTGACCTGAACAAGCGGTTGCCAGCTGAAGCCTGCCTGCCCCCAGCGAAGCCTGTCAGCCGCTCCCAGCGCTACGAGCGGCAGCCGGCGATGCGGCCTGCCACCCCCCACACCATCACCCTGCAGCCCTCCTCCTTCAGGAACCTGCGCCTGCCAAAGAGGCTGCGCGTCATTTACTTCTTCGCCAGGACCCGGCTGGCCCAGAGGCTCATCATGGTGAGCAGTGTGGGGTTTGTTAGCTGGCGGCCCTTCCTCCACACCAATCTGAACCAAATAGGCTTTTAGGGGGGAAAATAGACCAACATTCTCATGCCTCCTTGTTCCACTGCAAGACTTATGCTGCCCCGTGGTAAATCCAGTTCAAGAGGTGCACATCACTGTGCACGCGTCAGCTCCAGGGCTCTGCTGTTTGCATGATGGTAGTAGGTAATTTTCTGATATTTGCTTTGAGACAAAAATCTGCTTTTATATAAGCAGGTCTGTAAGGACCTTATGAGCAGAGAGGGAAGACTTCTACAGAGCAGAAATCATGGGTTTAGTTCCTGCAGGTAATGTGGACTAAAGACAGGGAGGTATTTTGCTGCGTGACAGGCTGAGGCTTTTCCTTGTGCAGGTGTAACTGCAGTGGTTACACCAGTTACTGTCCCTGCTTGCTCCCTCCGTCCCTGTTCTGAATGTCTATAATGGGAGTGGAAGAATTTGTATACTCCTCAGCTCCACAAGCCGGTCTAGTCCGTTACTGTCAGCTAACACTGCTGGCAGTTTAAGTTCAACTAACACATCAGTCTGTGAAGCAAGGCTGCTGCAGTAGGTCTGGTGGAGTTCATGACCCAGAACCTGAATTAAGCCTTCCCAGCCCAATTTGAGGGTGGCAGAGATGCTGGTCCCAGCACCAGTGAGGAGTCTCCTCCCTGCTGTGGGACAAGTGCAGTTCCTGCCATAAGGTTGAGTTGGATGGCTCACGGAAAAGTAATGCTCAGTTTTGTGCGTGCTGTGCAACCTCTCCCAGTCATAGAATCATAGAGTGGTTTGGGTTGGAAAGGACATCTCACACTAGATGATGTTGCCCAAGGCTCTGTCCAGCCTGTCCTTGACCATTGCTAAGGATGTAGCATTTACTGCTTCTTTGGGCAATCTGTTCCAGTACCTCACCACCATCACAGTAAAGAACTTCTTCCTTACATCTGACCTGAACTTCCCCTGTTTAAGTTTAAACCCATTACCCCTTGTGCAATCACTAATCCTCTTAGAGGGTAAGTGTCTGCTGGGAGTAAGACTCTTAAGTGCAGGGTGTACCCTGGGCTGGAATCAGCTGTTGATCAGCTCAGAGAACTGGTGAGGTGCCTGGAGGTGGAGCGTGAGGGCCATGAACTAATTGGCTTGTCTCTGATCATCATCTGTAGGCTGGGACGGTGATCTGGATTGGAATCCTGGTTTACACGGATCCTGCTGGTCTACGCACCTACCTCACGTCACAGGTCACCGAGCAAAGTCCTTTGGGTGAGGCAGGTCTGCCTCCGATGCCTGTTCCTGGAGGGGTTCTACCTGCTGGGGACCCCAAGATTGATCTCTCAGTCTTCCCATCGGACCAAATACAGCTGTTGGAAAACCAGACACAGCAGCGTGAGCAGAAGTCAGGGCTGGAGTCCCTGAGCAGGCTGGAGACAAACCAGCACACTTGGGCCCAAGGACCAGAGGGCAAAGGGAATGGACAGACGGAGCTTGGAGCTGAAGCAGAGGTTACCTGGGGAGCAGAGGATGAAGAGATTTGGAGGAAACTTTCCTTCAGACACTGGCCATCCCTCTTCAGCTACTACAACATCACCCTGGCCAAAAGGCAAGTGGGCTGGCATCGAGTGCTGCAGCACTTTGAATTGTGGACTTGACCTCAAGCGTTCTTCTTTCATCTGTCCTTCATCCTTCCGAGTTACATAATTTGTGTTCCGTGGGACTTACTCCAGAAGTATAAAGGCCCTCCTGTGTGGTGCAGAGGGACCAAACTCTCCAGGGCTGTCTGTCTGAGGAGAAGGGTTGTGTTTCTCTCTGTGCCCTTGGGTGTATTGAAGATTTGAAGAGCTGGTAGGGGTTCAGCCTGCCTGTTGTCTTCCTTTACCCTGGAGGTGACAGTTAGAATTCTGTAAAACAATAGGTAGTCATCTGTGAATGAGGGGCATGATGCATGTGAAGAACAGAGATATCTGAGCTGAGGAAACTTCTTGGTGAGCTCTTCTGACCTACAGGAAACTGGACCAGATGCTGTATCCCTACTTTGATCTGTGTGATACATTTGATCTCATCAGTAGTTCATTCTACTGGTGGCTCTTAACCTCTCCCATGGAGTTAAGGGTTAAGACCTAGGAAATATCCTCAGAGAAAAAGATGTCAAAGGAGGTTTTTAGTTTAGAATACCTAAAACCACTGCTCTGAAAGTGCATGCTGAGACCTTGGCTGTTGGTGAGGGGATGATCTATGTTACCTGTTAGGATATTTGTGGGGTTCTGTGTTTGTTGTTCTTAAGCTGTTCTCATCTTTCTGTTCCTTCAGGTACATCAGCATCCTTCCAGCAATCCCTGTCACACTGTATCTGAACCCACAAGAGGCCTTAGAAGTGCGGCATCCCCAGGAGGCAAACCGCTACCACCCCTTCTTGGCTTCAAGCAGCGGAAAGCTGGATGCTCAAGCGCCACCTGACCAAGCCTCATCCAAGCTGCAAGGGCACCAGGATGTCACTCTTTACAAGTAAGTCATAGAATCCTAGAACCCCAGGTTGGAAGGGACCTTAAAGCTCATCTAGTTCTACCCCCGTGCCACAGACAAGGGCACCTTCCACTAGACCAGGTTGATCTAAGCCCCATCCAGTCTGGCCTTCAGCACTGCCAGGGATGGGGCAGCCACAGCTTCTCTGGGCAACCTGTGCCAGGGCCTCAGCACCCTCACAGAGAAGAACTCACAGGGTGAGTTCTCACCACCCTCACAGGGAAGAACTTCTTCCTCACATCCCATCTCAATCTCCCCTCTGTCAGTTTAAAGCCATTCCCCCTTGTCCTGTCCCTACCTGCCCTTGTCAAAAGCCCTTCTTATGTTGTTACCCCAGAGCTGGATGCAGGACTGCAGTTGGGGTCTCACCAGAGTGGAGTAGAGGTGGAGAATCCCCCCCCCCTTCCCCTTGCTGGTCACGCTGCTGGTGATGCAGCCCAGGCCACGGTTGGTTTCTGGGCTGCATGTGCACAGTGCGGATTATGGGGAGCTTCTCATGGACCAACACCCCCAAGTCCTTCTCCTCAGGGCTGCTCTCAGTCCAGTCTCCCCCACCCTGTATTTGTGCTTGGGATTGCCCTGACCCATGTGCAGGACCTTGCACTTGGCCTTGTAGAATTCCATGCCAGCCCAAGGACCTTCCTTTCCTACTGAGAGGACAGACTCACAGCTTGCTGTCCAGATTGGCGATCTGGCTGTTACTACCCTGATCCCCATCTTCTTAAAGTCTTACTGCTGTGCACTTTTCTTCTTGAGAAATCTGAAATCTTGTGGAAATGGTCATTTTGCCATTAAAAAAAGCTCTTACATTTTCCACAAATCACTATGGACCAGGAGCATGTGTGATACTTTCATGGCATGTTTCAGAGTCTCTCTGTGGAATAGTAATTGGATCTTTTCTCTCACCTTCTCTTTGTCTCTGTGTCCCTTTGTCTCTCCCACCAGGGTGGCTGCTCTGGGTCTGGCCTCGGGCATTATCCTGGTGCTCCTGCTCTTCTGCCTGTACAAGGTGTTCTGCCCCAAGAACTATGGGCAGAACGGGATCTCGCACAGCCGGAGGAAGAGGGGAGACCTGCCCTGTGACGATTACGGCTACTCCCCGCCCGAGACAGAGATTGTCCCCTTGGTGCTCAGGGGTCACCTCATGGTAGGTCCATGGAAGGATGGGAGTGCTCCTCACAAGAAAGGCATTTGAATGACTTGTGCCACGCATCTTCTCTTTTCTTGGGTTATTATTTAAACAACAGACCCCACAAAGGACACAGCAGCTTTGCAGCCTTGGCACAACACAGCAGTGGAGGCTGACGCCCACCCAGGTGCTACATATGTATTTCAGGATAGTGTAGCATGACGATTCCTGCAGCACTTCTCCATTTCTTCCTGGGACTTGATCCGAGCCTTTTGCAATTGCTGTTACTACCTTTTCTTTTGGCTCTTGTCAGCTGGGCTGATCCAGCCCTCTTCACTGGGCTAGCTGTAATGCCTATTGGAGCCTTTCTTCCTGCTTCCCAGAAGTTAGTGCGTAGGTTTGAGCTGTTAAATATTGTTGCCATTGCTAAAAGCATCCATGGGCTTAAAGGGGGGTGTGCTCAGTTCACTCTGTTTTCTTGAGAAGAAAGATGTTTCGTTATATTTGGAGATGAAGCAAAGAATTCAGACATCTGGTCAGATAGAGTTTGAAATGCTGTATGGTGTTTTCCAAAGAAGCTGCACCTCTTTCCTGATTCTCCTGTCTCTTTGGGCTGTACTTTGTCAGGGAAAGGGGAGACAGACAGAATCTGTTTGGTTTGCAGCAGTCTAGAGCACATCTAGATGCGGGGTGAAGATCTACTCATGCTCTCAGCACATCCTTAAGTTTCTGAGCCACCCACAGAGTTTAGACATAATTTATCATCTGTATAGTTCCTCAGCCTCGTGGAAGGTGGTTGTCAGGATCCGGAGGCCTCCGTGGTGCAATGGCCTCACCTGTGTTTGCTTTTCCTTCCCAGGACATCGAATGTCTGGCTAGTGATGGAATGCTGCTCGTCAGCTGCTGCCTAGTGGGCCAGATCCGTGTGTGGGATGCTCAGACTGGTGACTGCCTCACTGTTATTCCCAAACCAAGGTGAGTGGGGTCACGTTGCTCAGCAGCTGATGCAAACCCCTGTGTGAGAAACCAGCCCTCTCCTGCAGCAGAGGCAGCGGGGCTGGATGCTTAATACTGTGTTTTAGGTTGCGACGAGACAGCAGCGGCATCTTTGACTACCAGGAAAGCTGGGATCACAGTTCCGATGGCAGGAATGGTCTGGACGACTCTTTTGAGAACAGTCACCAGCTCAAAAGGATGCTCAGCCCCCCGCAGCCGCCGCTGTTCTGTGACCAGCCAGACCTCACGTCTCTCATTGACACCAACTTCTCCGAGCAGGTGAAGGTGGCCGAGTCTGAGACAAGGCTCCGCTCAGTGGGCAGTCGCCAGAAGGAGACCGGGTACGACTTCAGCAGCCTGGTGGGTAAAGCGTATGAAGAGCACGGCTCCTCCAATTCCATGAGCTTCCCCGGCCTCCCAGCCCCGCACGGACAGGCTGGATTCTGCACGGGGAGCAGCAGAGCCCGCTCCCTGGGCTGCGGGAGCGAGGAGGGAGGCTGCAGCGCCCGCAGGAGGAGCCTGGGGGATGAGACTTTCACGGGGTTTGACAAAGCCTCACCGCTTCCTGCCTGGGGAGGAGACTTGGAGAGCTCTGTCTGGAGCCTGGACCTGCAAGGGAATCTGATTGTGGCCGGCCGGAGTAACGGGAAGCTGGAGGTGAGGAGCAAGGCTTGCTGCAACACTGGTGCTCTAGAGAGCTCTAAAGCTTGCCATGCCTGTAAGCGATGTGGCTGGTCGATCATGATATAAGGTAAAATGAATAGGAATTCTGTAGGAATGGTACAGGTTTTGAAGCAGATTTTGATCAGAAATTCAGATCTCCTCCAATGAGAAACTTCCAAACTCAGCTCGATCTTAATTTCATTTTTGGAAATCAGGTTAGAATTTTTCCCTCAGAATAAACGCCGAGTTCTGGGGTGTTTTAAACTAACGCATTTTGACATAAATCTGGCAATGATTTTTAACCTGTCTCTAGTCCTTCCCACCAAAGACACAGACAGGCCACTCTGTTGTGTTTCTTTGTCTTTTGGAGCTCAGGTACCTGCTCCTGATCAGCTCTATCAATACTGACTGAATTTTGCTGCCAAATCTTGTCTCCAGCTCACATCACAAGATTGCCTCATGCTCAGAACAGGGCAGATGTGGGATCCAGCAGCAGCAGGGAAGGGTGTTGTGGAGATGGGGCATGCAGCTGGAGCCTGTGCTGCCACAGGGCATGTGTTTAATAGCGTTTTTGGTGACCCCAGTAAGAAAGGTGTGCAGGTTTTGAAGTATTAGTTACAATGTAGTGGAAGTAGCACTGGGAGGAAGAAGAGGATGGTGTGATTGTACAGCCCTCCTGTTGTGGGAGGCCTGTGTAGTGATTACTAGTGCCAAGAGGGAGCTGGGTGCAGGCTCCTTCATTAAAATCAGACAGTTAAGGGAGCTGAGGGGATGTGTGTGGCTGTTACATGGATCACACGTCCCTGATGTACGATGCTCTCCTGACCAGGATCGCAGCAGTAACCCCTTCTCCTTCCAGATCTGGGATGCTATTGAGGGCACCCTTCGCAGCAGTAATGATGAAGGTCAGTCGGGCATCACAGCGCTCGTCTTCCTGAACAACAGGTAATTGTGGTGTGCTCAGTCATCTTCTGCAAGCAGACAAGGCATGGTGTAAGGCAGGACCCTGGCTCTGAGCCTCCTAGCACAAGAAGTCCAACAGCTCCAGCTGGCAGAGGCTCAGCTGGAAGGTCATAGAATCCCAGACTGGTTTGGGTTGGAAGGGACCTTAAAGCTCATCCAGTTCCAACCCCTGCCATGGGCAGGGACACCTTCCACCAGACCAGGTTGCTCCAAGCCCCATCCAACCTGGCCTTGAACACTGCCAGGGATGGGGCAGCCACAGTTTCTCTGTGCCAGGGCCTCACCACCCTCATGGAAGAAGTCCCTTCCTTTCCGTGCATCAGCCTCAAGCTGGGCCTGGTGGAGCACACTTTCTTGGGTCCAGCTCTGTTCCAGCAGCCACTGCTCCATACAGACGCTCAGTCTTTGTCATAGCTGAATATACACAGTAATTCAGGGCAGGGTGCTGAATCTTTGGGTCACTTGTTTCTGTGTGCTGTGAATCAAGGGGCAGTGCCATCTGCCAGTTCATTCTGCAGTCTGAGCTTAATATTTCAGAGCCCTTTTCCTTGCAGTCAGGAAGGGAATCCTCACGGGGGAAGTCTGCATGGTTGGTGCTCTGCCTTGGTGTCTGGTCTCCAGGCTCCTTTCACTGTCGGAGCGGGGAAGGGTCTCTCCTCATGTGCCTGTGTTTCTCCCTCAGGATCGTCGCTGCCCGGCTGAATGGCTCTTTAGATTTCTTTTCGCTAGACACACACACATCCTTGAACCACCTGCAGTTCCGAGGTAAGCAAGTGCCTGAGCATGCTGTGCACACATGAGCTCTCTGAGCCTCTTCCTCTCCCCTTGCTCCCGGTACCTGACTCTTCCTCACCTCACACCAACTTCAGCTTTCATAATAATGCCCTGCTCCAAAACTCCCTATGCTGCTGCAGGATGCTGAGCCACATGCTGTGGAGAGTGCGGGGATACTTTGGGAGTTCCCTGTATAGGGAGGGTGTCTCAAGTGTGGGTTTTCTCCAGGGTCAGTTCTTACCCATGCCTCTTTGCTCTCCCATTCCTCACCTCTCCTTCAGCTAGGTGTATTTGCCCTATCACCTTCACCTCCCACATGCAGGTCCCCCCCTACAAAAGCACCACACACAAAACTTGGTGTAACCAGTTTGCAGTGTAGTGGCTGCTTTGGTTCTGAAGGGAAGAGAAACCCTGGGAGAATGGCTGCATTCCTGGAGGGATGTCCTGGGCCCTGCAAGCTGTAGATGTGGAAGCAGAGCAGGCTCTGCAGGAAAGGACTGTCTGTGGAAATTACTTTTCCCTATGAAGTGTGGAGGGCCTTGTGCCCAGCTCTGTGTTCTGCCTATGACCAGGGAATTGCAGAGCTCTTGGGCTTCATGGACCTCAGTCTTGCAGAGACTGGTAGTGTAAGGGCCACTGCTCTTCAGAGCCAAGTTCTGCTGCTGAGGACCCAGTTGGAGACCCCCACTTCATTTTTTCCTGAGCACTGGCAGTTGCAGCTTCTGTTGGTGCCAGCCAGAGCGCTGAGTGTGCAGCGACTTGGAGGAGAACCAGGTTTAAATTCCAGTCATAAAATCGTAGAGTAGAATCCTGGAATGGTTTGGGTTGGAAGGGACCCCAAAGCTCATCCAGTTCCAAGTCAGTGCCATGGGCATGGGCACCTTCCACTAGACCAGGTTGCTCAAGGCTGTGTCCAGCCTGGGTGCTCTTACACTTGGAGCATACGGCTGCCTCTGCTGCAGCCAGGACATCCTGCGTGTCTCACCACAGGAGCCCCAAGCAGGAGCAGCATCCCATCCTCGCCAGTGTTCAGCAGCAGCGACATCATCCTGTGTCAGCTCACCCACACCGTGTCCTGTGCCCACCAGAAGCCGATCACGGCACTGAAGGCTGCAGCAGGGCGGCTGGTCACTGGGAGCCAGGACCACACTCTGAGGGTAAGGCTTTGCCCTGTAACCAGAGGGGTGCGTGTGCTTTTCCATCCCATTGCCACTGTGGCACATGAGCTCTTCTCCTGTGTGAACAGGGGCCAGAGCTGATGTGTGTGTGCAAGAGGTAGGTGAGCAGTTGGGGTGGGGTGGTTGGAGCCCAGTCTAATCTAATGCATTCCTGAAGCTCCCATGTTGTATTTGTCTGCCTGGATACTTTCAGAGGGGGTGGAAGGACAGAGCGCTGTGTGAGCTGCTTGCCCAAGCAGTGCAAGAGATTCTCTTGCCTTAGGACTGGGTGACTTCAGGAGTAGCCAGGTCTGGGTTCTGGGGTACCCACTGTCTTCTCATCCCTTCCAGCAGCAGCTGTCCCCTTCAGCCATGCATGTCACTTCCCAACAGGCATTGCCCCATTGCTCTCTGCCACTTTCTCACTGTCCCAAATCGCTGACAGGCTCGGGCTCTGCTGAGAGAGGGGGACAGCAGTAAGAAGGTTAAAGTGGGATCAGCTGCCTCATTAGCAGTGTGGCTCTAGGACACAGCTGCCCTACAGACACTTACCTGCCTCCTCCACCCTGCAGGTGTTTCGGCTGGAGGACTCGTGCTGTTTGTTCACACTGCAGGGTCACTCGGGAGCCATCACAGCCGTGTACATCGACCAGGTAAGGACCAGAACAGCCTTTACATCTGGCTGCTGAGCCATTGCTTCAGCCACAGGAACCCCTCTCCTGGTTTACATCCTTGGGGAAGCTGATGTGTGCTTCTCCAAGGATGCAGAGGCATTGCTGACCACTGCGACTGTGTGTTCACCTTGTGACTTACAAGCCTGGAGAAGAGAAGGCTCCAGGGACACCTTAGAGCAGCTTCCAGTGCCTAAAGGGGCCAACAGGGAAGCTGGAGAGGGGCTTTTGACAAGGGCAGGTAGGGACAGGACAAGGGGAAATGGCTTTAAACTGACTGAGGGGAGATTGAGATGAGATGTGAGGCAGTAGTTCTTCCCTGTGAGGGTGGTGAGGCCCTGGCACAGGTTGCCCAGAGAAGCTGTGGCTGCCCCATCCCTGGCAGTGTTCAAGGTCAGGTTGGACGGGGCTTGGAGCAAACTGGTCTGGTGGAAGGTGTCCCTGCCTGTGGCAGGGGGGTTGAACTGGATGGGCTTTAAGGTCTCTCCAACCCAAACCATTCTGGGATTGATTCCGACACAGTTCACCTGTTCCCTGGCCATGGTTTTGCCTCCCTGCTCTGTTTGGAGCAGGAAAACCCTGTTTCCGCTGTACCCATGCTGGTGCTTAGCAAGTGCTTCTGTACAGAACTGGCCTGTGTGCTCAGCCCCTTCTTGTGTCCGTGACACAGCCTCTGGGCCATGCTGCAGAGGTCACTGTCCTCTTCCGAGCTTCTTGACCTGACTCTGCTGTCTCCTTGCAGACGATGGTGCTGGCGAGCGGTGGGCAGGATGGAGCCATCTGCCTGTGGGACGTGCTGACAGGGAGCAAGGTCAGCCACATGTATGCCCACCGAGGGGACGTCACATCCCTCACCTGCACGACGTCCTGCGTCATCAGCAGCGGCTTGGACGATGTCATCAGCATCTGGGACCGCAGCTCGGGAATCAAGCTCTATTCCATCCAGCAGGTTGGTGGCCAGGGAGAGGTTAAGGGTGCTCCTGCACTTGCACGGACACCCTGGAACCAGAACCCCTGGTGGCTCCACAGCCTCTTCCCAGCAGCGGCATAGGCTGGCCACTGACCGCTGCCTGCCCTCGCAGGGGAATTCCTGCCCTGTTGGGCACCTGCAGCGGGCTCAGTGCACTGATGCACTCTCATTCCATGCAGGAGATGGGCTGTGGTGCCAGTCTGGGCGTCATCTCTGACAACCTGCTGGTGACGGGTGGCCAGGGCTGCGTCTCCTTCTGGGACATCGGCTATGGTGACCTGCTCCAGACCGTCTACCTGGGCAAGAGCAACGAGTCACAGCCGGCACGGCAGATCCTGGTGCTGGAGAACGCCGCCATCGTCTGCAACTTTGGGAGCGAGCTCAGCCTGGTCTATGTGCCCTCAGTACTGGAGAAACTGGACTGAGGAGGATGGGCCAGAGCCTGGCTGGAGGGGAAAGGTGGGCAGCTGAGGGTATAGGGGCACCAGCTCCATTGCACTGCCCCTGCCTCTGTTGCCATCTCACTTTGTAAACTGCTGTCTCCCACCGAATGGCCTGCAGGGCCTCTTTGCCCTGCTCCAGCATCTTCCATTTGGGCTCTGCAGATGCACAGCAGTCCTGGGGCTGCAGAGGGGCTTGGGGATGCTCTGGCACCCCGCTCAGAATGGGTATGAGGAGCAGTGGGGTGGTTCCACTGGTTGGGGAGACTGAGCAACAGCAGCAGGTGCTGGGGAGCCTCAGTACCTGTTGCCTTGTGGTAGCTGTGCCGAGTTGGCTCCAGCTCCATCTCAGCATGGTCCAGCTGCTCCCAGCCCTTCATGCAGTGGGGCAGGGATGGGGCAGTGTTCCCAGCCAGCCCCACAAAGAGAACAGCCTGGGCTAGTGGTGAGTCCCAACACCAAGCCCAGCAGCAAGGTCCTGGGTCCGACCTCACCTGGGCACTTGGCTCGGCCTCCACGTGCCTTAGAGGCCCCAGCCTGCCCCTGCCCTATTTATTTATACGCTGTATATATTTATTTATTACGGCAGGAGAGTGCCGGCCCTCGCTGCACCCAGCCCCTTGGGCACCCAGCCCTCCTCCTGGCTGCCCTTCCTGGCTTCTCCTTCACCCAGTTTGCAGCAATAGCACCTTCCTCCTCCTCCTCCCCCTGCGGGGCCAGAGGAGGCTTTTCTCAGGTTGGGAGCGGGCAGGCAGCCCTTGCCCCCATCCTGCCTGCAGGCCTGGGGGAGCGGGCAGGCTGGGGCAGGCTGGCAGAGCCGTGGGGGGGACCCTTACGCTCCTCTATCACTGCAGGCCGGGAGCTCTGCTCCCCCCACAGCTGCACAGCAGGGGCCTGGCTGCTGCCCCACCAGCAGAGCCCTTTGCCTCCACTCTCAGCCCTTTGTGTCAATCAGTGCCGGTGACGTCCGTTAACCGAACCCTGGTGATTGTAGAGGCAGCGCCACGGGCCCCAGGGGAGCAGGGCCAGGGGGTCCCCGGGGAGCCCTTTGCCTCGGCCGCGGGTGGCCTTAGCCCGGCTGTACGCTTTGTTCTGTACAGGGGACGCTTTTTGTACCGGATCATGTTTTGTAACGCGTACAAGGACACCTCCAGTAAACGGAACTAACCCGAGCGTGGCTGCACCCCCTCCTCCCCGCACCGTCAGCACGTGCCAGTCAAACTCGCTTTATTTTAGTAGCAAAGAGCTGAAAAAGTCAGTCTGAATCGAAGTCAAATAACGGGGCGAGCGCCAGTTACATCTGTACAGAGCTAAGGGGCGGGGGGGCACAGGGCAGGGCCCCCCCCACACACACCCCTTGGAGCCTGTCCCACAGTGGGGTACCTATAGGAGGGTATTGGGGTCTGGGACCCCGCCACCCCCTCAGGCTTTGTTGAGGGTCCAGAGAGGGTCGAGCATACTGAGGGGGTCATCACTTGGCCGGGGTGCCCGCAGGCCCTCACCCGGCTGTGCCTGCAGGAAGTTCTGCTTGTTCATCCGCTGCTTGCCCTTGAGGGAGGTGTCCAGGGTGAAGGCCTCGGGCGTGAGGGAGGCCAGCAGCTCCAGCGAGGACGAGGAGGGGGAAGCAGCAGAGGGGGGGGGCACCACAGCCACTGCCAGCCCCCCGGGGGGCTCAGCTGTGCGGTTGCTGCTCTCAGGGGCACCGGGTGGCTCGGGGGGGGGTGGCTCGGGGCAGGGCTCAGGGGCACCAACACCGTCCATCGCGCCGTCAGGAAGCACCGTCAGTGCCTCTGTGTCCACAGCATCGGCTGGGGGGGACGCCTCTGGCACGCAGCCCCCCCCGGGCTCAGTGCTGGCCCCCCCTGGCCGTACGCTGAGCTTGGCAATGGTGGCCTGGATGGAGCTGATGGGCACATCCCCCCCCAGCACCAGGTCCTGGGAGTCCTGGGGGAAGTAGAGCTAGGGCAGAGGGGGAGGCTCTGTGAGTGTGGGAGCAGCACAGCTCCCCTCACCCCCCCCCCCCCCCCCCCCCCCCCCCCCCCCCCCCCCCCCCCCCCC
>NDXB01022170.1:273123-289145 GCA_002631895.1 Agapornis roseicollis | reverse complement strand
CCGGGGGGGGTGGGAGCAGGGGGGCCCAGGGCCATGGTCCCAGGGGGCATCTGGCTGCTAGGGGGAGCAGAGCTGGGGCAGAAGGGCAGCCCTGGGGCACCAGGGGGCACTGGCTGCAGCCCCCCCACAGCAGTGGGTAGGGGCTGCCTCGGGGGGCAGCTCTGGCTGGGGGCCCTGGGGAAGGGCTGGGCCCCAGCTTGCAGTGTGTCCTGCCCCGGGAGTGGATAAAGCTGGGGAGGCAGCGGGGGGCCCCCGGGGCCGGTAAAGGGCTGCTGGGCAAACTGGGCCTGTGGGGGCAGTGTGGGCCGGGGGTGCGGCTGGAAGGACAGCGGTACCGCTGCTCTCCCAGGGGGCAGAAAGGGGGCTGGGGGAAACTGCTGCGGTCCCTGGGCCCGAGCCGGCATCTCCACACTGGGCTGGAGCTGTGCAGTGGGGGCAAAGCTGTGAGGGTGCTGCACAGGGGGGAAGGGGTGCTGTGCCGGCTGCCTGAAGGGCTGTGGCCCTCCCTGGGCATAGGGGTAGGGGGCAGGGGGGGTCCCCGGGGCCAGGAAGGGGCCTGGGGGTACAACCGGGCCCTGG
Organism: Agapornis roseicollis; assembly: GCA_002631895.1. Classification (NCBI taxonomy): domain Eukaryota; kingdom Metazoa; phylum Chordata; class Aves; order Psittaciformes; family Psittacidae; genus Agapornis; species Agapornis roseicollis. The sequence goes on along the minus strand of NDXB01022170.1, from coordinate 288,566 downwards.
CTGGGAAGCCGTGGGACAGGGGGGCAGCTGGAGATGGGTGCCTGGATGCTGTCCACTGTGGTGGTGGCAGGTCGGGGACCTGGGGTCAGCTCAGGGCCACCCAGTGGTGGCTGGGCACCCATAGGGGCTGGCCCCACTGTGGGTGCTCCAGGCACAGGCACCCCAGGCTGGCCTAGGCTGTAGGACACTGCGGGAGCAGGAGCAGACCCGGGGAGGGCTCCGTGCTGTGGGGATGAGCGTGGGGGAAGCATGTGGGGCCCCACGTAGCCGGGCTGCACTGGGGCTCGCATCAGTGGGGCTGCTGGGAAGAGCTGGGGGGCTGCGCATGGGGCTGAGCTGGGGCCAGGGGGGAGCCCAGCTGCCTGCGGGGCAGTGGGCTGCAGGAGCTGCACCGGGGCCCCCGTGCCGGGAGGAAAGGGGCCTGGTGCCGAGGCAGGGGCTGCTGCCAAGCGATAGTGTCCTGGGAGGGCTGGGGGCCCAGAGAAGCGGGCGAGGGGCTGCAGCGGGGCACTGGCAAGCCTGGCCCCTGGCAGGAAGGGCTCGGGGCCATGGGCCCGCAGCCCGGTGGTCAGGGCTGGGTTGAGGGCAGCCAGCGCGGGGGGCGGCAGGCGGGCCAGGTGCCCAGCTAGCACGTCGGGGGGCAGGCTGCGCAGCTCCTCGGGCAGGTCCGACAGCACCAGCGAGCCCAGCGGCGGCAGGTCCATAGTGTCCAGTCCACCTGCATCCAGCTCTGGAGGCTTCATCTGCAGGGCGGGTTTGGGGGCCGTGGGCCGGGGAGGTGGCTGCTTCTTCATCTCCCTGCCAGGAGGCAGCAGAGCTCAGTGGGGCTCAGTGCAGCACCGCAGGCCCCCAGCACACCCACTGCAGTAGAGCAAACCCCTTGAGCCCCAGCCCAGCTCACCCAGCAGCACCCAAAGGTGCTTGCCACCTCCCGGGGTGTCGCACCCCAACAGCGGCTTTACAGCCTGCTTCAGGCCTGTGTGTGTCAAGACAACAGCCGCGGCACCACCTACTTCTCCAAGATCTGCTGCCGGTTGGCCTCGGCAGCTTGGCAGGCAGCACGGGCCTTCTCCAGCAGCTTGACAGCTTTCCCCTCCAGGTCGGTGTAAAAGTCCTTCCCCTCCTGTGATTTCTTCATCAGATCCTCATAGGCTTCATAGGAGGCCACGAGGGTCTGAACGGTGGTGTTCCACCTGCGGAGACAGGGCAGAGAGCATGAGCAGGGGTGCAGCACCAGGCCAATGCTGGGGGTCCCTGCTCCTGGGGCACCCCCAGCACGCTGCTGGGATGGACACTAGGTGCAGGATACACAGCCACCGGAGGCCCCCAGTTGTGAGGCAGGATGAGGGCAGAGCAGAGGAGCTGGCAGTGACCCCACAGCTCTCCCTCAGGGTAGGTAAAGGCAGTTCCCATGCACCAGGACCCCACCATGGCACTGAGACCCCCCACCAGAGAATTGCCCCGGCCCCTGAAGCCCTGCACACCACTCACTTGTGCTCCACCTCAGCCAGGGCCTTGCGCACGGCCGCGTATTTGACATTGGCGTCTGTCAGGGCCTTCAGGACATTCTCCTGGGCAGCCAGGTTCTGCTCCAGGTAGACCTTGATCTGGTCATACTTCTTCAGCTGCTCCTCAAAGAGTTTCTGCCGAGAGACAGGGGGCTCTGAGAGGCTGCACGGATGGGGTGGGACAGAGCAGAGCTACTGCTGCAGCCCTGACTGGGATGTGCGGCACAGCCTGGAGAAGAGAAGGCTCCAGAGAGACCTTAGAGCAGCTTCCAGTGCCTAAAGGGGCCAACAAGAAAGCTGGAGAGGGGCTTTGAGAATGGCAGGCAGGGACAGGACAAGGGGGAATGGCTTTGAACTGACAGAGGGGAGACTGAGATGAGATGTGAGGCAGAAGTTCTTCCCTGTGAGGGTGGTGAGGCCCTGGCACAGGTTGCCCAGAGAAGCTGTGGCTGCCCCATCGCTGGCAGTGTTCAAGGCCAGGCAGGATGGGGCTTGGAGCAACCTGGTCTGGTGGAAGGTGTCCATGCCCGTGGCAGGGGGTTGGAACTGGATGAGCTTTAAGGTGCCTTCCAACTCAAACCAGTCTGGGATTCTAGGAAGATGGGACTTCCCCAAACACATTGGCTGGCACCAACCTTCATCTCGGAGCGGTCGGTGGTGACCAGTGAGGTGGTGATATCATCCTTCTGGATCATTTCACGCAGCTGCTGCTCCAGGGACATCCGCTGGTCCCTCATCTCCTGCACCTTAGCCAGGATTCGCTTCAGGTTCTGCAGCACCTGCTTGTCATCTGGGGGACAGGGAGGGCTCAGTGACTGTGCTGGAGCCCCCCTGAAACACTCTGCAGGGGTACAGAGCCAACCTGCCCTTGGTCCAGCACACCCAAGGGTAAAGCCGGGCATCTGCCAGGACAGGGACTGCATCTCTGTCCCCACACCAGGACCCCATTTCATGTGTTTCTGAGGGGGAGAAGTCCCCAGCACGGCTCACAAGGCACAGGGTGACAGGAGGGGAGCCCAGAGAGAGGCACGAGTGGGACCTGCCTTCCCCCAACCCTGAGCATGGGTGAGAGGCTTTGCTCACCTTCAGTCAGGGTGGGTGAGGGCAGCGCGGCCCGGACCTGCTCCAGTGGCCCGCTGAGCAGGCGAAGGTTGCCAATGTGGAGGTTCATGGCTTTGTGGAGCTCGGTGTTGGTGAAGCTGGCCTTCTCATGCACCTCCAGGTACTTGGAGCACTCCTTGCTGACCTCAACCAGCCCCGGGGATGGTGGTGGTGGGGACGACCCCTGGGGTGCTGGGACCTTCCCAAGCAGCTCCTGCAGCTTTCGCTCCTGCGCCTCGTCCTCCTCGAGGAGGTCTCGGATCTCCTTCAGGGAAGCCTCCACGTCAGTGAAGACCCCAGAGAGCACTGAAGAGGATAGACATGGAGGCTGGGAAAGGGCTGAAGCACCACCAGCTACAAGCTCGCGTGCTTCAAGCCTAAAGCCAGGCATTGATGTAGCAGCCTGAGGAATAAATCTGGCTGTGGGCAACTACAGAAGTCAAAGACACCCTGCTCAAGACGAGTGGATGCTGAGCTCAGGGCCTGCCTGCACTGGCTCCAGAGAGCACTGACCCCCTTGGCCACAGCAGGGCTCAACAGGAAAATCCTTTGGGGGTTCAGGAATTTATACCAGCAAAGAATCAGCCATTGGGATGGGGGTTCCCCAAACTGAGCCCAGGCATGGAGTGGGGTGCCCGCCCTCAGGCCAGCCAGGATGTCCCTGGTCCTCCTGCGGGTCCCTGTATCCTTACCCTGCATGGACTGGACAAGGTTCTTGACAGTGTCAGGGCGCACACTGAGAGCAGCACATTTCTCCATCAGGATAGGGGGTATGTGGCTGTACATGTCCAGATTGTCCACGGTCTCAGGGTCCAGCTGCATGGAGTCCATGAACTGGCTACAGGCAAGATAACAAGCCCCTGAGTGATGGCAGAGCCTCCCCGCACCTCCCTTAAGATCCTCCCATCCCAAACCATAGCCAGCTCAGAGTACAGCGCTGCTGCATCACCCCCACATGCCTCAGCAAAGCTGCAGGATGAATCTGGGAAGTGATCGTCAGGACTGGAATGGGGAGGACAGAGTTTGCCCAGAGTTGGGCAAACTGGGATTTGACTGTGCTCAGTGTAAGGGTTACAGATCAGGGATGGGTGCACTCTCTTTGGCACTGGGGTGGGAAACCCAACAATGGGATCACTGGGATACCCTGCCCAGTGGGAAGGGACTGGCCAGGGCCCTATTTGGGTGCAGCTCACACTTACTCCAGCACTTCGTTCTTGGCTTCAATTTTGGCCATCATGTCTCGCAGGAGCTTGGCCTTCTCCTCACTGAGACAGGAGAAAATAACATCCTTTAGTGACATGACAGGACCAGGGAAACCTTCACCATAAACTGCAAGAGCCGCTTGGGACTTGGCCAGAGCCTCAATCACCCCTCAGCCTGCCACAGACGGCCCTCTGGGGCAGCTCCTGAGCCAGGCATGAGGACAACGCCCGGGATGCCAGTGCTTCTCCAGGGAACGCACTGTGGCTGGTTTGGTCACCTCCAGCTCCCTTCAGACAGCAGAGGCACGGAACTGGACCATGGGCTCCTTGTTGGTCTTGGTGCTGGGGATCTACATGCCCAGCTCCACCACCTGCTTGTCCTGCTCTGGCAGAGCTGTGCTGGTGACCCACCTGTACAGCCTGGGACCCACCTGTACAGGGAGGAGGCCTCGTGGGCAGCCATGGGCACCAGCTTGGCAAATATATCAGGGCCAGTGACAGCTGGATCCGTGGGGTTGACAGGGAGGGCTTTCACCAAGGGAGCACCTGGGGGGTGAACATACAACACAGCCCTGTCAGAAACCTTCATGGGGTGCCAGTTATTCTCAAGTCACATCCTCCCGCTCCACATCTTCATTCCTAGCACATCTACGAAGAGCATGGCACAAAGTCCCATGGGTCTCAAAGCCCTGTGGATTCAGACAGGAGCAGGCAGTGCCCACCCTCACCTTTCACAGACTGCAGTGTGTCTAGCGCAGGCACAGCTTCATGGTAGATGAAATCATTGTCCTTTTTGGCTGAATTGTACCTGGAAACAAGCAGTAACATTGCATTGGTGAGGAGCAGATGGCATTCCCAGCTCCCTGAGCTCACTGCCTGTGGGGTCAGGCCATGGCTCTTTTGAGGTCACTTCAGGGAGAGCAAAGAGCAGCTTCACATCTCAAGTCTCTGGCAACACAGGGTGCTTGGCTCTGCACATAAGGGACACACTCCCCAGGCTGCTCTGGCCACCAGGCATTTCTGACCCACAGGTTACATCTGGGGGTGCCCCGTGCATGGACTCACTTGCCACCGATGACATCCATGGTGAATCTCAGGGCTTCCTGGACGGTTTCTGGTTGGCCCTGCAGGAATAAAAGCAACTTGGCACTGGCAGGGAGTGTTGAGTGCTTTCCCTGCAGCCGATCACAGCTCTGTGTGCCCAGGACCCAGCAGCAGCCTCACCAGCCATCTCTCCTTGTGCCCCATAGAGGAATCAAGAAGCCTGGGGGCACCCCCAAACCCTCTGTGCCCCAGTTTCACATGCAGACCCTGCCATGGGTTTCCCTGGCACTGCAGCAGCGACACAAGGGGCTGTGTGAGGAACCCAATGAGGCAGCAGGGCTGATCCACAGCCCTTCTGGAGCTGCCCACATGCTCCTAAATGATTCAAACCAAACCAAACCCTGCTAAAGCCCTTGTAGGCAGTGACTAGAGCCTTGGGCTTGGCTGGATGTCCCAGAGGGAAGCAAAGTGAAACACTGGGAAGCTAGCACAGGTTTGCCAACATGCTGAACGAGAAGGGAAGCTTTTAAACTGCCAGAGATTCTCATCTTTCCAGTCTGGTATTCCACTGCCATGAGCCAAGGCCCAGCTCACTCCCTTTAAAAACCCAGTTACTGCTCTTGCATGGAGCCGGAACGCACCTTTGCCAGCTTGATGGCTTCATTCAGTTTATCCAGAGCACTCTGGAAGTAGACGACCTGCACAGAGACCAAGAGTCAGGGCTGGCACAGAAGTAGGTGCCCTTGCTTTGCAGTGGACCACCACCAGTCCCTGAGAGCTGCCGCTTCCCATAGCTTAACAGGGCCTTCAAGAGCACCCACAAGTGCTTGCAGGAGGCAGGACATTGCTGGTGATACACTCCAGAACCCACACTGGATGGGATGGGCTGACACAACCTTGCTTACCCTTTCCCCAAACTTCTGCTGTTCCTCAGCCTGTTTTCCCATGTGCAGCTGCAAGAAAACACAACCAGTGGCATTGGAGCTCCAGAACCTGAGGGAGATCTTTGAAACAAGCAAGAAAGCCCCACAGGGATGGGAGCAAAGGGCAGGCCCCCTCACAGCCCAACAGCCCTCCAGTTGGTCTCCCCACTTACATGGGCCACAGCAGCAAAGTAATAGATTTTCATTTGAACCAGCTTCTTCCAGTCTTTCTGGATCTTTCCCAGCAGCGAGGCTGTCTCTGAGTTTTCCAGTGCCCGGCAGGCCTCCTTGTAGTAATCCACCACCTACAGAGAGAGGGACAAATGTTTGGAAAAGCCCCAGAAAGACAGATCTCAGGTGGAATTAAGAGCAGCAAGAGAAAGGAGGATTCATTGCCACCAGCATTTGTGTCCAAGGTCTCAGATCACTCAGTCCATGCAGGAAAACAGTTGGAGAACTTGTGGGTGTGTTTCAGATCAGAACCAGGGACTAAAGACATTGCCACAATAAACCTACCCCACACAGAGAGTCAGAACTGCAGACTGGGTTGGGTTGGAAGGAACCTTAAAGCTCATCCAGTTCCAACCCCTGCCACAGGCAGGGACACCTTCCACTAGACCAGGTTGCTCCAAGCCCCATCCAACCTGGCCTTGAACACTGCCAGCGATGGGGCAGCCACAGCTTCTCTGGGCAACCTGTGCCAGGGCCTCACCACGCTCACAGAGAAGAACTTCTTTTTCAGATCCCATCTCAATCTCCCCTCTGTCAGTTCAAAGCCATTCCCCCTTGTCCTGTCCCTACCTGCCCTTGTCAAAAGCCCCTCTCCAGCTTTCTTGTTGGCCTCTTTAGGCACTGGAAGCTGCTCTAAGGTCTCTCTGGAGCCTTCTCTATGCTGAACAAGCCCAGCTCTCTCAGCCTGTTTCCATAGCAGAGGTGCTCCTGCCCTTGGAGAATCTTCACAGCCTCCTCTGGACTTGCTCAAGCAGGTCCACACCCTTATTGCACTGGGAGCCCCAGAGCTGGATGCAGGACTGCAGGGGGATCTCACCAATGTGGAGCAGAGGGCAACAATCCCCTCCCTCGACCTGCTGGTCACGCTGCTGGTGATGCAGCCCAGGCCACGGTTGGTTTCTGGTCTGCAAGCACGCACTGCTGGCTCATGGTGAGCTTCTTGTCACCCAACACACCCAAGTCCTTCTCCTCAGGGCTGCTCTCAATCCAGTCTCCCCCAGCCTGTATTTGTGCTTGGGATTGCCCCAACCTATGTGCAGGACCTTGCATTTGACCTTGTAGAACTTCATGAGTTTTGCACTGGCCCTGTCTCCTGCCTGTCCAGATCCCTCTGGAGTATTTTACAGTCTCCTTTGAGGAGATAGCAGCTGTGCTCACAGCCTGAGGCAGCAGCAGCACCCCACACTGCTGTGTGACTGCACTGATGATGTGCAGGGTGTGGGACACCCTCCCTGAGCTTCCAACCCCATGTGCAGATGGAGTGGGGCTGCGCTGAGAACAGCAAGTACAAGGAAGAAGCAGCCAGAGATTTCCCCAGAGCTCACCTGGGCACTGATCCGGGCCACGAGAAAACTCTTCCTGTTGTCCAGCATGGACTTCTCCAGGAGACACTCCTGCGCTTGGCCCTGTCACAGACAAGAGGGGAATACTCACTCTCCCCTACACCTTGGACACTCCCTGTATCCAAGCCAGTCCCAGGCCTGAACCCTGGCAGGACCCAGCAGCTAAAACCCCTTTATTTAGCCCAAGGGATGCCCAACCAGCCTAGCGACAAGAAGAGCAGCGCAGAGCCCTCCCTCTCCCCTGCTGCTTTGCAACACCTCTTTCCCTCCTTTCCCTCCTGCAGGGAGGCCCTCTTGCCTACAGCAGCCTGAATCCTACAGATAAAACCTCCCCTGGGACACTTGGATCCTGTCTCATCCAGCTCCAAACACTTTGACTCCACAGGGAGCACCCATCTCATGGCCAAGGGGCAGCTGCCCTCAAGGTGTGCAAGGAGCTGTCCCAGTGTGACCAGTGCCTCAGCAGAGGCAGAACCCAGTTCCTACCAGCATGAGATTGACGTTGAGGTTGAGGATCTGGTGGCTCATGTCTACGCTGTAGGAGTGAGGAAAGTGATCCCGCAGGTAGGTGAATGCCCCAGCGGCACACTGGAAATGGGTGCAGGAAACCTTCATGCCCTGAGAGGATGGGAGAACACAACAGATGTGCACAGCCCTCTTGCCCACATGCCAAGGCAGTTGATGTAGAAGAGGCACATGCTGCCAGATGTGAGGAATTTGTGGAGACTCAGCCAGCCAGGAGAATCCCAGAATGGTTTGGGTTGGAAGGCACCCTAAAGCCCATCCAGTTCCAACCCCCTGCCATGGGCAGGGACACCTTCCACTAGACCAGGCTGCTCCAAGCCCCATCCAACCTGGCCTTGAACACTGCCAGGGATGGGGCAGCCACAGCTTCTCTGGGCAACCTGTGCCAGGACCTCACCACCCTCACAGGGAAGAACTTCTGCCTCACATCTCATCTCAATCTCCCCTCTGTCAGTTTAAAGTCATTCCCCATTGTCCCATCCCTACAGGCCCCTGCCTAAATCTCCTCTCCACCTTTATTGTCAGCCTAGAAGTTTCTCTTCTCCAGGCTGAACAAGCCCAATAAAGAGCAACCTGCCTTCTCATGGCAGGGTTAGGGTGATAGATTCCAGCTCAGCAGTGTTAAGTGCTCTCCACACTGCTCATGCCTCCTCTGAGACCCCCAAAAAGAAGCTGCCATAAACCTAAAGTGAACCCCTGGGCATCCCAGGGCTTTAAATCACTCAGCACTTTTCCCTGGTCATGCATGCCCCAAATTGCATCATATATCTGCCCTCCCAGCCCAAGGTGCTGGAAAGGTCAGCCCAGCCAACAAGAACACAGAGCTTTGCTGGAGTACAGGCAGCAACAACATGCATGGAAGGACACAGCCAGGAGGGGATGTCCCCTTGTAACACTCTACAGCAATACTAGGTCACAGCAGACATTCAGAGCTGGTGTCCAACAGCTTTGTAACCACCCAGGTGACAGAGGAGAAATACTGGGGATGTTGCTGGCTGGTGGCTGGTAACCACATGGGGGAAGAAAGTCATTTAGGGCAGACCCCAGGGACCGTTACCTCCTCGGACACTCTCTTGTCCATGGCGCCCAGCATGGAGTGCAGTGCACCTGTGGAAAGAGGATGGATGGTGGCTCAGAAGGGTGAGGAGACCCCAACAGTAACCCTGTACTACTTCCAGGGATGGGGTGTCTGGTACCAGAGAAGCCTGGACCTGTAGCACATTGGCCAGAGACACCTGACAGGACCCAGCCAGCTCCTTGTACCAGTGGAACACAGGAGAGGCAGCACTCAGGATGCTCCTCTCACAGGGCAGAAGTGTGGAAGGCTGCACACCCAAGTTATTCAGCACAGGAAAGTCCCAGGCTGGAAACAAACCCTCAGTATGGAAAAGCAAATATTTAACACCCTCCTGGTTGAACAAAGGTTTATTCTAACTTGAGGGAACAGCTTTGGGCTGGTGTTTAAAATAAAGCTCTTTGCTCTGTGTGTGGTGAGCTGGGAGGGCACAGTCAGCTCCTGAGCTGCAGTACAAGGGTGGGAGTGTTTCCAGCAGCCAGGGGCTGAGTGCTCCCTTTGGGGCTAACAAACCCCCCCTCTGAGCCATGACTGTCCACGAATGACAGCAAGGGCGAGGGAACAAGCATTAGATTTGGTGCTTTTACACTCATTTACAAGCTTTTGAGGCAATGGTGTGCTGGATGAGCTGTACATAGCGTGGTAGAGTCCATCACTGTTCCAGAAAGGGCATTTTCGATGCTGCAGCTGTCAGCCTCCTTGCTGCAACCTCTGGCCAAGACACAAGGCAGTGCATGGGCAGGGCATGCTTAGAGCAGGAGGAAAGGAGAGGAGACCTTGGACAAAAGCCAGCATCAACCTCTCATGCAGCATTGATGCTGAGCACTCAGCGAGGGGAAGAAGCACAATCAGGCTGATCACCAGCTGCTGGTGCCTGGCCACTCTAAGGAACGCTGACATGGAGCATGGAGACATCCCTCATGCCCAGGGCTGACCAAGAGGGCCGCTGGTCTCCAGGCCCTTACCCAGGTTGTAGAGGATGCACGCCTGCTCGTATTTGATGTCCTCATGAGTCACCGTCTTGCCTGAGAAGATCTCAGTCCTGTAAGAAAAGAAACCTCGTTACCAGCCGTAGGTGGAGTTACTGGTGTTCCTGGGCACCAGCCAGGGAAGGGATTTGTCAGGAGCTGCTCTCCGTCAGAGGCTGGGTGATAGGGCCCTCCTGCATGGCATCATCCTGGGCATCAAATCCAGGTGGGAACTGACAGGAGCAGTCTCCACTGTTTTGGTTTCAAAAGCACAGACACACCTTTTACACACAGCCAAGCAACTCTGCCACCCAGGGGGAGCTCAGCAGTGTCACCTTGCACAGTGACAATGTCTTGCCTCTGCCTTGTGTCTCAGAGCCAGTTATGCTGCCTTATGCCTTTGTTTTGATGTCCTGCCAGATCTCCAGGGCAGGATGCCATTTCCCAGGGGGTCCCCAGGGCCCCCTGGTACCACTGCTGGATTTTGGGGAGAAGCATACCAGATGCACACAGAAGGAGCAGTTGCTCTGCTTTGGGTCAGCCTCTGCATTTCAGGAAGCTCCCACTGGGAGCCAATCCTCCCACCCACAACACCCAAGGCCTCATGCCAGACAGAGGGTCTGGGGAAGCAGCTCTTCCTCACCATGCAATAGGGACCGCCGCCTCCTGCTCAGCGCCCATGGGGATGCGGCTCTGCAGGTAGTGGAGTTGGCCAAAGTACTTGCGCAGCGTGCTGCAGCCCTCGAAGTCCCTGGGCACATTGACGGCACTCTGGAGGGGAGAAAGGAGGAGGAAAAGGCTGCCATGGGCACAGGAGCAGTTGGGCAGTAACAGGGACCTGCTGGATTTGTGGTGAGATGCACGGGCTGGGGTAGGAGTCTCTGTGGTGGGGATGGCCAGAGCTGGGCATTTGCTGGCTGACCTGGGAGGAAAGAGCTTGGCCTTATGAAAAAGACCTGCAAAACGCATCTAGAAAAACAGGTCTGTTCACCTAAAAGTGAGGCTGATGGAGCTGGACTGAGCGGCTTTATGGATCCAGAGTAACTGATCCATGAGGAAGTCTCTGTTCTGCCCAGCACAGGCTCCCAGAGGTGAAATAAATGAGAGGAACATGGAAATGACTGAAAAGGGGGTGTCTTGGACAGGGCACAGGACCTGCTGCTATGGCAAAGCTGGGAAAAAGAAGGGAAGAGCAGGAGACACCAGAAAGCTTTTCCAACCTGCTGCTTCAGGGTTAAGCCAGAGCTCCCCAGATCTGGGCTATAGGTCTTTAAGCCCCCAGTCAGGGAGCTTAAACCCACTGAGTCCTGCTGGAAGTCCACCACTGTGCTTTGGAGACACTGGTAAGATGATACCAGTGCCTGCACCATGAGTTCCCCCAGATCCACCCTACACATCAGGTTTACGGCCCCTCTACAAAACCAGCACTGGTGCTGGCACAGGGCAGGTCTCTGAGCATCTCCAGCCAGTTTTACCACCCGTGTCTCAGGTACCAGCTGGCCAGGGCCGAGGCTGACTCTAACCTGCTCAGAACCACCATAAGTGATGACTCCAGTGACTAAAACAACTATTGGGGCTCCACAGTTGAGAGCAAAAACCTGATTTATTCCCTGCAAAGACCTCAGGCACCAGCCCAACTGACAAAGGAATTCTTTCCACCCAGCAGGGAATTATTCCATACAAATCCCCCCAGATTCAGGGAAGCGGACATAACAGAAGTTGAAGCATGGTCCTTAGAAAGCTTGAATCTGGGGAGCCAGGATGCAGCCCAGTTTCCAAAAGCCCCATCTGTGGGCTGCTAGCGAGGAAGAGAAGCAGACATGGCAGCACTGTGGCACAGCTCCCAGTCCAGGGAGGTGGCAGAAGCCAGGAAACAGATCCTTGAGCACAGGGCAGGTGATGAACCAGCTCCCTGGGTTCAGATCTGGCAGGTCTCCCCAGGGCCATGAGCAGTTTGGGAGGGAGCCCAGCTTACCTGCCGGAGCAGCTCCAGCTTCCGCAGCTCCTCGTTGTAGTTTTCTGGGTTCTCCCCATAGTTCTTCAGGACAAACTGCAGGGACAGGAGACAGGTGAGAGCCTGGCCTGACACCTGAAGCCACCTTCCCAACCCCACAGCTGCCTACAACTGGCAGCTCTCCAGAGAGAAGTCCCCAAGGTAGGTCTGAATTGTGAAGGGGATGACTTAAGGCCTTCTGGGAGCTTGTTTCACCCCTAAAACTCCCCAAATCTTGCCCAGTTCCTACTGAACCTCAGCTTAATGCAAAGCCAGGGCACAGAGTCCTGCACAGACAATACCCTGGGCAGAGACATGAATCTGGCACACAACGGAGACTTTGGAGCTGGGGCATAAAAGCTGGAATCAAGTGGCCGTGAGGTCTTGAGGAGTTATCAGCAAACAGGACAGACAGAACTGAAGTGACACCAGGACCTGCTCTGCACTGGAATGAAAGCAAAGTCTCTTGCAGAGCATCAAAGGGTGATGCCGCGCTGGTGGCTGGCCAGGCAGCAGCTCATCCCAGTGAGGGCAGAAAGAGAAACAAAACAGGATAGCATGGAACAGCCTGGCCCCTAACCCATACCAGAGAGGAGCTGGAGCCAGGGCTTGGCCAAAGATGCTCATTAAGAAATAAAATCGCTGCTGCATCCCTGAGGAAGGCGCCTGGTGATGAGTTCTGTCTCTCCAGCACCACAGAGGAAGCTGCCAGCACAGGGCTCCCCAAATGTGCCTTTAGCAAGAGTTTTGAGATCCCTCAGATCATGATGCTGCCAGCAAGCATAGTGCTTCCCAACTGCAGAGAGCTGGGATCCTTCAATGGCCTGTCAGGAATTCATCCAACCTCCCTGACAGCCGCAGGGGAGAATCAGGGACCGACAGCACTACTCTGCTCTGGCCTAGGTGGACACCGGGGGCTCTATCCACCCCAGTGGCTGCCACGTTAAGGGTGGCTGGGGATGTCTGGAGGGCTGCCTGCACCCTCTGTCTCTTGAGCTCAAGGTGAACACAGCTCAGCACTGGAGAAAGGAGTGATGTTTCCCTTCCATTTTGACCAGGGCACCAGGTTTCTATTTGCCAGTAAAGCAGCGTGCGTTTCCATCAAACACCAACAGAGAAGCTCTGTTCACAAACTGGATTTCCACCTGCTGCCATACACAAATTCCCTAAACAGCCCACTTCTGGTAAGACCCTATTTCTTGAGCCCAGCTCTGACCTGGAGGCCACCATCCATCCCTCTGCCTCAGCTCTGAGGCCCACAGCACAGCCAACTCCCCGCTGAGAGCTGCTGCACCTTGTCCTGACTGGCACAGTATGACTCAGCTTGGTGATCCCACAACGCCTTTCTTCCGGCACAGGGATGTTCCCACCAGGCTAACGCCACTGTCAGGGTCTGACAGGATGCCAGCCCCCCTCAGCACCCCAAAAAAGCGTGAGGGTGGAAAATAGGTAGTGACATAAACACAGGAGAACCCTCCGTCCTCCTTCCACATCCATAAATACTGCTTTTCATCTATGGGTGGCACCAGGAAACACCAGGCAGAGGTGGAGCTTGTTTACAGCTGATTAATTAAGTCCTTGACGTTCCTAAAGCAGCCCGCGAGGAGAGGTCTTGTCCCCCGTGACCGTCTGTGGCACCCACCAAACTCTCAACCTTCCTCCTGCAAAGGGACTGGGGGTTTAACTGATGATCTGACAGTGTGGGGGCTGCTGCCAGTGGGAGATCCATCTCCCCCCGTCCTCTGGTTCCCCTTTTACACAAGCCCGTGGGAGAAGGAGAGCAAAAGGAGATGTCAAAAGGAGACACAAGGGATTGGCCGCAAAAGAAGACATGAGGAATCAGCCATCACCAACCCTGATCTCCTAATGCCACGGCATTTGTAATGAATGACCTGCTGCTGCGGGGGGAGGCTGGAGCTGGCACTGGGGCTTGGGGAAGGGTGGCTGGAGCATCTGAAGCCGGGAGTCAGCACAGTCACATGCAGCAGGGATGGCCTTGCCAACTCACCACTCTGCTCTGAGGTGACAGGGGAAGGCTTTGCCCGGGGTGGGGGGGGTGGGGCCTCCAGGGACTCCCCCTCCCCAAACTGTGTCCCTCTGGCAGCACCCGCTGACCCCGGCTGCTGTGGGAGTGAGCAGGGNGGGGGGGGGCTTTGGCGGGGGGGGGGGGGGGGGGGGCCTCCAGGGACTCCCCCTCCCCAAACTGTGTCCCTCTGGCAGCACCCGCTGACCCCGGCTGCTGTGGGAGTGAGCAGGGCCAAGCCGTGGGGCTGGTAGAGGTACACGGCCTCACTCCTTATCATGCAAGGCAAAGGGGGCCACTGCACCTCACCCTCACCCCATGCATCCAGGAACTGCCCAGGTCCCTGCCTTAGAGTGCCCCCAGCAGCCCTGACACACAGCCCCCCCAAACATCTCCAGCTTTAACTCCCTGCTCCACCAGGACATCCCCCCAAAATCCCTAACCTTCTACACTCCCTTTCCTTGTGCACCCCAAACACTCCTCACATCCCAAATACCCACCACAGAGCACCTCTTCCTATCCCAAGCACTCCTCATCCTCACAGACCCCAAACACCCCTCACAGAGCCCCCGATCCCCCCCGTGCCCACACTCCAGGCTCTCCCCACCCTCACAGACCCTGCCGATCGCCCCTCAAGCACTCCCTTCTTACAGACCCCAAACATCCCTCATGTAGCCCCTACCCCAAACACTCCCCTTCCCTCCAGACCCCCTTCTCTTCCTCCCGAGCACTCTCCTTCCTCNAGCACTCCTCATCCTCACAGACCCCAAACACCCCTCACAGAGCCCCCGATCCCCCCCGTGCCCACACTCCAGGCTCTCCCCACCCTCACAGACCCTGCCGATCGCCCCTCAAGCACTCCCTTCTTACAGACCCCAAACATCCCTCATGTAGCCCTACCCCAAACACTCCCCTTCCCTCCAGACCCCCTTCTCTTCCTCCCAAGCACTCTCCTTCCTCACAGACCCCCCTCCCCATACCCTGAGCACTCCTTTCCCTCACACACATCCTCCCCCAACCCAAAGTACTCCCCTCCCTCACAGGCCCCTCCCGCCCCGCCACTGTCAGGCCCCTCCTGCTCCCCCCCGCGCCCCTCGCCTGCCCCAGCCGCCCCTTTCCCGGCCCCACCTTCTTGACGGCGGCGTTGAAGGCGAACTCCCCGGCTTCCTTGAGGTCGAGCCAGATCATGGGCATGCGGGGCACGGCCTCCATCCCGGCCTGCGCCCGCCGGAACCACCCGCCCACCGGAACCCCGCGCGCCGCCTCACGGGAAACCGAGTCCTCGCGACGGGGCTAGCCACGCCACGCCACGCCACGCCCCTTCCGGCGGCCGGCGCCACGCCCCCCCGCGGTTCCCATGGCGACGCTTCCCCGCCTCCTGAAGGCCGGGTTGGTCGCAGGGGGGGACGCCCCGCCCCGAGGCTGTTCCCATGGCGACACCTCGCTCGCTGATAGGTGAGAATGACTGTTCCCATGGCGACCCACCGCCCCCCCCCCCCGGAAGGCC
>NDXB01022170.1:229342-273044 GCA_002631895.1 Agapornis roseicollis | reverse complement strand
TCCCATGGCGCCCCCCCCCCCCCCCCCCCCGGAAGGCCGCGGGTCGCTGCTATGGCAACGGCCATCCCTGTCGGGCCTGGCCCAGTGTAGGCCCAAGCGAGGGCCTGGATGTTCCAGGGCCGACTCCTTTTAGTTAATTAGCCCTTTTCCCTCCGTCTTCTGTGGTTTACCCCCAGTATCACAACGTACATTCAAATTCGTGCTTCATAGGTGATTCCCCCTAGAGATTCCCTGATCTCCCACCCAAGGCTACCACTGTATCTGCTCCAGTGACACCATTAATGTCAGAATGACAGTGGTGAAGTTTTCTATAGCACCCCATTAATTGAACAGGTTGGTGAGCAATGGCTTGTTAACTGTATTCCAAACACCCAGCCCTCCTCATCCCAGGGACTCCATCCCACCCCATCTAATCCCAGCCTATAAATCCCATCCCACAGATCCCAACCCATCTCTTAGATCCTTGTTTACCCCATCCCAGAGATCTGATCCCTTCCATTTCACTGCATCCCACAGATCCCAACCCACCCATCCATCCCACCTACACCCATGCCCTCCTGCTCAGCTGGGTGGTCCTGGCCGCTCTCAGAGGGCTGTGTGAGTCTCAGCCAGTTCTTTATTCCCAGTGCACACAGAGGCTTCGGAATGGTCCCAGGGGAGACGCAGGGTTGGGGGTCACAGGGCCGCAGTGAGGCCACAGCAGAGGGCAGTGGGGCAGAGCGCGGGCAGGGGGTGATGGACCAGCTCCCCCCCCTTCCCTCCCCAGCCTCATTTCCCGGGCCAATAAAGCACGAAGCCATCGCGGCTTTTGCTGAAATCCGGGGTGGCTGTGTCCGGCCGTGTCTCCACTGTCAGCAGCCAACGGCGCCCACGGAAGCTCAGCTGGATGCAGTTGGAGACCCGGACCTGCAGCTCCCTCTTGGTCCTGCAACAACGTGCCAGCGTCATCAGTGGGGGGTTCACAGGTGGGGCGCTGGCACAGTCCCAGCCTGAGCCCCCTGACTCACGCGCGGCAGTGCTCCAGCAGGACCCCCACCAGCTCGCCCACCCGGTTGTCCCCCGCGGGCTGCATCTTGTGCAGGCACACAGCCAGGTCCTCCTGGCTCTGGGTGTGGAACACCACCAGCTGTGCCCGGCAGCTCGTCACGCTCAGGCCAGTCACCTGTGGGAAGAGGGGGACATGTCCTTGTGTCACAACCACAGCTATGGGACAGCACAGTTGAGACAGCATGGCACAGCCAATGCGGTGTGGAGAACAGGCAGGGTGGTGGGGACAGCACTGTGCGGATAGCATGGCATGGCCAGCATGGCACAGACAGTGTGGCATGGTCAGCATGGTAGGGAAAGTGTGATGGGGCCAGCATCCCAACTCCATCCATCCCAGCACACTTGACCGTGCCAGTGCAATGTTCCTGGTGCATGGCTGTGGGGGCCACTGAGGGGTCTCCAACCCTCTGGGTGGCAGTGGGACAACCAGGACACCAGGTCCCCCTGCCCCCGTCTTGGCAGGACAGGGGTACACCCTGCAGTGTTCTTTTCCCCCTGACATACCCTGGGGACACTGGGGGAAGGCAGCTGGGGACACTCACGGTGCTGAGGGGTATCGCCCGCATCATCAGGTAACGCTTCCGGGGATCCAGCTTGTAGACATGCTGGTCTGTCACCAAGATGGCCCGATCCTGGCTCTTTCCAAAGCGGTTTATCTGCAGGGACAGGGAGAAGTGAGGGAACATGCTGGGGGGTGACAGAGATGTGGTGGCCGGGCAGGACTCCCCGTGTGCCTCACCTTGCGGACATGGCAGGAGAAGAGAACGGAGCCAAAATGCACCTTGTCCTTGAGGCTCTGGAGGCGGCGGGCAAAGAGCAGCGCCAGCGCCGGGTTCTCACTGGGCTGTGGGAGCCGTGCTGTGAGTAGGGGGTAACACCAAGGGGGAGGAGCACCCCAGGGTGCTCTGTAGGGCACCTCAAACCCTCTGGCAGCCCTTACCGAGGAGAGGTAATCCCGTGCCCAGATGCGCTGGCAGCCCCAGGCCTCCCGCAGCCCCCCCAGTGCCGCCATGGCAGCCACCTTGGCCCGGATCTGCCCCATCTCCGATGGGGGGATGTTCTTGATGATCTGCCGCGCTCGCCACCTGCATTGTGGGGACACAGCACAGTCATGGCCCTGTTCCGTGTCAGCATCCCACATTTAAGTCCTGCATCCCCATTCTCACTTTCCTGTCCCACATTCCCAGCCCACATCCATCTTACATTCCAGTTTCACATCCTCATCCATGTCCAAGTCCCTGTCTCACATCCCCATCTCATGTCCCTGTCCCATGTCCTCATCCCACATAAGCATTCCACCTCCTGACCCCTGTTTGAGTCCGCATCCCCATCCCATGGTCTCCATTCCCATCCTGCATCCCTAACTCATGTCCCCATCTTATGTCCCTGTCCCAGGTTCCAGTTCCACATCCCCATCCCATCTTCCTGTTCCACGCTCCCATCCCACATCCTAACCCATGTCCCCCCATCTTATGTCCTGTCCTAGGTTCCAGTTCCACACCCCCATCCCACATCCTCATCCCTGTCTGAGTGCCCATCCTGTACCCTGCCTCCCACAGTCCCCATCCTCATCCCATGGCCTTATCCCATTACTCCATCCAACATCCCCATCCAACATCTCCATCCCACCATCCTCATCTTGTGTCCCAGTTCCACATTCCAATGCACCTTCCCATCCCATATCCCCAATCCCACATCCCCATTCCCATCACCACATCCCCAATCCCACATCCCCATTCCCATCACCACATCCCCATTCCAACACACGAATGGAACAGGATTTAAGATGGTACCTGCGGAAGAGGCGCTGGCTGGCATCCTGGAAGTGCACCAGCACTGCCGGTGGCTCCGGCCAAACCACACTCTTCCCAAAATCAGGAAGTGTGCGGACGGCCTGGAAGCGCCGCAACAGCTCGCGCAGGTACGCTCTCACCTTGTGCCGTTTGTAGCAGGCCATGATGGTGTAGGCTGCCCGCAGGTACCGGCAGCGCCGGCGTGCCAGAGCTCCACGCCAGGCCTGCCCAGTGCTGGCTGTCAGTGCGGGTGCTGCCACATGGGTCCCCCAGGAGCATGGCTCCAGGAGGCCCCCAAAATGCTGTTCCCCCCCAAACTCCCTGGTGCAGCCCTTGCCCTGCTCTGAGGAAACACTCCATACTGTGCCCTGTGCCAGCCAGCCCTACATCCTGCCCCATAGCTGACCCTATAGAAGGTCCCACACCACGCTGAGCCCAGTGCCGTGCCCTATTCTCTGCCCCATGCCATACTTTGTACTGTGCCCTGTACTATGCCCAATATCTCATGCCCCACTTCTTGCCCCATGCCATGTCCCCCAGCACGCCCCATTCCAGGTACCATATCCCACCCTGTACCACGTTCCATGCCCCACGCCCTGCCTGTGCCATGACTCCCAGCACACCCCATCCCCTGCCCATGTCCTGCTCCACATCTTGGCCCACGCCATGCCCCATTCCATTCTCTGCCCATGTTCTGCACCATCCCATGCTCCACAACCTGTGCACCCCTGTGCACCCGCCCCACCCTCACATCACCCACCTTCTGCAGCAGCAGGACAATGATGGGGATGAGCTGTGCCCGCTCCTGCTCGAGGCAGACAAGGGTACGGGGTGTGCGGATGAAGACCTTGGTGTGGCCGTAAGCCACATCATCCTGGAAGCCATGCTGCTCCAGGAGGGCCTGTGTGGCCTCCCGGTCACTGGACATCAGGTGGTTGGGCCATGTGTACTCACAGGTCATTTTGTACCTGTGGGGCAGAGCAGGGTGAGAGGATATGGAGGGGGTACTGGGAGTCCCGGGGCTCGGGCCTGGCCATACCGCAGGAGGAAGCGGTGGTAGGGCTGGCGGTAGGCAAAGCCAGCGCGGCGCACACGGACGTTCTCCAGCAGCCCCAGGTAGGAGACTTGGTGCCGGCAGCGCTCCACGTCGAAGACCGTCGGAGACTTGTGGTCATTGGGCTTGATGCAGCGCACATAGTAGGGCTCCTGCGGGGACACCGAGGGGATGGTGCTGTGGTGGCAACCACCAGTGGCACTGAGCCCATGGGTGACCTGGGCTGAGGGTCTCAGGGGCTATGGCATGCATGATGAGAATGCCTTGGACATGGGGACAGGAGAGCACAGTGGCCTGAGGACATGCCTGGATGGCACAGGGACACCTTGGCTGGCTCTGGGGACGCGGCTGGCTGCCTCAAGGACATGCTTGGCTAGCCTGGGGACATGCCAAGCTGTCACAGGGACATGCCAAGCTGGCTCAAGGACATCTTGGCTGGCTTGGGGACATGCCAGGTTGGTACAGGGACATGCCTGGATGCCTTAGGGACATCTTGGCTGGCTTGGGGACATGCCAGGTTGGTACAGGGACATGCCTGGATGCCTTAGGGACATCTTGGCTGGCTTTGGGACATGCGTGGCTGTCACAGGGTTATCTTGGCTGGCTCTGAGGACATCTGGACTGGCTTGAGGACAGTTTGGTTAGCTACGGAGGACATGCCTGTCTGCATCAAGGACATCTTGGCTGGCCTGGGGACATGTCACACTGGTGCAGGTACATGGCAGGCTCGTTCAAGGAATATCTTGGCTGTCTGGGGACATGCCTGTGTGTCTTTGGGTCATACACAGCTGCCACAGGACATACCCAGATGGGTAAGGGACATGTCAAGTGAGTGCAGGAATGTGCCTGGCTGTCCCCAGTCCCCTACCTTGGAGGCAAGGTTCTCCACCAGGGCCACGATGGAGTTCTTGAAGAGCGTGCCGGTGGTCAGCGGGCGCTTGGTGACCTCAGTGATGCTCTGCTCGCCGTCAGGCCACATGGCACGCAGCACAGGGTCCGCACTGAGGAAGGGTGTTGGTGTGGGACTGGCAGCACCAGGCAACCCCATTCCTGCCTCACAGCTGTGCCATCAGCCCCACAGCTGTGTCGTCTGTGTCCCCAACCTGTTGTAGAAGAGCCGCTTGAAGTCCTGGAAGAGCGTATCCTTGTTCTTGTCCAGGAACCCTTCCACCGAGTACCTGAGGGAGGGGGACATCATGCTGGGGCTGAGGGTGGGTGAGCTCCCAGCTCCACACAGAGGTGACATGTGGCCCTAGGCGCACCTGTGAAGACCAGGGCACTGTTGGGTTCAGCTCTCACTTGTCCTAGGTGGCTCCTATGCCCTCCTGAGGTGCCATATGGCCACCCATGATGGCCACCCACTTTCCCATGGCCCCAGCTAGCTCCTGGGTCAGTCCCCCATGATCCTCACAGCCTGACAGTCTCCTATGACCCCAAATCACCACCCACAGTCTCTCAAGACCCTCCTCCATGTTTCCGCATGGTTGTCCAAGGTTCCATGGTCAACCTTAGATCCCCCAACACCCCTTATAGCCCCATGATCTCAAGTGGACCCCCATAGTTCCCCCACTCCCTCCCAAATTCCCCCATATTTCCCCCTGATCCCCACAACCTGGGGGTCCCTGTGACCCAAACCCACCTCCTGCAGACCCTCATGCGCCCCCTCAATGCTTCCCTATGGTTGTCCAGTGCCCCATGGTCAACCACAGACCCCCAAAAACCTTACAGCCTCATGATCCCAAAAGGCCTCCCCATGCTCTCCCAAAGCCCTCCATTGTGCCCCACAGCCCCATGGCCACCTGATGACACCCATAGCCCACTGTGACCCCCTCACATCCCCCCAGCTCCCCCCTCACGTGACATCTCCTGCATAGTGCTTGATGCGGAAGTCCCGGTTGAACTCCATGGTCTTGTCTGTGGGGCAGAGCTGGGGGGCAGGGGGGTGTCAGCTCCACACTCACAGACCCCCCCCCACTTCTCCTGACCCCCCAGAAGCACCTTGCGGCTCGTGTAGTGGGGATGGTGGCCCAGGCGCGTGTCCATGGAGGCGAGGAAGAGGGAGTCAGTGACAGTCCCTGCGGCCAGGCAGGCCTCATCCAGCAGTGCCAGGATGCCACGGTGGGGCTGCTCCACCAGCTCCACAATGGGCTCGTTGCTGAAGTACTCAATCTAGTTGGGGGGGAAGGGGTGGGCACCCCAAATTGGCTCCTCCCAGCACCCTGATTTGCCCCATGCACCCCAAATCTTGTCATGACAGCTGATGGCATCCATGTGTCCCCCATGTTCTCTGTGTTCCCACCGTGCTCTGCCAGGTGATGACCATCATGTTCCCCTCATGTCTCCCTCAAACCCCTCACCTTCAGCCATGTCAGGTCCCCAACAGGTGTCCCCAGAGCTCCCCATGTTCTAACAGGTGATGCTACCCATGTCCCCCATGTCCCTTTCACGTCCCTCTGTCTCCCCAACAGCTCCCCATGCTCTGCTAAGCACTGTCCCCCCATGTCTCCCCCATGACACCTGTGTTCCCTCATGGCTCCCCGGTCCCCCTCCACCCCCTCATGTTCTGCCAGGCACTGCCCCCTTGTCCCCCTCACATTCCCCCCATGTCCCCTGTCCCCCAGGCTCTGACAGGTGATGCCACCATGTCTCCCTCACGCTCTGCCAGGTGATGCCCTCCCGCTGGTACTCAGCCTGCTCCTGCCGCAGGATCAGCTCAATGAAGAGCTGCTGCAGCTTCTCATTGCAGTAGTTGATGCAGAACTGCTCAAAGCTGTGGGCAGAGAGTCAAGGTCAGGACAGCCCCACCAACTGCCCCCTGCTCCCCATGTCCCCTGTGCACCCCCTGAGCTGCACAGCCCCCCTGGTCCTGTCCCCTTGCATGGATACCTCGGACATCCTCCCTCTCCATGTGTTTCTCTCAAGCCCTGTTCCCCCTGTTTCCACTGGGCCCTGCCAACTGCATGAGTCACTCTCAAATCCTGTCCCTTCCCCAGGTCCCACCCCCACCCTGTCCCCCCTGTATTCTGTCACCTTCTCGTGTTCTTCTGAAGCCCCATCCCTTCCAGGAATCCTAGTGTCCATTTTCCTTGTCTCTTCTGTGCCCTATCACCTCTTGGTGTTCCCATGCATCTCCCCAACACCTGTTCCCTCCAGGTGTTCCTCCCAGGTGTCTCCCACCCCCTCCACACGTCTTTCCCATCTCCAGTCCTGCACCACATCCCTCCCAGGTCCTGTCCCTCCCCGTGTTCCCTCTGGGCCACATCACCTGTTGGTGTCGAAGATCTCAAAGCCGTAGATGTCGAGCACGCCGATGACTGTACTCTTACCATGCACACGTGCATCGTACCCGCGGGCAGCGATGCCAGCATTGATGCGCCCCACGATCCAGCAGAAGAGCCGCTCATAGATGGCCTGAGGAGAAGGACAGGGTGATGGGCACCCAAAGGTGCTGGTACGGGCTGGGCTGGCACCCATCACCCTGAGTCCACACCTACCTTGGCACAGGCATCGCGGGCATACGCGGCCTCCTTGGGGCTGTGGCCCTTCTCGATGAGCTCCCCGGCGCCAGCTGCCACGGTGCGGGTCAGGAGTGCCTGGCGCAGGCTGTCAGGGGCTGTGGCCGTCAGATCAGCCAGCACCGAGACCCCTGATGTGTCCTCCACCAATGTCATCTCCTCCTCCTGTGTGAACCTGAGGTTGCCCTGGGGAGAGACATGTCTTGTTGGGGAATGGACAAAGAGGGGAGACACCTGGCAGCACCCAGAAAGGGGTTGGGGTGTCCTGGCACCAGCAACTCCCGCACCATGGACTGTACTGGTTTGTGTCAGGCTGTGCTGGAATGTACTGGTTTGCTTGTACCAGGCTCTACTAAGTTTGTGTTGAGCTGTACTGGTTTATACTGGCTTGTATGGGGCTGTGCTGGACCTTACAGGTTCATACTGGGCTGTGCTGGTTTGCATCAAGCTATACTGGTTCGTGCTGGGCCAGGCTGTACTGCATAGAGCAACACTGATTTCTGCAGGAGTCTACTTGTTTAAACCAGTCCATGCTTGTTTGCACTGGTCTGTACTGGGTAGTGTGGGGCCACACTTATCTGCACGGGGCTCTACCAGTTTGCCTGGGGCCAAACTGGTGCAGAGGGGCCCAGTATGTACTGGTGGTGGCCTCACCAGGTGCAGGATGGCAGCCAGGATCCGGCGCACAGAGCCTATCTCCTCCGGGGAGAAGCCGATCACAGCCATTGCCTCCTCCACTGCCCGGTAGCTGGATGCGTCATCTGTGCAGGCCTGAGGCCAGGGGGATGGCGTGAGGGGCCAGGACCCCCTCACCTGCCCTCCCTGGTTCCCTCCTGGCCTTCCCCCAGCCCCACTCACGTCATCCTGGGCACCCTCCTGGGTGTAGCAGTAGGTGCCAGGGTCCCGGCAGAGGTGCAGTGAGGTCAGGAGTGCTGCCGGGGCACCCAGCAGCAGCTGTGGGGAAGGAAGGTGTCAGCACCAGTGCCATTTGTGTGTCCTCAACTCATCCTTCCCAACCCGTCCCATCCACTGCCATCCCACCTCACTCTGTCGCATCCACCCCATTTCATCCATCTATCCATCTACCCATCCCATTCTATCCCATCTTATCCTTCCCAACCCCATTCCACCCATCCTGTTTCATCCCAACCCATTTCATCTCCCCTGTCTCATCAATCCCAACCCCATCCTCATGCCACCCATCCTGTCCTCATTCTACCCCACAAATCCCATTCCAACGTTCTCATCATATGCATCCTGCCCCCATCCTATAGATCTCACCCATCCCAACCTTCTCATCTCATTCATCCCATCTCATAAATCACATCCATTTCATCCATCCCCTGCCAACCTTCTCATCCCATCTGTCTTGTCCTCATCCCACAGATCCCATCTCATCCATCCCTTCCCTATCCCACAGATCCTATCTGTCCCAATCCAACCTTCTCATCCCATCCATCCCATCCACCCTATCCCTGATTCACCTGGTAGAAGGCGTGGAAATTCCTTTCTCCTGGTTGCTGCTGGAGGACTCGGGACTAGAAGAGGGAGCAGGGGGTGGGTGCCATGCAGATCCCATGTGGCAGCAGTGTTCCCATGGGAGTGGTGCCCACCCGGCTATACCCAGAGGCCCCACACCTTCTCCAGCAGGTAGTTCTGGACGTGGCCGCCAGTGGGGTCACCCTTGAAGTCAAAGTTGATGTCCATGTACTTGCCAAAGCGGCTGGAGTTGTCGTTGCGGTTAGTCTTGGCATTGCCGAAAGCCTCCAGGATGCAGTTGGACTTGAGCAGCACGTTCTTCACCCTGACGGCCCGTGGGCCCCACACACCACTCATATGGTCCTGGGGTGCCCCAAGCTCCCCACACCACCCCACAGGCAAGAGGCATCCCTGGTCCCAATGCATCTTCTCTATGGGCATGGGGCACCCCAGTCACCTCATGCTGCCCCATGTCAACATCTTGGTCCCACCACACTATCCTTCTGGCCATGGGACACCCCTAGGGCCCTCCGGGGCCACCCCACATGCATGGTGCACCCCTGATCACCCCAGGCCATCACTACATCTATGGAACACCTCAGTTTCCCCACACCATCCCTGTGTGGTTGGGGTCCCCCAAGCTCTCCACAGCTTCCCTATGTGTTCTGGGCACCCTTGTCTTCCCCCATTCCTATGGACATGGGACACCTCAGTCGCCCCACAACATTCCTATGGGTATGGGACACCCCAGGTTCCTCCAGAATCACCCTGCAAGAGTAGGGCACCCCTGGTCCCCTCACACCTTCCCCATGGGTACGCAGCACCCCACAGCCAGAACCTATGAGCACAGAACACCCCAAACCCTCCACGCCATCCCTATAGACATGGGACACCATGGAGCTCCCCACTCCATGGGCCTCTTCCCAGCCCTGGGCTGGTGGGTCCCAGCACCCACCCCACCTTCTACTGGTGCCATGGGGCTGGACCCACCTCTCCACCTCAGCGCGCTGGGTGGGGTTGGTGATGGCGGCTATGTACTGCATGATGTACTTGCTAGCCTCGGTCTTGCCTGCACCACTCTCACCTGGCAGGGAGGGAAGTAGCTGGGTGAGGGCACCCACCACCTAAGGGTGCCCCCACCCAAGGGTGCCCAGCCCCTACCCGAGATGACGATGCAGGTGTCCTTCGCACGGCGCTTCATGGCCTTGTAAGCAGCGTCAGCCAGGGCAAAGAGGTGGGGTGGGCGCTCATAGAGCTCGCGGCCACGGTAGCGCTCCACCATCGGTGGTCCATAAAGTGCCAGTGCCTGGTATGGGTTCACCGCCACCACCACCTCCCCGATGTAGGTGTAGATGCGGCCCTGTGAGAACCTGTGCAGAGGAGTGGCCATGGGGCAGGCTGTGGCCTGGGGGAGGCATCCTGTGGGGTGTTGTGCTGTGGGGCGGCACATTGAAAGATGTAGTGTTGTGGGGATGGCACTAAGTGCCATGGGGCAGGATGGTGCTGTGACATCCTGTGGAGTGCTGTGTCATGGGGTAGCACTATGCCAGGTGCTGTGCCATGGAACATGGTGGCACCCTGCAGGATGCTGAGCTATTGAGTGGGACCACATCCTGTGTGGTGCTGTGCAGCAAGGCAGCATCCTGTGGGGTACTATGATGTACTGTGGGGTGCCACGCTGCGGGGCAGGATGCACAGCCTGCAGACCACCGTGCCATGAGGTAGGACATTTCCCTTTGGCGCCCAGGGGATGAGCGCCACACTGTGAGGTAGAGCCCGCCACTCTACCCACAACCATGGGGCTGGGCGGTGCCGTGGGGCAGTGGCTCTTCCTGTGGGCAGGAAGTGCATGGGGGCCCCTATGGATGTGCACACACCACCAGCCCCCACCCCCATATCCCCACACCAGCCCCCCAACCAGCTCCAGGGCAGGGGGGACCATACCTTAAGTTTCCCCCTGCCACAGCACAGCCCCACCCAGATGCTTCCCGCGGAGCCAGAGACTGGGGTCCCCCCATCCCTGGTGTCCCCCGTACCGCAGGCGCAGGTTCTCCAGGAACTGCTCCATGGTCACCTCATCCAGGAGGACGAAATCGGCTTTCCCGAATTCGGGACCCTCCAGCTCCGCCATGCCGCGGCACCCACTTCCCTTCTCCCCCTCTCCCCAAAGCCGCGCTGGCTTCCTGCACTGCCAACTGCCGCGCAGGCGCAGTGAGGACCCAGCGTCACCCAGGGTGACATCCTTGCAGACACCCAAATTTGGGGGTTGGCAACTCCCCACCACGCCCGTCCCTCGGGACACGGTTTTGGGGGATACAGGGGGATGATCACTGGTCACATCACCAGAGGCAGGAAAACCCGGTTATTTATTAAGATGCTGCTGGTCGGTATCACTGTGTTCTTATCCCAGTGTTCCCAGTTAAACCCCAGGATAACTGGGGAGCTCTAAGAATGATGCACCCAAGGTGAAGGTCACCCCCATGATGGCATCCAGCTGGAAAAAAAGGGGAAAAATCATTAGGATAATGGGGATAATGGTGCTAATGAGCTCTGCTGGTGGAACCAAATTTCATGGTTCCAGTCATGCTTAGCATGGTAAACCTGCGCTTGCCACCGTTCTCAGTTCCAACTTTTAACCAAAAAACCCTTCCCAGCAAATCCCAGCAACCGAAAATCTTCCTTACCGAGGCTGTCAGCCAGTTTTCCTGGTGGCTTTCCCAAAAATCAGTATTTTCCACCTGGAAGAAGTAAGAAAGATTTGGACTTGCGATAAGGAAAAGTTGGAAGTTCCATGTTTAATCCACTGCATCTGCATCGCTCCTTGGACCTGTGTGGGATTGGGCACAGCTTTTGCCAAACGTTTAATTAATGGCATTAAATCCCTGAGAGCACGCGTGGAACTTTACAGCTTCTTGGTGCCATCTGAACCTGCCCCAGGCACAGATCCCAGGGGCACAGCCTCATGGCGCAGCTCTCAGGTGGGATTTCAGCCTCCTGTTTGATGGCTAAAGGGGTTTAGCAGTGATAATTACACATAATCCAACTAATTACAGTAATGGGATGAGCCCAGGAGATGCTCCCCACTCAGCACAGGGCACAGTTGCCCATAAATCCCTGTGGGATAAAGGGCTCTCCATCCTCCCACGCCAATGCTCTCCCATGGAATGCCATCCTGTGACTCATGTGGCACCTTATGAAGCGATCAGGCCTCAGCACTCCCGAACTTACAGTTCAGTTAACTAGAACGCATGGCCGTTGAACCCATCTCCTCACTCTCAGCGTCTTCCTCCGTCCATCCCGTCCATCATCCCAGAGGGAGCCTGGAACCTGGAAGGCAAACCGGCCTCAGTGACTGCACCCTGCCCGGAGCCTGGGGGCTGCCCTGGGGCACAGCGTGTCCGGGATATCTATAACCCCTCCCCGGAGAGGACGGGGAGAGGCCTCAAACCGTCCCGGGGATGCTCTGGCAAGCGCTGTAGGAACGGCGGGGGCCACTCCAGGCCCCCCCACGCTGGAAGGCTTGCGGAGGGGGAACCGAGCCCCACCAGGCTCCGGGGTCACGCAGCCCCCCTTACCCCTGCCCGGTGATCCCTGCTCACCCTGGGGACACACAGCCCCCCACGGCCCGGTGATCCCTGCTCCCACCGGTCAGGCGCCACGGAGAACTACCCTTCCCAGCATGCACCGCGCTCCACAGCACCTCACGACAGCGGCGACTGAGCTCTATAACGGAAAAGCGCCCAGCCCGGCGCTGCCCCGGGGCGTCCCCGCTTCATCCCCGGTCCATGGTGTCGGTTCCGGTGGCGGATGGCAGCGGATGCCGGCGGATGGAGAAAGGCCACGCCGCCCTCACTACCAACCGCTGCCGCCATGGCTCAGAACGGACACTCGCCGGCGCATGACGTCACCGCGCAACGTAGAGGGACAGCGCCCCCTGGCAGGGAGGGAGTGCTGGAGGGGTCAGCGCATGCGCAGAAGAGCCGCAACCGCTGTTAAGCCTAGCGCCCAGGCCCGCTTTCCGGCTGCAGTCACCACAACGGAAAGAGGCCAGGAACGGCACCACCCGCTCCGGCCGAGTGTTCGGCGTCCCGTGAACGTCTCCGTAGGGCAGACTGATCTGGGGGCGGAGCTAGGCCTCGGAACGGGCGTGGCCATACTGATGGGAGGGGCCTACGCTCCCATAGCTACACTCGTTCCAGTGGAGAGCGAGGCTAGCGCTGGTGGGCGGGGCTTATCCTCCTGCGGAGCGCATGCGCGGTGCATCTCTGCTCCCCCCCCTTTCGCGGGCCCGGGGAGGACTGACGTCAGTCCTCCCCGCGAAGGGCGGGGCGCGGTGCACGCCGGGAAGCCGCCGCCCAAGATGGCGGCAGGATTGAAAAGTTGTTGGTGGCGCTAAGGTGATTCCGGGCGGGCCGCGGGTGGGAGCTGGAGCTGGGCCTCTGGCGGGCTCTATGGTCACTGCCAGGCACTGAGCCCGGACACCTGGGCCCCGTCGCGCACCGAGGCCGAGTGAGCACGGCCGCTGCGGGGATGCCCCCTGGGGGGCCGGGGCCGCCGCCGCCGGAGACATGGAGGAGGAGGGCAAGAAAGGCAAAAAGGTGAGAGCGGCTCGTTGTGGGGCCGCCCCTGGGGCGCATTAGGGTTGTGAGGCCGCTCTGGAGGCGGAGGCAGAAGGGCATCTCATCCCTGGAACTTCTCACCCCCCCAGCCCCTTGTGTCCTCTGTGCCCCACAGCTTGTGGCCAGCTGTGTTGGAAAGTCCACCTAGGCGCGACTGGAGCCTCTATTGGCCTTCTCCTATCTCTGTGGTGACTTCAGGTGTGGCCCTGTCCGAGCTGACCATCTCCCAGGAGGTGTGATTCCCCTGAGGGTTGGGGCCCCGCTTTCCTCGCTAAAATACTTATCTGTGAATTTAGCGTTTAGGAGGTGTGTTGTTATGCATTGGTCGGGGGCTGATTCGGGTGCTTTTTAGGCTGCAAACGAGGTTGGAAGCTAAAGACGAGCCTTTACCACTGTTCTGTAACAGCGCTGGGTTGTTTTGTCTACTGACTGTGGTGCTAAACCGGCTGGGCTGCGTACATGACCATCGTATTTGTATACATAAATTGAATCAACTACAGTCAAAGCTACTGTGCTGCAGGCGCCTCAGAGCTCAGCAAGCTCCAGCTGCGTTGGCTGTACCCAGGCTGCTCCAGTTTCTCTTGTTTAAACCTATTTTTATGTCGTGTGGGGGAGGTAAAGGAGCTGAAGATTGAGACTGGGATGCTTGCCGTGAGCAGTGCTCCCTGCGGGAGGGGTGGGTGGCTCCTTTTTGAAAGCAACCTGTCCCATGGTTTAGCGACATAAAGGGAAGGGATAAGATCTATCTTTAGTTGCTTTGGGGGGTACCTGCAGTAACGGCGATCTCAGAAGGTGGCAGCAGAGTCTCCTGCTGGAACTGTAGTTCCAAGTGATCAGGATACTCACAGAATAAGAAATATTAAATGTGGGTTTGTTGTCTGGTTTCGGTTTTTATTCTGGAGCTACCACGCAAGTTTCTCAGAGCTGCGTCTGGGAAGTTAAACCACACCTGTATGTGGGGTGGGAGGATCAGCAGTGCAGGTGGAAGAGAAAGTGTCTGGATGTGTCACAGTCCTGCTTTTAAGAAACCATAAAATCATAGAACCACAAAATGGTTTGGATTGGAAGGGACCTTAAAGTTCACGCAGTTTGAACCCTCTGCCACAGGCAGGGACACCTTCCGCTAGACCAGGTTGCTCCAGGCTCCATCCAACCTGGTCTTGAACACTGCCAGCGATGGGGCAGCCACAGCTTCTCTGGGCAACCTGTGCCAGGGCCTCACCACCTTCACAGGGAAGAACTTCTGCCCCACATCTCATCTCAATCTCCCCTCTGTCAGTTCAAAGCCATTCCCCCTTTTCCTGTCCCTACCTGCCCTTGTCAAAAGCCCCTCTCCAGCTTCCTTGTTGGCCCCTTTAGGCACTGGAAGCTGCTCTAAGCTGTCTCTGGAGCCTTCTCCAGGCTGAACAAGCCCAGCTCTCTCAGCTTGTTTCCATAGCAGAGGTGCTCCAGCCTCAGGGCTGGATGCAGGACTACAGGAGGGATTCTCACTTCTGGGGCTGCAGGTAATTGTAGAGTAACTGTAGATATAAGCAAATACCTGATACCTGTGGGCAGTGTCTGCAGGGGTAGGAGCAGTGCTCACCTAGAATATGCAGGCATGATGTGGTAACCTTGTACAAATGGAATCAACTCATCTCTACTGAGAAATGTTTTCTGCCGCTTGGGGAAAAAATTGTGTGTGTGTGAGGTTGCCTTAGAAAATCATATTTTCCAGGAATATTGCTTGCTTTTATGCCTGGAGATAGTGCTGTTGTGCTAGCTGGAGTAATCTGGGATCTTTGTGCTGCTGTCTGGTATTTCTTAGCATGAGAAGAGGTAACCAGCTCCTGTGGTCTCAGATCCTCAGGGCAGCTGAGGTGGCAGGGACCTGTGGAGTTGGCCTAACCCAACCTCCTGCTGGGAGCAGACTGTGTCCTCTTGGTGTTTGATTATCTCTGAGGATGAAGACTCCATGAACTCTCTGGGCAACCTGTTCTACTAATATGTTCATCCCACATTAATAAGGTCAGGGGTTGACCTGATACCCTTTTCCTGGGCCTGCTCCAGCATGTTCTGGTCTCCCATGTACTTGTGGCCTCAGATCTGGCCACTCCAGTCCCCCAGTACTGTTTTCCTGCTGTGTGATAGGTGATCCCTATGGATGAGGAGCTCACTGTGACCCACAGGAGTTGGGCTGCAGCCTGGGAGCTTGGTGTCACTCAATGGTGGCATCTCTGTGGGCTTATGGAGCTTCTTTGGTGAAAGATTTTTATCACAGAGATGGTCGATTAATTCTTTTAGCAGCTGCTATGGAAATGGGCATATTCATCTGTGCCACAGCAGTTCCCAGCTGCAGGGAGGAACTCTTCTTCCCATTTTTTTTTACAAGCTCTGGGTCATTCTTGATGGTAAGTACCCATCCCTCTGCTAGCAGCAGGATGAACTATTTCATGGATCTGAGTTCCGTCAGTGATGCTCTGAAGGGGTAGGAAGTCAAGTTTGGTCAGGACTAGGAGCAAATCCCAGCCCTGCTTTGGGGTGAACTTCAGCTTTAGGCAAAGCCTGTGCTCATTAAACTGGAGCCCTGGAAATCCTGCCAAGGGCTTGCTCTTGGTGGCTCCCACCAAGGACCTTGCCCCAGCCAGAGCACGCAAGGGCAGAACGGAGCACATCCCAGCCTGCTTTTAGCTCTGGTTGAGAGATTTCTCTTAAACAGGTTAGGAATAAAACACCTGTTCCTCACTAAGACTGGGAGGAAGGATGGCTTGATTTAGAGTGTGTTGGCTCTAGTTGGGCTGTGTTGCTTTCATGGTGCTTGCCAGTGAAGTCAGCTGTGCTGTGGGAACCTGCTTGAAGCTGGAGAGCAGTTGGTCTCCTGCCTTAAGTGAGCATGGGTGTTCCTGGCATGCTCCTTCCTGGAAAGAGAAGGGGTGGAGGCACATTTTAATTGCTTTAAGCTGCCAGAGAGGAGATTGAGATGGGATCTGAGGAAGAAGTTCCTCCCTGTGAGGGTGGTGAGGCCCTGGCACAGGTTGCCCAGAGCTGTGGCTGCCCCATCGCTGGCAGTGTTCAAGGCCAGGTTGGATGGGACTTGGAGCAACCTGGTCTAGCAGAAGGTGTCCCTGCCCATCGCAGGGGTTGGAAATGGATGAACTTTAATGTCCCATTCAACCCAAACCATTCTGTGATTGTATGATTTCTTGCCTGTAGAGAGGATTTTACTGCTGTTGTCCATTGTGCAGGCTCTCACAACATTTCCAATCCATATAACAGCTGCTAGGCAGCAGGTGATTCACTGCAGAATGCTTCCCTGTCTTTCCTGAAGTAATTCTCTGGGCAGTGTTGGATGTTAGCCTAGAATTCCTTAGTTTTCCCACACAGGTGTGCCCCAGATCTCTGCTGTTGGTGCAGTTTGCCTCTTCCAGCAGTTGCTGGCTCTTCCTTGTAAAGCTGATCTTGATCTGCAGCACCAAATTCCTTGTGGTTTTTAATGCTGGTTAATGTAGAGGATGTTGGCCAGTCCAGCAATTCCTTCTTGTGCAGATCATTGGGAAATGTCTGCCAAAACTGTGCTTGTTACTCCGGAGTGTGTTTCGCCCCGTGCCGGAGGACTTGGGCTGCAGGGTCATATTCCGCACTGGGGTGTGCACAGGGTTATGGAAAGCTGAGAAGCTGCTGGGGAGGGGGAAGTAAATAACTGGAACTGTGAAACTGAGCTGTTTCTTGAAGCTGGATGGTGCAGGGCAAATAGCATTAATATAAAAGATACTGAGGGGTTCAGCTTGAAGTCGCAGCTTTGTGGGATTTTCTGCTTGCAGGAGAAGTTGCTTGAGCTTCCTTTGTTATCCCAAATATCTATTTTGTTCATGCCAGAATAACTGCTGGGTATTGACAAACCACTTGCCTGTGTTCCTGTCTGAGACTCCATTGCCACAGGAATGGTTCTTTTATGACTTCACTTATTTAGGCCACCTAAACCATAGAATCATATCATAGAATCACAGCATAGTTTGGGTTGGAAGAAACTCTAAAGCTCCTTCAGTTCCAACCCCTCTGGCAAGGGCAGGGACACCTTCTACTAAGACCAAGTTGCTCCCAACCCCATCCAACCTGGCCCTGAACACTGCCAGGGATGGGGCAGCCACAGCTTCTCTGGGCAACCTGTGCCAGGGCCTCCCCACCCTCACAGGGAAGAACTTCTTCCTCACATCTCATCTCTGTTTCCTGTCTGTCACCTAGAAGCTGTTCTCACTTGTCCTGTCACTACATGCCCTTGTAAAAAAGCTGGACACAGACTTTGAGGGGGTCTCACAAGAGCACATGGAAGAGAATCTTTTCCCTCGACCTGCTGGTCACATTTCTGGTGATGCAGCCCAGGACACGTTTGGTTTCTAGGCTGCAAGCACACACTGCTGGGGCATGGTGTGCTTTTTGTTGACCAACAACCCTCCTTAGGGCTGCTGTTGGTCCAGTCTCCCCCAGCCTGTAGCTCTGCTATGTAACTAATGCACTGTATTGTTTAGCTTGGTTTTTAGGCTAATGAAAGCACCTGCATGCACTTGCACCCTGCACTGAGTTGGTTGTGAGCTCAGGGCTGTACTTCGGGTGAACCAAGCCATGTGGCACTCATTCAAGTATGCTGCCTGTCACCCCCTCCTCTCTTCTGTCTCACACCTTGATGCAGCAGCCCTGACCTGATCCCTAGCCATTTTGGGATGAGTACATTTATCAGTTGGGCTGTGATTCCCTGTGATAAAGCTCCAGCTACTGCCTCCTGGTATGGTGGCTGCTTGGTCACTTCATGCCTTGCTCTGATGCCATGATGCAGAGGGTGTTATGAGACTTATAGTCCCTTTCTCTGAGCTCTGTGCCTGTGCAGAAGTCCCAGCTTTAACCTGAAAACCTGCTTCCAGGATAACTGCAGAGTTTGGAGTCCTAGGAGTTATGTGCCATGAACACTGTCACCTGCTCTGCTCCTGGCGGTTCTCTTGTCTCTGGCCTCATGTGACTTGCAGTGAAAATGCCGCAGAAGCTGTCCAGGCATCTGCCTGTGAGTGAGCAGGGTTGGTGCCCTGTCCCAGTGATTGGGAATCTGTGAAGGGAGGGGAAATAGCTTTGACCCTTGAAGGACTTGCCAAGGGTAAGCCTGGCTGCCCTCATCCATTGCCCTTGTCCAGTTTGACACGCAGGTATTGCCATCGGGGTGTTGGGGACAAGTTGGCATGCTGCAAACTGCTGCCTCCTGCAGCATGGGGCTCATGTGGTGGGTGCCTCCTGTTTGTAAAACAGGAGCCCAGCTTCTGAGCTCTCCTCACTGACAAACTTAGCTTTATGTGTTTGCTGATTCAAGTAAGGTGGTTTGAAATACAGCTGGGATCCAGCTGTGAGATTCTCTTACAAAGCCTCTAACACAGGCCTCCTGTACAGGGGACAGATGGTTAGGAATTGCTGATTGAGGCGCTGCCCTTCCCGCTCTCTGCTTTCCCAAGTCCTCAGCCACTGGCTGCTGCAAAGCTGGCTGAGCTCAGCCAGAACACCTCTTACGAGGCCATCCTTGGCTCTCCTGCTTGGAGAGTGTTCTCTGGTCCTTCTCTATAACTGGAACATCGCTTGCTGTGCACTTGAGCTGATGTTTTCGGACAACAGACTCTTCTGAAATGGCTGATATAAGGTATCTCTGCCACACTGTGTTATGTGAGCCCCATGTGCAGGTGAGAGCAACCAAACATCTGGATACAGCGCTCTGAAATCCCTTGGGATTCTGCTGCTTATCCTGTTAAACTTTAACAGTTCTGCTTACAAGCCCCAGCGCTCTTCCAGACAAAGCTTGGGAGAGCTCCCAAGTGCAACTCGGCATTTCTCTAATCACACTTAAACATCTCTGTCTGTGCTGAGCAACTTGATAAGGAGTAAATCTGGTGTCCCTACTCCCTCTGAAGGGATGGCCTCTGGGTTGAAAAATGGGCTTTTAGCTTCAAGAACTGTCTCATCATCCAAAGCTTTGTGAAGAAGCCAGCCACCCGCTAGACTGAGTTTTAGCAGCTGCTCTCCTTTGAAGTGCCCAGTTCTTGGCTTGCTTTGGGGCTTGGCAGGACAATCCTGTCCTTGCTGGCTTCAGCTCAGTTAACAGTATGCAGGAAGGTGTTCTTTTTCTATTCTTCATGCTTTGTCCTGCCTCTGGAGGAAGCCAAAACCCGCCTTATGGAGTAGGAAGAGCAGAGGCTGAATGAAGGTGGGATCACGTTGGGGGTAGGCTTAAAGTCCAGAGAGAGGGAAATGTAGAATAAAAGCTGGGGGAAAGGGGAAGGGCAGGAGAGATGCCCCTCTGGTGCACTGGCCTTAAACAGGACAGGTCTTGTGCCCCATGCTGGGTGGTGCCATCTTGCTGCTGCTGAACCTTGGCTGCTTGGTGGGAAGGTTTGGATGATTCTGGTGGACCTTGTGGTGACACACAGCTTGTGGCAAGGAACAATTTTAACAGCTATTAGAAAAAATTAAGCTTAATTATTGTTCTCAAATTATGGTTACAAAGAAGGTGGAGACTTCCTATTTACCAGGATTCACATGGAGAAGAAGAGCGATGGCGTGTGTTACTCCTGGGAAGATTTTGGTTGGACACAAGGAAAATTTTTCACCATGAGAACAATCAGCTGCTGGAATAATCTCACCAAGGAAATGGTGACTCCCCAGTGCTGGACACATGAGCTGTCTGGACAGGGTGCTGGGCCATCTGGTCTGGGTTGTGCTTTGCCTAGAAAGTTGGACCAAATAATCCTTGAGTCCCTTCCAACCTGGGATTGTAGGATTCTATGAACTGTGGCATGGAACATCCCCATCAGCATCTCTCCTGGTCTGAGGTATACACCCTCCTGGCTGAAGGACTGAGAGTGGCCACTGTTGGGCATGGAGCTGTGGGTATGGGTCAGTTTGGAGTGCACTTTGCATGGTGCTTACTCTGAGGAACTGCAGGAAGGCTTCATGGCAGTGCTGTCCTTAGGATGTGGCTTGTGTCTGGGTAACTTTGGGACTCTGGTGGTACATGGGATCAACCCTTGTGTATGATAGCTGTGTGGCTGTGGTGGTATACTGTGGTTCCAGGCCTTGGGGGTGGAGCAGAGAAGAAATGGGCATGAAGTCATAGAATCCCAGAGTAGTTTGTGTTGGAAGTGACCTTAAAGCTCATCCAGTTTCAACCCCCTGCCATGGGCAGGGACATCTTCCACTACACCAGGTTGCTTCAAGCCCTGTTCAACCTGGCCTTGAGCATTGCCAGGAATGAGGCAGCCACAGCTTCTCTGGACAACCTGTGCCAGCACCTCAACACGCTCACAGGGAAGAACTTCTTTCTCAGATCTCATCTCAATCTCCCTTCTGTCAGTTCGAAGCCATTCTCCTTTGTCCTATCCCTGCCTGCCCTTGTCAAAAGCCTCTCCAGCTTTCTTGTTCGCCCCTTTAGGCACTGGAAGCTGCTCTAAGGCCCTCCTGGAGCCTTCTATTCTCCAGGTTGAGCAAGCCCAGCTCTCTCAGCCTGTCTCCATAGCAGAGGTGCTCCAGTCTTCAGAGCATCATTGTTGCTTCCTCTGGACTTGCTCTAACAGCTCCATGTCCTTCTGCTGGGGCCCCAGAGCTGGATGCAGGACTGCAGGGGTGGGGTGTATGTCTTGAGTGGATTATGGGGAGAATACCTTCCCTCAGGTCCCCAAATTAGGGATCCTGGAAACTTAAGAGGCCACTTGAGACCTGGTGCTTGATCCTGACTGCAGGATGCTTAGTGTTTCTGTGGCTGAGGGCAGTGACCTGTGGTGAGGAGGCTGCTGGGAGTGGTAGCCCTGCTCTCCTCCACCCTGGCTCCTGCCCTGTTCTTGGCACTGGCTCTGGAGCTCATCTTCTGCCCACCCAGCTTCCCGCACTCCCTGGGCTGTGCTGTGGTAAGAGCAGCACAGCCCTTTCCTCTGGCAGGCAGCCACTAGATAAGAAGGTCTGCTGGCAGGGCTTGTGGTCTGCCTAGAAAGAGGGGAGGCTGTCCCTGAAACAAGTGAGGGCTGCCAGCAGGCATCAGTGTGGTGCTTGGGAACAGGGATGTATTCCCAGTTTGCTTCCCTCCTCAAGTTGTGGATATATCAAACTAGTGCCATGTCTGTAGCTGACTTTTGAGGTTCACAGGCTGCTCCCCATACCAGGCTCCCACCCTGTCTCGTGACAGGTTCTCTGTGGCATGGTGCTTGCAGCTGTATAGCTCCTTCATCTGTGGACTGATCCCACTCTAGATAGCATTGCTTCCTGCATTTCAAACTGGGATAGGCAAACAGCTGGTCACTTCTGTCAGCATTATAAATACATCCACCACACTGACTTCAAGGAGGCTGCTGCTTGTCCAGGCTGAGGGAGGCTCCTCCAGGCCTCTGGTTATCCCCATTTCAAACACCTTCCTGGTTTTCCCAGTGTTCCTCTGTCCCTATGGCATGGGTGCATCAGAGCTTGATACCAGGAGGGTAATTCCAAGAAAACGGTGTCTTCCTGGGTGGAAGCAGGGCAGAATCAGAAGGTAGGTGAGGCCAGAAGTATGCTGCCTGCTTCCTTCTGGGTACCACCTGGGTTCTGCTTTTGCCTGACTGCTTGGCTGGAGGCAAACCTGAAATGCTCTTTTGCAAGGGCAGGTAGGGACAGGACAAGGGGGAATGGCTTTAAACTGACAGAGGGGAGATTGAGATGAGATGTGAGGCAGAAGTTCTTCCCTGTGAGGGTGCTGAGGCCCTGGCACAGGTTGCGCAGAGAAGCTGTTGCTGCCCCATCCCTGGCATTGTTCAAGGCCAGGTTGGACAAAGCTTAGAGAAACCTGGTCTGGTGGAAGGTGTCCCTGCCTGTGGCAGGGGTTTGGAACTGGATGAGCTTTAAGGTACTTTCCAACTCAAACTGTTCTGGGTTTCTATGATCCTGACTGTTCCTGCCTCAGCAGCAGCTTCCAGATAATCCTCCCTTTTCTTCTGCATTTGTGTGTCCTCTCTTGTGTCAGCTGGCACCAGGATGTGAATAGCAACTGTGACTGGAAGCAAGTTCCCTAAGCAGGGAGCCACTGGGGACAAAGCTTTGCTTCAGAGTCACAGTGTGTCCTGATTTCCAGCCATAGGGAATACCTTCCAGCTGGCTGAGACTGGTGTAATCAGATGCTCTGCCTTGGCTGCTCTGGCTTCCCACAGCTCCTGGGGGGGTGTTTGGTTTGTATTTGCTTTCACCTGCAAGGATGTGCAGAAATACTCACCCAAATAGAGTGCCAGGGTGATGATGAGGTGTCTTCCCTGAGGCTTGGGGATACAGCTCTTCTGGAAGCCCTGCTTGATGCTCACATGGAGCTTGAACATGTTGTTTTCTCATGGGTGCTTGTGGGAAGCAGAAGGAAAGCATCCTTGCTGCTGCTGTTTGCTGTCAAGGTGTCTCCACCCATATTACGTGCCACCTCTATGCATAGCCTGGTTGTGTCTCCTGTGGCTTTTGAGCCTGGAGCAGCAGGAGGAAGTTGGGCTGGTGGCAAGGGCACTGCTGGGGTCATCTCTGTGGGGAGCTCATCAGGGCAAGAAATGGCCATGGCACCATGCAAGGGGGCATTTACTGGGTGTTGAGTCTTCACAACCGTGTGTTGTGGTTTAAGCCCACTAAACCCAGGACACCATGGGAGCAAATGGTCTCATGTAGGACCTTCAGCTTTTGGTAACTGTCACTGTACCCCAGACTGCTGCTTTGCTGCAGAGGCCGGTGTGGGGAAGGATGGATTTGGCAGCTTAATGCAACACAGATATTTTGCTGGGCTGGTATCCCTGTGTCCAAATAGTTTTGCTGTTGTGGGTTTTGCTCAGTACAGAATAACTCTACCATGTAATTGGGTAAATACTTGCTTTGCTGTTGGGTTAGCGAACGGCAGAGAAAGCTTCCTCAGACTGCATTGCTCACACAGAATGCTGGCTGAAGTAATACCAGCTTGAAGAAGTGTAACTTGCACTCTGTAAAGCTTCCCATGATGGAAGCCATGACCCCACACAAGTCTGGTTCTAGCCCCAGATAAAAGCATGAGGGATCCCTGATCCTGCAGCCCTCATTTAAGCCTCTGCCTCCCTCTTTTGGGTGTAACATCCAGAAAGCAGATAATGTTTTCTCTTTCAGAGGGGCAGCCTGTTTCTATGTTGGTGAAAGGCTGAAGTCATGCAGGAGTAGTGCTCTGGGATGAGACTGTGTCTGTTTAGCCCAGAGACTCTCTGAACTTGAGCAGTTTTCCATGTTTCCCATCTGGTGTCTTGTTGCACAGGAGCTTACCAGCCCAGCTGTGCTGGTAGATATGAAGCTTTGCCCTGTGGGGTGTTTCAATCAGAGGCTCATCTACATGGATCCATAGCTCCCAGCAGAGCCCAGTTCTCCAGGTGTATTGTAGAATTGCATTGGGTTGGAAGGGACCTTAAAACTCATCCAGTTCCAACCCCCTGCCATGGGCAGGGACACCTTCCACTAGACCAGGTTGCTCCAAGGCCTGTCCAACCTGGCCTTGAACACTGCCAGGGATGAGGCAGCCACAACTTCTCTGGGCAACCTGTGCCAGGGCCTCAGCACCCTCACAGGGAGGAACTTCTTCCTAGTGTCTAATCATAGAATAGTTAGGGTTGGAAAGGACCTTAAGATCATCTAGTTCCAGCCCCCCTGACATAAGCAGGAACACTTCACACTAAACNAGGAACTTCTTCCTAGTGTCTAATCATAGAATAGTTAGGGTTGGAAAGGACCTTAAGATCATCTAGTTCCAGCCCCCCTGACATAAGCAGGGACACTTCACACTAAACCGTGCCACCCAAGGCTTCATCCAACCTGGCCTTGAACAGTGCCAGGGATGGAGCACTCACAACTTCCCTGGTGTCGTGGTTTAAACCCAGGCTCACTCACTCAATCCCCCTCCTTCCTCCCCGCTCCCAGAGGGATGGGGAGGAGAATTGAAGGAATGCAACTCCCACAGGTTGAGATAAGAACAGTTTAGTAACTAAGGTATAACACAAATCACTACTGCTACCACCAATAATAATAACGATAAAGGAAATAAAAAGGGAAAAGAATACAGCATCGCACCAACCACCGACAGATAATTCACAACACCCCAACCCAACCAAGTGCTGACCGACCAACTCCTCCAACCACCCCAAGAGCACTAGCCCTTCTGGGTAACTCCCAGTTACATTCTGGGTATGATGTGCTATGGTATGGAATACCTCTTTGGCTAGCTTGGGTCAGGTGTCCTGTCCCTGCTTCCTCCTGGCCTCCCCTCCTCTC
Source organism: Agapornis roseicollis (assembly GCA_002631895.1). NCBI lineage: Eukaryota > Metazoa > Chordata > Aves > Psittaciformes > Psittacidae > Agapornis > Agapornis roseicollis. The sequence goes on along the minus strand of NDXB01022170.1, from coordinate 248,251 downwards.
TGGCAGAGCATGAGGCTCACAAAGTCCTTGGTCAGAACAAAACATTCAAGCAGTAACTAAAAACACCCCTGCTGTCAGTTTTGTTCCCAGGTTAAGTCAAAACACAGTGCTGCACCAGCTACTAAGGAGGAGAGAAACTGACTGCTATTGCTGAACCCAGGACACCTGGGCAACCCATTCCATCGCCTCACCACCCTAACAGGAAAGAATTTCTTCCTTATATCCAATCTAAACCCCCCCTGTTTAAGTTTGAACCCATTACCCCTTGTCCTGTCACTCCCGTCCCTAATGAGTCCCTCCCCAGCAGCCCCATAGGCCCCCTTCACNTTCCTTATATCCAATCTAAACCCCCCCTGTTTAAGTTTGAACCCATTACCCCTTGTCCTGTCACTACAGTCCCTAATGAGTCCCTCCCCAGCAGCCCTATAGGCCCCCTTCACATACTGGAAGGCTGCTATGAGGTCTCCATGCAGCCTTCTCTCCTCCAGGCTGAACAGCCCCAACTTTCTCAGCCTGTTTTTGTATGGGAGATGCTCCAGTCCCCTGATCATCCTTGTGACCTCTTCTGAACTTGTTCCAACAGCTCCATGTCCTTTTTGTGTTGAAGACACCAGAAGTGCACACAGTATTCCAGGTGAGGTCTCAGGAGAGCAGAGTAGAAGGGTAGGATCACCTCCTTCGAGAGGTGATCTCAATCTCCCCTCTCTCAGTTTAAAGCCATTCCCCCTTGTCCTGTCCCTGCCTGCCCTTATCAAAAGCCCCTCTCCAGCTTTCTTGTTGGCCCCTTTAGGCACTGGAAGCTGCTCAAAGATCTCCCTGGAGCCTTCTCTTCAGGCTGAACACACTCAGCTATCAATTCATTAGGTTTTGGGTAACTTTGTTCTGTTTCTCTTCTTTCCAAAGAAGCTTCATGATTTTCACCTCCAAGTCTGAGATTGTTACCTGCTTGCTGTGTGTTTCCATGCTGTGGCATGCCTGTGTCTGAAGCAGTATCTCCAGCAGGGAATGAGCTTCCAGCTGAGGAGGTAGAGCTCTCAGTGAGCAGCTTGGCACTGGAAGCTGTGAGGAGAGAGGTGATGACAGGCCAGTGGCATCACAAGATGTGCTGCAGCCATGGTCCGTACAGCTTGGCAGATCCCCTCTGAGAGTCTGGCAGAGCTTTAGAACCATTTGGTGGGGTGAGCCAGGAATGGGATTTAAAGCAGGAGACTTGGATGAGGGAGAAGCTGGAGGGTGGTCTAGTTGCACAACTTGTGTTTCCATTTCTGATGTGAGACGGATGGAGAGTCAGACTCTACACTTAGCTTTAGACACAGCTGATTTCTCCAGGCTGAAGTGTTGGGCTGCCCTTTCCTTTTTTCCTGCCTAGGAGCTGGAGACCTGGTGCCCATGGGACCAGCCCAAACCCAAACTTCACAGGGACTGTGGGGAGTTTGACACATGGATTTCCAACTTATTTCACATTTCTGATCTCAACAACAGCTGGTTCCTGCCTTAATTTTGATGCCATACTTTTGAGACACTCAAGATTTTCTCAGAGGCAAGGTAGGACAACCAAAACTCACTGCATCAGCTCTGTTGGTGTTTTCAAGGGAAGGTAAAGCCACTGGAGAGCAGCACTGGCCATTGTGGTACAGAGCTAGGGGCTAAAATAAATGGGATTAATTATGCTCTATAGCATAAGGGGAGCTCATGTGCTTTCCTCTTGTTCTGGGTGGCTGAAGGGGGCAAAAAGTGAGGTCTGGAACCCTTCCAGGTTGGAGGTAGCTGCTGTCCCGGGTGGCTCAGCCTCTGTGCTTATGGGGCAGAGAGCACTGTCAATAAATAAAAATAACCCTGAAATAAATTAACGTTGTGAGAGGATTTATGGAGACCAAGGATTTATGGAGACCAAGAGAACTGCCAAGCTGAAACCGGAGCACAGAGGTCAGAGCCTGACTGACCCGCCAGTGTGTAATGAGAGCTCAGACTTCCTCCTCTGCATTTGAATTCCTCTGGGCAGGAATACCAATGGTAAAAGGATTCCTAAGTCACTGGTTTTATCCAAGCCTTGGCATAATGTTCAGTAAATAAATATTCTCAAGAAATTGGCTCCTAACACAGGAAATGCCAGGAGCCAGCCTGAGTGGTGGTGAAATTCCAAGCTTCAGACTCTCCCCATGGCAAGTGTCTTACATGTGTGCCTGAGGTCGGGAAGCCTGAACCATCGGCATCCTTTGAGGCAAGGTATTGCCTCGGCTCTGCTGGAGGCAGCCCCTTGACCCTGCCCCTCCAGAGTGGAACTGCAGTGGATGCAGTTGAAGGGAGTTTTCCGGTCTGTGCCAGCTGCAGCTGAGTCAGGCCAAGGCTCTGGCTCTGGTTTCTCACCTGCACCTCCCTGCTTCCCACCTGCCAGCCTGTGTGGGTCCTTCCTGAGCCTGCCAAGCTTAATTTCAGCATGAAAAACTCCCAAGTTTTGCTCCATGTTGGCTTGTTTTGCTTCCAAACTCCACTCTGGCAGCTGTATGTGCTGCTGTATCATAGGGGGAAGCTCTGGAATAGGGTGGGTTGGGGCAGCACTCCCTTGCCTTGTCACCTACCCTTTGGAATATACGATTGTGTCCCTGAGAGCTTTTGTCTTGTTTCCCTTGTGTAGCTTCTGTCTGCTTCATTTCAAAACAGCTTTGGGAGTTGGTGCTGGCAGCACTTTCTGTGTCTGTACTTGGTGGATGGCTAAACCCATGTGCTGGGTCTGCACCGGAGCCCAGCCAGCTGAGGATGTAGGGAATATATGGTAAGCCCAGATCTTGAAAAGAGAGAACAGAGACTTCTTGAAGCATCTCTGCAAATTTAATTTGACTTGTATAAGATTCTGCTTGTCTTTATCCTGTTCTAGTGGCTTTAATACCATTCAGAAGAGATACTTAGAAGCAGTGTTCCCATAAAGTCCTTCAGATTCTTTGCTTAGTCTTACCGAACTTGTGTGCATCTGCATGCTTGATCACCAGCTTCTCCTTGTCTCCCGAAGTACCTTTTTGTGTTTACCTAGCTAGAAGCCAGCATACCACACCCTGCTTGTGTCCGTGCACTAAGAGTTTGCCAACAAGACTTTTTGTAACCAAAGCAAGTACACTAAGCTCTAAAATTCAACTTCAGCAGTGCACTTTGTGCTGCTGGATGTGGACATTGGGTTCAGTGAACGTCTGGCCTTCCCCACTTTTGTTTTGTAACCTTGTTAGGTTAGTAAAATAAAGTGATGTCTTGATTAAAAGCAGGAAATGGCCACCCTTCCTGGTTTAATTTGAGGTGTGAAGTCTCCTTTGAGAGCAGCTTGCACATAAGGCAGGAAATATAGAAAATCTCCAGAGCCTGGCTGAGCTAACATGAAGAGCTGGTGATGGCGAGATGCTGCCTTAGTGACCCTACCATCCCATATAGGGTTTTTTTGGGTTTGTTTTTTTTTTACTGCTGGAAATGAATGATGCTTCCAGCCAAAGCAGATGAGCTCTGTTTGCCTTGTGTAGGTCCAGCCAGGCTGATTCTGGAAGAATAAAGGTGGAGTCACCCTTGAAGCTGGAGCAGTGCTGGATTTAGAGGAGCAGTTGCCTCAGGGAGCTGGCTGTCATGTTGGGAAGTGTTCCTTGCAGGGTTTGCCTGGGACTGGTGGTTGATGATGACACAGACACCAGTAACACCATGTCTTCAGCTGGCTTTGTTCATGGAAAACACCAGTGAAGAGGTCTTTGTGCACAGGGGGAGACTGTGTTTGGGAGGAGACAGTTTTAGTGTGTCTTAAATAGCTTTGGAGGTCACCCCTGAACTGTGGGACACAAAGCCAAGTTACCCACGCAGCTCCTCTATTCTCTTGCATGCTGTAAATCGCACATGACCTTGAACACCACAAGCTTCACAGTGATACAGTATAAACCACCTCTCTCCTAAGGACTCCTGAAGGAGCTGACACCGCTTTACATACCTGGTTTTTACGGGAAGGATCCCTCTGTGCTCCCAGTACAGTATGTGTCCTGAGAAGGAAAGAAAAGCTTCCAGGTGCCTAAGCTGCACACATGCATTCTCAGTGTGGGGATCTTGGCTCCTTTGACTGATGGAAATGAATAGCAGCACATCCCAGAGAACACACTAAAACAACCCAGACCTTGTTTCTTTACTGCCAGAACCATCTGAGATCCCTTATTTGACAGTCTAGACAAAAACCTGCTGGGGAGTTTATGTCTACACTGAGTCAATGCAAAGGGTGTTTCCTTGTGAAGCATCCTCCCAGCAGCCAGCCATAAACTGTGTAATTGCATCTCTGGGTGTTTTACCTTTCCTCTTTCAGTATGCAAAGAATGGAAATGATCTCCTGAAAAATGACGTTCAAGTGGCTGTGCTGGCAGACAAGCCTCCAGCTGGGGCCCAGCGGTGCTTTGACATTCCCATGGCTGCTCCTCCTCTCCTTCGCCTTCTGTTCCCTTCCCTCTTCATGACATGCATTATCTCATGTGAAGAACACCAGTAAGCCAGAACCTCACCTTACCTGTGACTGCCTGAGGAAGTGTCTCTTTGCCAGTGCCCTGCTGCCTGCTCTGCCTGTGGTGCCCATTCACCTCCTGGACCCAGAGTATTGATCTTTTCTGTGTGGGTGGCCTTCCACGTCTGCTTCCAAGGCTTGAAGAGGCAGCTGGGCTGGGAAGTGTGGTCTTCCCCTTCTTAAAAATCTTCTCTACAGCTGGCAGGGTCTTGGGAACCCCACATAAACAACCTGCGGAGATCTGTCAGCATCAGTCTGTGCTTTGGTACAACCACCCTCCTGAGACCATGCCTGTCACATCACTTCCTGCTGTTCCTGGGACCTGGACAGGCACAGCTGAGGGAGGCAAGAAATGGTGGGAGATTGGAGAGACCTCTTGGAGCTGGTTCTGATGCTGGAAAACCTTTGGATGCTTTGGGGATGGACAAGTGGCAGCCATCTCCTTAGAGGTTTGTTTGTGAGAAGCTCCATCTTCAGCGTGACTCTAGAAGCTGGGCTTAAGGAGAAAACATGGGAGGTTTAGTTTTGGATGGAAAAAAAACCCAACCTTAGTGATGTGAAATAAATGTTTGGACTTAAAAAGAAGTTAAGTGTTCAAAATTGTTTAGTTCTGACACCTTGGATAGAAATGTTTTGGGAAAATCAGGGATCATAGAACCATACAATCACAGAATGGTTTGGGTTGGAAGGGCCCTTAAAGCTCATCCAGTTCCAACCCTCTGCCTGCCATGGGCAGGGACACCTTCCACCAGACCAGGTTGCTCCAAGTCCCATCCAACCTGGCCTCGAACGCTGCCAGCAATGGGGCAGCCATAGATTCTCTGGGCAACCTGTGCCAGGGCCTCGGCACCCTCACAGGGAAGAACTTCTGCCTCACAGCTCATCTAAAATCTCCCCTCTGTCAGCTGGGCTTAAATTTTGTCCACTGCAGAGGCAGATTCATGGAATTAGGAAGGGAGGCAGCAAGAGATCAAATCAAGCCCATGAGCTCCTGAGCTGCTCTTACTACTGCTTTTAAAGGTGTGCTGCTCCTAGAGGAGGGCTTAGCCGGTGGCTGTATTGATGCTTTTCCCTCTCATTCTCAGCCCAGAGGCTCCAGTGCAGCCCTCGAGGCTGCAGCAGGGCGAGCCTCCTGCATGTCTCTGCCTCTGGCCTCTTCCAGATGCATCAGCTCAGCCTGGCTCGGCTGTGCATCCAGGGATGAAAGCTGTGGGTGGAGGCCCAAGCCAGGCTTTAGGAATATCTCCGGCAGGAGGAACAAGGCTCTGCTAAAAATAGCTGGGGAAAATTCCTTTCCTCTTGCCTTAGAGGAAAATCCTGTCAGGGAGTCTGGAGCCCGGCTTAGCTGGCAGGGCGGTCCCAGATGTGGAAACAGAGAGCTGAGCCTTGCTTTGTAAGTGGGCTTTGTGCAGCCGTTGCCTTTCATTGTCGAGCTGCTGCCCTCTTTGTGTTTTTGAAGCTGGACTCCGGTGCCAGGCTCACTGTTTTTAGGAAAAGTCTGTTTCTACATCACTTATATTTGATAATGTGTTTGGTTGAGGAGTAGCTTTAAAATTAAATACAGTGATGTCAAATCTGGGTGACGTAGGGATATTTTTTATTGTTTCACTCTGGTACCACTGGGGTCAGCTCCATGTCAGCCTGCAGGGAGATAGGGAGCAGCAACAGGTACCAGGGCCAGCAGGACCAGCCCAGGGAGATGAAGCCAGGTCATGTGGAGCCATATGAGGACCTGGAGATTGTCCCACCAGAAGGCTGCTGGGCAGGATGGAAGGATCTAGAGGCTTTCCAAGCAGCCAGAGTGATCCCTCAGATCTGTCTGCTGGCTGGGTTGGAGGAAAGCTGTCAGGGCTAGAAAGGTTACCCATGAGAAGCTCACCATGACCCAGCAGCATGTGCTTGGGCCCAGAAGCCAACCATGCCCTGAGCTGCATCACCAGCAGTGTGACCAGCAGGTCAAGGGAGGGGATTCTCCCTTCTGCTCCACTCTGGTGAGGCCCCACCTGGAGTCCTGCTCTGGGCAGCAACACAAGAAGGACGTGGAGCTGTTGGAGTAAGTCCAGAGAAGGCCACAAAGATGCTCTGAGGACTGGAGCATCTCTGTTATGGAGACAGGCTGAGAGAGCTGGGCTTGTTCAGCCTGGAGAAGATGGTCTTCAGCATAGATCCCACATGGACTTTCAAGGGGGTTCTCCATGGCTCCTTTTGCTGAGCTCTTGATGTATTTTTCCCTTGCAGTGATGGGGTCTGAATGATGCATTTATGGGAGCTGGAGTAGTGGGGACCATCCCATCTTACCAGAGGCTGTTTCCCTACCACATGTCAGCACCAAACATTGTTCCTCAATGAGGCTATCTCTGAAGTTAAATGTGGAGAGGGTCCTGCTCCTTAGCGCTGAATAAGCCGCCTATCCCTGCTCAGAAACCTGGCTGCCAGCACTGGGCTGGGTGCCAGTGCTGGTCAGACAACTGCAAATTTGCTTGGCTTTGCTGCGTGCATTGCTGAGCTGCTTGTGGAACGTGAGTTTTGGCTTATGCTCAGTTCCTTGGGCTTTATGCTCAGTTCCTTGGGCTGTAGACAGCAGTCAAAGGCAGCTCAGTCCTCTTCATAGCAAGGACAGGAGTTAACTCCTTGACCATCCTGTTGCAAATTCAGAGATGTAACTGGCTTCTTTGGGGATGAGCTTGAGTATTGGTCAAGTCAGAACAAACCTAATTACAGGGACAGGGTGATCTGGAAAAGGTTGCATCTACCTGAATGCCCTAGCTGCTGCTGGTACTTGTTTGAGTCCTCCTGCCTTGTTCTGGTTCAGGACCAGAAAAGGTCTTGGTGAGCATTAGTAAACAACCTGTCATAGAATCACAGAGTGGTTTGGGTTGGAATGGACCTTACAGCCCATCCAGTTCCAACGCCCTGCCACAAGCAGGGACACCTTCCACTAGACCAGGTTGCTCCAAGCCCCATCCAACCTGGCCTTGAACACTGCCAGGGATGGGGCAGCCACAGCTTCTCTGGGCAACCTGTGCCAGGGCCTCACCACCCTCACAGGGAAGAACTTCTGCCTCACATCTCATCTCAGTCTCCCCTCTGTCAGTTTAAAGCCATTTCCCCTTGTCCTGTCCCTACCTGCCCTTGTCAAAATCCCCTCCTAGTTTCATGTTGGCCCCTTTAGGCACCGGAAGCTGCTCTAAGGTCTCTTTTTTAGAGCAGCTTTCTCTTCTTCAGGCTGAACAACTCCCGGTCTCCCCCTTCAGGTATTACTGTTGCAGTGCTTCTCTGTGATGCCAAGAAAGGTAAGTAATAAGCTCTTCTGGCAGGGCTGTGCACTTGCAGCATTACTTTGAGGATACGGAGTACATACTCATTGCGTGTCTGGCTTTCCCAGGTCAGAATCCACCTGTGCTCTCATTGCCCTCGGCTTATGGAGCACGGTGGCTGGTGCTGGGGAGCCTATTCTGCACCCACAAATCCATGTTTCTGTGGCATCGCCATGCTGGAGTCTGGTTGGAGTTTATTTCTGACCTGCCACATCTTCTCTAAACAAGCTGAATGCATTTATTTCTTGCTTGGTTTCACATTTTGTTATGACAGGCACCTCCTGTGACTTTTTGTCCTTCCACACATGCCCTGTGGTCCTTTCTGCATTTTGTTGTGTCCGCCACTGACAGTAAGCTCACACAGAGCCCCTTTGGGCTTATTATTTCACACAGTGCTGTATCACGTGCTGCCTTTGTGCAGGTACTCCCTTCACTGAAGCCTTCACATCACTGGTACACTTAAGATTGTCCTTGTGATCTGCTCCCAAACATAGCCCGGTCCCTGAAGTGCTGCTGGCAGCTCTCTAGGAGAGCTCTGCCTTCCCCCAGAGAGAGTGTGCTGTGCATCCCTTTAGGAACAGGATAACTGGATTTGGGATGCAGGCTGTCCTGGGGAGGCACTGCCAGCCAGCCAGCAGCACTGAGTGGCTGTTTAGAGGTCTGGCTCCATTAATCTCTATGCAGATGTGCTGGGGGAGAATTAGCCTTACAAATTTGAGATAATCCACTCGAGGCGATTAAGAAGCTGTTTCTGCCCCTAACAAGAGGGATGCACTTTCACTTTCATGTTCAGCTCAAAGGCTTGAATGTATTTAAAGGGGCCGTGCAAGGCCTCAGTGGTTTCTTGATGGATGCAGGAGGCTGGGCTCTGAATGAAAGCAGGAAATTGAAACTGCCAGTGCTCCAGCTGGAGCAATGGTGATCTAAATGATGTTTAAACCCTACCTTTTCCCAGAAGCAGCTCTCTTGGGATGTCCAAAGCCCAGTGGGAGCTGAACCCAGGATGCATGGCCGGGTGTGCAGACCCAACAAGCCACCAGCTTGGTGGCAGCTGGACCCTGGCACTCACTGGTACCATGTGCCCTGGGCCTAGGTGGGTTCTGGGGAGACACTGGTGGGGCATGTTCCATCCTGATTCCTCTCCAGTGTCTCTTACTCAAACCTATGTGACTTTTGACAAGGGCAGATAGGAACAGGACAAGGGGAATGGCTTTAAACTAAAAGAGGGGAGATTGAGAGATGTGAGGCAGAAGTTCTTCCCTGTGAGGGTGGTGAGGTGCTGGCACAGGTTGCCCAGAGAAGCTGTGGCTGCCCCATCCCTGGCAGTGCTCAAGGCCAGGTTGGATGGGGCATGGAGCAACCTGGTCTGGTGGAAGGTGTCCTTGCCTGTGGCAGGGGTTTGGAACTGGATGGGCTTTAAGGTCCCTTCCAACCCAAACCATTCTGGGATTCTGTGCATTAGCCAAGTCTTAAATGCCTCCTTAAATGTATGAAATGAGCTTTTTCCTCCTGAATTTTGGAGGCATTGGTAGCAGGAGGTCCTGAGAATTGACCTAAGTTTCCCTAAGGAGTGACCATATTTCCCATCCTCTGCCGGGAGCATGAAATGCTGAGTCCTTGCTGGCACAACGTGTACGTGTAACCCCTTCCCTGCTGCTTATCCTGATTTCAAGATGCTTTTATATGCTTTTGAGAAGCAAGCCATGTGGGAATGAGCTCCTGGCATCTCTTCCCTGCACTGCCCTGTGCTGCCAGTGCCTGGCCAGTTCTCCAGCACAGGGTTGAACCCATCCTTACCAGACAAGCCCTGCTCCCCATCCTAGTGGCTTTTACACGACTGCGCAAGCTGTTCTGCTGCAGATGCCGCTGGACCAGAGAGAAGTGCAGGAAGGTGGGCTGGGAAGTTGCATTCAGAGGTTGATATCGTAGGCAAGGAGGGGTTGGAGAAGAAAACAAGCTTATTTTATGGGTTTTAAGGAGAAATGAGATCCTTCTTTCCCCAACCCTAGTAATTAGGCAGGATGCTGGAGAGGTTCACTTGCACTCCAGGATGGGAAGAACCACCAACGGGCTGCAGCCTGTCAGGTCTTCAGGTGCCGCTTCTCCAACTGACCTCCTTTTTGCCCCTGCTCAACACACAGATTTCATCAGGGAAATCACTGCTTTCACCTGTTTAATTTGATTCTCTGCTTGTGGAATGAGCAACTTGTTTTCATTAATCCTCTGGGCCTGATTCGGGCTCACGTTTGAGCCCCGCAAGGCTCTCTTGAACACTTTGCACTCTCCTGAAGGGCCTCCTGGGAGGCCTTGGCTGAGGCAGGAAAGTCTTAACCTCATTTCCAAGCTTTGCTTTTCAAATGTGAATCTTAAGGACTAGAAATAAAGAACCTGAAAAAGCTTCATAGCCCTTGGTCTCAATAGATCACAGAATCACAGAATGGTTTGGGTTGGAAGGGACCTTGAAACTCATGCAGTTCCAACCCTCTGCTACAGGCAGGAACACCTTCTACCAGACCAGGTTGTTCCAAGCCCCGTCCAACCTGGCCTTGAACACTGCCAGGGATGGGGCAGCCACAGCTTCTCTTGGAGAACAAAACAGCTCCAAAACTCAGGGGAAGAGCTAGGGTTAAAAGCTCCTGTGGGCTGGTGATATTTCCATCCTGGGTGCATGTCCAGGCTGTAGTGGCAAAAGCCAAAGGATGCTGAGGAGTTCCAGTGGGATTGGGGGTGTAGGAGGTGGGCCAATATGTCTGGGAGCCAGAAACATGATCGAGCTTTCTGCAATGGGCTTCAGTGCCTCACTTTGCCTTGCGCCTGGCCCTGTTGCTGCCAGACCTTGCTAGTTAACCAGCAACTTCATTTTGTCGCTGTTGCTGCGTGTAACAGAAGGAAGCTGTGGTTATTGCACTTCCTGGCCGCGGGCCGGGTTTGCCTGCCCTTCAGCACGGGCCGCGAGCTTGGGAAGCCCCTGAGACGAGGATAGCAGCTTCTGTCCCCCCTTGGAGGTGCTTCCAGTGAAGCCACCAAAGGCTCTGCTCCAGCACTCTTTGGTTCTGTTCCCCGTTAGGTGGGTACTTCAATGGAGAACGAGGTAGGTGCTGGTTTTATGTTGGCTCCCAGAAATGCAGAAGCTGCTGTTCCAGGTTGCATCATTTGGGGTAACGCCTTGGGCTTTGGTGTCAGGGGGCATGGGATGGTCCTGTCGCAGCATCCTCACAGCCCTACAGGGGCTGCCTGCATCCTTGAGGGAAAAGCATGTTTCTTCTGGTTTGCTCCATATGGACTGGGACAGATCCAGCAGCCTTGGCATGGAGAGGTGGACTGAGCTGGAGCTACCAGACCCCGGCTGGTGGAGGGGGAAGCGTTTTGGGGCCATTATGACACAGCCCTAACCTTGGCAGCAGATTTCTGCATCACTGCTGTTGATTCCTACAGTATGCTGGTGGAATGAGACATTTATGTGCCACCAGCCAAGGTTTGGGGTTGGATACTCTTGTTGGTGGAGAGGCAGAACCCCCCATGCATCAGTCTTGGCAAAAAGAGTTGTGTTCAGGATTTTCTTCTCTCTGAGGCTACGGATGGTCCCAGACCCTCAACACGGTGCCATCCCTAGAGCCTGGGGTGCTTGGTGGTCTTGGTCCTGCTGCTGTGAAGGCAGAGCTGTGTAGCTTTGTTTTCTGTCCCTTCTGTCCTACAAACTCTCTATTTTTATCAACCTGGTCCAAGGGACATTTTTCAGGGCCGTGCTGTCCCCGATGTCCTTGTGGTGCCTGGCTCACTCTGGGAGCTGGTAAATACTATTTAGCCAGGAGCTTTTCCATCCCACTTTCCCATCCTAATACAGCAGTTTCAAATTCTTTTGGTTTGGCTTTAATCTCTATTGTTCCTGTAGATAGAATCCTAGAATCACAGGGTGGTTTGGGTTGGAAAGGACCTTAAAGCTCATCCAGTTTCAGCTTAGCTTTCTGGGCTACAAGTGCACACTGTCGAGTCATGGGGAGCTTCTCATGGACCAACACCCCCAAATCCTTCTCCTCAGGGCTGCTCTCAATCCAGTCTCCCCCAGTCTGTATTTGTGCTTGGGATTGGCCTGACCCATGTGCAGGACCTTGCACTTGGCTGTGTTGAACTTCATGGTGGTGGCACTGTCCCACCTCTGCAGCCTGTCCAGGTCCCTCTGGATCCCATCCCTACCCTCCAGTTTGTTGGCTGCACCACACAGCTCAGTGCTGTCAGCAAAGTTGCTGAGGATGCTCGGTCCCACTGTCCATGTCACCCACAAAGCTGTTGAACAGCGCCGGTCCCAACACCAACCCATGCTCATCTACACTGAGAAGAGCAATGGGAGAGGCTGAAGGTGCCTGATGGGAGCAGATCCCACGCATGCACCTGAGCATGGTCCTTAGTTGCTGTGCAGGGGGTAGGTGACGTGGTGATGGTTCCCCTGCCAATTATAACGTGCTGTGGCAAGGCTGGAGTGGTTTAGGTGAAAGGTCTGCAGCAGTTCTTCTTGACGGTGATTTCTAAGGCAAAGTCCTGCAGTGGACAGTGGCAAGAGATGAGTTGTATTTGCTGGAGGGTGCTGTTCTTTGAGGTTGCAGAGCATTCCGTGTTTGCCTGAGCATAAGCACTTGGTTTATGTTTAATTTATTTGCCTTGGAGCCATCTTTTCTACCTGTGCAGAATCAGAAGTCAAGATGTGGTTGCTGAGGAGTGGGATGCAGAAAGCATCACTGTCCTGGGATGGGGCAGCCAGAGCCGAGCATGTATGCGCCATCCACTGAGGAGCCTGGGAGCTCTGCCTTTCCCTCCAGTCCATGCAGTGGCCATTTCACACTGCTGGGAATCCCAAGCCCTGGATCTGCCCATTTCAAAACATCCACTGGAGCTGGGAAATTGAATTGGAGACATCTGTGCACACTCCCAGTCATTTAGCCATGGGGCAGGCTGGTGAGGAACTTGGTAGGGATCTAACATGGGTTGGTGATGGGCTCTGAACGTGCAGCATTCCCGGGCTGTCTGCCCCATGCTGCGGTGGAAGGATGGTGGCAATGCTCCTTCTATAGCTGGGATCCCATGTGTGTATGCTGCTGCCAGCTGGGCTCGTGTTGGCTCCCATGTTTTTCCAAATCATAGAATCACAGAATAGTTAGGGTTGGAAAGGACCATCTAGTTCCAACCCCTCTGCCACAAGCAGGCACTCAGTGCTTCAGGAACAGCCAGTAGCTGGTTTTCCCAGGGAAGCCATCTCCTGTGTCATGTACTTACGTTTGTGGGTCTCCTCGGAGACCTCAGACAAGTTTTCAGTGTCTCTGCCTTTTCCTTTCACAATCCTTCATCGAGTTGCTTGCGGCAAATGCTTGGGTGAAATATAAAATGGCTGTGGAGCAAGGAGGAAGCATGTGGCCATGCCTTGATGACTCTTACCACTCCTCATCTGAGTAACTATTTGTATTTGTTTTTCACTGAAAGGTTGGGCATCCTGACTTTAGGGGAAAACCATCCCATTTTGGTAGCAGGCACATGTGTTCTCATGACATGTCCCAGGAAAAGGGTTTTCAGTGGATGATCCTACACTTGTGGAGTCATAGCTCTAAATCCAGACTGTCTGCTTTGTGGTTAAGGCTGGTCAAACCAGGCTGTGAGTACAGATTTACAGGCTGGGGAAGCACTGGGCAGGGAGTGCTGATGGTTTTATAGAATCATAGAATTGCAGACTGGTTTGGGTTGGAAGGGACCTTGAAAGACCATCCAGTTCCAACCCCCTGCCATAGATAAGGACACCTTCCACTAGACCAGGTTGCTCCAAGCCTCATCCAACCTGGCCTTGAACACTGCCAGGGATGAGGCAGCCACAGCTTCTCTGGGCACCCTGTGCCAGAGCCTCAGCACCCTCACAGGGAAGAACTTCTGCCTCAGATCCCATCTACATCTCCCTCTGTCAGTTTAAAGCCATTCCCTACCTGCTCTTGTAGTTTCCTTCCATTTCTCTGCAGAAACTCCCTTTCTTGCCCTTAACCCCAAGGCCCCGGTGGTTCTCTTTCTCTCCTCAGCCTGGAATAGTGTCTCCTTTCAAACGAGTCTTCCTGAAGGGTGAAAAAGGGCGAGATAAAAAAGCCCAGGAGAAGGTTACAGAGAGGCGGCCTCTGCATACAGTGGTAGTGTCCCTGCCTGACCGTGTCGAACCAGATGTGCTGCTGAATGACTACATCGAGAAAGAAGTGAAGGTAACATCTCCCTGGCTGGGACTTGAACATATATGTATTAGATATATCTATGTAGACTATATATATAACTATATAGAGCATTATGGTGGCTGCAGGGCATGATCTGTCATATATAGCATGCCCTAACCATGGCCTTTGGCCACCACCCCTTGCTCTATGTTGATAGTGTCTGGCCGTAGCTGATATGTTTGGGGCTGGTCGCTGTATGTTTGTACTGTGGTAATGGTTTGGTTCTTCTTTCCCAGTATTTAGGTCAACTCACATCCATCCCAGGGTACCTGAATCCCTCCAGCCGCACAGAAATCCTACATCTGATCGATAACGCAAAGGTGAGCACATAGCATGTTGAATGACCTACTCTGTGTCACCTCTCCGTGCAGCATAGAATAAGAATAGACTTTGTAGCTGCCTTCAGGCTGGGTCTGATCTAATCAGTGTCCTTCATCTTGGCATTACAAACAAGGGAGGGAAGCTCATTTCCAGCCCATCACCAAAGACAAAGTATTTGAGCAAATCAGTGTAAATGTTTTGTAGAGAGCACACCAGCTCCCAGGGCAGCTGACCCAAGAACATGATGCTGTCATCAGCCTCTCTGCCTACAACATCAAGCTGGTGTGGAGGGATGGAGAAGATCTCATCCTCAGGGTCCCCATCCATGACATCGCATCTGTTTCCTACATCCGAGATGACTCCTCTCACTTGGTTGTGCTGAAAACAGGTAGGTTGTGGCCAGGACAAGCTGAGTCCTCATATTTTGGGGTTGCCTTGTTTTGGGGTTGTGAGCCAGAGTCTCACAACAGCCAGAGTTGTGCTCATGGAGAACAGCAGCCAGCCTGGCAAGAAACAGAACAAAGGTTATGTTGAATGAGAACAGACCAAGGTGCCCTTCACAGAATCACAGACTGGGTTAGGTTGGAAGGGACCTTAAAGCTCATTCAGTTCCCATCCCTGCCATGGGCAGGGACACCTTCCACCAGACCAGGTTGCTCCCAGCTCCATCCAATCTGGCCTTGAACACTGCCAGGGATGGGGCAGCCACAGCTTCTCTGGGCAACCTGTGCCAGTGCCTCAGCACCCTCACAGGGAAGAACTTCTGTCTCACATCTCATCTCAGTCTCCCCTCTTTTAGTTTAAAGCCATTCCCCCTTGTCCTGTCCCTACAGGCTCCTTATCAAAAGCCCCTCTCCAGCTTTCTTGTTTATCTGTTTAGGCACTGGAGCTGCTCTAAGGTCTCCCTGGAGCCTTCTCCAGGCTGAACAAGCCCACCTCTCTCAGCCTGTCTCCATAGTAGAGGTGCTCCAGCCCTCAGAGCATCTACGTGGTCTCTCCTGGACTCACTCCAACAGCTCCACATCCCTCTTATGTTGGAGGCCCCATAGCTGGACACAGAACTGCAGAGAGGGGATCTGAGCAAAGTAGAGGGGGAAAAATCCCTTCCCTTGACCTGCTGGTGATGCAGCCCAGGATACAGTTGGTTTCTGGGCTGCAAGCACACACTGCTGGGGCATGGTGAGCTTCTCATTGACCAACCTCCCCAGGACCTTCTCCTCAAGGCTCCTCTCAATCCAGTCTCCCCCAGCCTGAATTTGTGCCTGGAACTTGCCTTGATCTTCACAACCCTTGTGCTGTTGCTGGGAGGATTCCATCACCATGTTGGATGTCTGAACGCCTTTGGTGAATAATGGGGGTGGTATCACTTCTGACACACCTCACTTTTTGTAATACCTGGGGATTGCCTCCAGTCTGTTCCTGGCAACTCTGCGCTTGTCACACCTGCGTGGTTTTGCACTCAAGCATCTGGAGAGCGCTGAGCTACCTAAAAGATGCAATGACAGTGACTTAGTGGATTATAAACTCTGTGACAGCAAAGGACAGTCTATACAATAAATGAGTGACTTAGAAAGCTGTAATTCTGCTGCTGGATTTCTGAAGCTGGCTAAGCCGTGGAATTGAAGCTGGTGGCTTACAGAGGTGTCAAGAACTGGCTTTAAATTAAAGGCTTTGCATTAAAGACTTTGGCCTTGTGCAGTGTTCAGTTGCAGATCCTGAGCTTCTGGGAGCTCTGTCCTCCACAGTGCTTTCTCCTAGCCATGGAATCCTCTGTGCTCCTGCTCTGGGGGCTTTGCTGTCCCTACAGGCATCTTGTTCAGACTCCAGGTTGCTACGTGAGGACTCCTCCTTGCTTTTTCCTTGCCTCGAGGTTTCCATCACGGCTTCTCTCTTTCTCAGCTCAGGGTCCTGGGATCTCCCCAAGCCAGAGTCTCTGTGCCGAGAGCTCCAAAGCACTTACTTCGGGCTCGCTGTCTGAGAGCGGGGTGGTTCCTGTTGAAGCTTGTTGCTTGGTGGTGCTGGCTACGGAGAACAAAGTAAGACTCAAGACACTCCATTAAAACTGCCCCACGTTGGGGTTGCTTCCAGGGTCACTCTCAGACTAAGACCACCCTGGGACTGGGATTGAGGGAGGTTTTCTGACTCCTAGATTGGGGTGTCCACAACTTCTCAGGTGGATGGTGGAAAGCCATCAGCCCCAGGGTGGCCTCATCCTGCTCTCACCAGGCATCCCCTCTGTTACATGACCAGGTGCTTACATGGCCATATATTGTGTAATACACATAAGCCCAGTTGCAAGACTGTGGGTTGGGCTTTGCTGGCACACAGCAGGAGAAAACCTAGTCCCTGCCCCAGACCTGATTTGGACATAAGAGGATTGGAAGATGATTTTTCCTTGGTGGTGATGCCTGCTGCCCCAGGCTTTCACCAGCAGCAGCAAATCTGTGAAGATGACTGAATCTTCTCACAATGGGATTTTGCTAACCAGGGCACTTTCCTGCTGCTGACCTGGAAATTTGTTTCATCTGGTGTCTGAATCCAGAGATTCTGACCTCAATCTGTGTGTTCTTGCTTTAATAGCAAGAACCCTTTGCCTTCAGAGTGGAGTTTTGCTCACCTTGTTTTCAGCTCTAATGGTTTCTGAGGTGCTTACACCTATTTGGGAGGTAGGTTATGTAGCCAAAATCCCAGAGAGCTGTACTAAGTGGTGGGACAGAATGCCAGCATGAAATCTGGGTGTTAATTAATAGCTGTGGGTTGATGACAGAGCATCCCATCTGCTATCATTTGGGTCTGGGTGGTTGAAGAGGGCTGAGATGCTTCTCTGGAGGGATGGTAGATCTCCAGGGTTTCTCTCCTCTAGCACTAAGGAAAACCCTATGGGACAGCAGGAGGTAGCTAACAAGGGTGTAAGTTTGGTACCTCCAGTCCAGGAGACCCTGTGGGTCAAGTAGTGCCCAGGCTCTTGGACAAGTGGGTTCCGTGTCCTCACTGGGACAGCCCTACAAATAGAACACACCACTGTCCCACATGGCCTGCTCACCCTAGGAAGCCAAAGAGAAAGGCCACTGCAGCATCTGCATCTTCTTGCCTTGTGCTAGCGCTTCTTTGCTCCCTTCCCCAGGTGACTGCCGAGGAGCTGTGCTCACTTCTCAGCCAAGTCTTCCAGATTGTTTACACTGAGTCCACGATAGACTTCTTGGACAGAGCAATATTTGATGGGGCCTCCACACCAACACGGCACATGTCCTTACCCAGCGGTAAGTCTGGGCTCTGCCCCTTGCTGTTTTCTTACCGGGCCCATCTGAGAGTCTCTCCTCATTTCTCCTCATGTCCACCACCTCTCTCCTGCCACCCTCTGAGGTCAGAGCTGATCTGGTGGCTTCTCTCCTGCAAGATACTGAAAACAACCCTCTCCTCTGCTTTAATGGAGTGTGAGTTGGATGGGCACGAAGACTCTGGTGCCTGCAGATGTTTCCTCAGCTGGACTGTGGGACATCAACCATTATCCTTTGCCCCCAGACCCTTTGCTTTTCTATTCATGTTGGATGGAAGCAGTTCATAAAACAATCCTTTTGTGGTTCTGCATCTCTGCGGAGTCTGTGTCCCGTCCTGCCATAGCACCACTGGCACCATCATGGCCCCAGCCCTGCACTTCTCACCTTCCAGCTGGAAAAACTGAGTCAGAAATCAGTTTGTGTAGGTCATGGGCTGGCAAAACCCACCAAGTTTCTGCTTCTCAAACTCCCATGTCTTGAATGCTTTCCTTGCAGATGACTCTTCTACAAAAGTGGATGTTAAGGAATCTTACGAAACAGAAGCAAGCACTTTGTAAGTTAAACATAGCATGTTGTGCTCACTCGGCACTCAGGCTTATTAGTGTGGCCTTGCTGCCAGGGTTAAAGCTCTCAGAGCAGGAACTGCTGCTGTCTGCACATTGAAAAGCTTCTGCTCAGTCTGGCTGAAACACTGGATGGTGTTTTTACTGTCTGTGTGCAGTGCCCTGGTCCCTGCCTGGATTGTTCCACCACTGTGGGATTCCAGAGAAGGTCACGTACACAATGTATGCCCAGTCCCCTGCATCAGCAAAGTGAGGATGGATACAGTGCTTGCCCAGCTGCTTTGCCGTGGTGAAGTCCAAGCTGGAGTGGGGAGAAAGGTTTTCCCAAAACCTCTGTATTGTGGAAACTTTTTTTTCTCCTGAATCAGTGATTGCTGAAAACATTGATGGCGTCCGTGGGCTGAAAACCTGACACACACCCCCCACTTGTTTAGAATTGACTGGTGCTCTTTGAAAATTTAACATTTAACACAAAATAAGGGAATTTGACTTTTTTTTTCCCCCATTCCAAACAGTGAAAGCAATCAGAGGGGAGATTTCCCCACATAAGCCTTCCTTTTCAGCAGATCACCAAACCAATGTAATTAAAGTCACCCCCTGTGCTGTGTGGGAGCCTTCAGATGCCCTTCAGGAGCTGTAGGCTGCCAACGTGACTGCAGAGAGCATGTCTCCATGTGCCCCCCC
>NDXB01022170.1:194257-223693 GCA_002631895.1 Agapornis roseicollis | reverse complement strand
GGGGGGGGGGGGGGGGAAGGAGAGACACAGCATCACCCACCCGTGCCCAAAGGGATGTCCCTGCCAGCGCCAAGGGGGGCACCCCCCACTCCTCACCTTGGCTTCCCCAAAGACAATGTAGATGTCGGACGCGGGGCTCTTGAAGACATCAGGTTTGGTGATGACAAAGAGGATGTTCTTGGACTTGCGGATGGTGATGCGGGTGACGCCGTGGATCTGCCGCAGCCCCAGCTTGGACATGGCCTGGGGACACACACACACACACAGAGGTGACCTCATGTTCCACCATCCCAGGGCAGCCAAGGACACCCCAACCCCCTGGGACAAGAGCAAACCCAGGGCTGTGGGACAACATTGTCCCCCACTGCAGCCAGGCTGAGTCCCAAACCAGGACAGGGGACCCCACATCACCCCCCTACCCACCATGACCTGGAGAACCCCAAAATGAAGACTTGCCCCCACAACACCCCAAGGCCTCCCATCTCCAATCCCTGGGATGGGATGAGGACCCCAGTGCCATGGCTGACCCCATCAATCCCATCTCACCTTCCTGGCCTTCTTCTCGCTCCGGCTCTGCTTTGCCTTGCTGACTGTCTCCTCCCCGGTGCCCAGCGAGTGGGTGAGCTGTGCCTGCCAGAGAGTAGTGGGTGAGAGCAGCCCCAGCACCCCGGGGGGAGGGGGGAGTCCCACATCCTGCCCCCCAAATCACCCCAACCTGTGTCTGCGCTGGCGGCGGCTCCGAGCCCTCAGGCTCCTCCAGCTCTGGGATGGATTCATCGTTGCTCTCGGACTCATTACAGGACCCTGTGGCCAAGCAGAGGGGTGGGATGCAGACATGCTCTGACCCCCCCAAAACATGGGAGGGGGGGAGCCCCAACGGGACCCTGCTCTCACCTTTGTGGTTGGCCTCGCAGCGGCGGGGGGCCGGGGGCTGCTTGTCCTGGTGCAGGGCGATGCCGGCAGCTTCCCGCAGGCGCTGGATCTCGGGGCAGGGATACGGAGCCTCCGCCTCGCTGGAGGAGCTCGACTCCGACTGCAGCGACCCCCGGGGGGGCCCCCGGCTGCCCGGCCCCACCTGCCGGCCTCGGGCCTCCTTCTCCTTGCGTGGAGAGGGCTGGGGGGCTGCAGGGGGGGGGGGTAAAGGGGGCTGAGCTGGTGCTGAGCCCAAACTCCCTCCCCCTAGGGCTGAACCTGCTCACCCCACCACACAGCCTGCAACCACCCAAAGTGGACCCCCAGCACCACACTATGAGTGATGCCCACCCTGGTCCCACACAGCACCCTATGGGAGTGGGAGTGTAGGACCGAGCTTGTGGTATCCCCTAAATCCCATCTGTGGGGCTGAACCCACCCTGGGATCCTGACTGCCCAACCATAGGTGGCACTCAGCAGTGCCCACCCTGTGCCACGATACCTCATGGAAGCAGAGTGGCTGAGGAGGCTGAGCTGGTGATGCTCCCAAAATCCCCTCCATGGGGTCAAACCCAGCCTCCTTATCCCCATCGCACACCCTGGGATCTCCCAAAAGGGAGCCCCCCCCCCCAGCAGCCCACCCCACAGCAATGGGTAGCTGTGTGCTTGGGGGTGCCTCTTACCCTCGAGGTGCTTCCTGGTCGGCGGCAGGACAGACGGACGCTCCTCGCCGGCGGGGAGCCCTGATGAGGTGTCCTGGGGGCCGCAGGCTGGGTCGGGACGTGGCGATGGGGCAGCGGCGAGAGGAGGCACTTGGCTGAGTTTGGGGAGCAGAGGGCAGGGGGCTGGCGGGGCGCTGGGGGGCTCGGGGCGGGGCTGGGGGGCTGCATCCCTGGCTGGCTCTGGGGAAGGCTCCGGCTGAGCATCCCCCCCTTGGCTGGCACCCAGAGTGGGCTGGGGGCTGGATGTGGTCCCCGCCATCATCACCATCATCTCTTCTTTCTCTTGCTGCCCGGGGGGTGCCGGGGGCTCACTGGGGGGGCTCGGGGGGCTGCTCTCCTCCAGGACTTTGGCATTGGTTTCCCCAGCAGTCTGGCCCGGGGGGGCATCACCAGGCAGAGGGGTCACGGGCTCCTCTGTTGCCCCATCACTTGGGGGACCCTCCAGGGGCTCTGCAGATGCCTCGGGGGCCTCCGTGAGCCTGTGGGGGAGGCGGGGGGCTGGCAGATCCCCAAAGGAGCCCTGCAGCATGGCAGTGACCCGCTGCCGGTCCTCCCGGTGCTGCCAGCCCGCCCCGCTCTCTGAAAAGGCACCGGGTGTTTGGAGCAGTTCGAGGGGGGCCCCCACGTACACCTCCCGCTCCGAAGCGGTGAAGAGCAACGGCGGGGCGGCGGGGGGCGGGGCGGGCAGGCAGAGGGCCAGGCAGAGGCGGGCAGCAGCATCCTCTGCATCCTCCTTGGGAGATGGGGGCCTGGGGGGGGCGGCTGCTTCCCCTGCGTGGTCCTCAGGAGCTGCAAAGGAGATGGAGCCGGTGCGGGAGCGGGAGGTGTCCAGCAGCTCCAGGGGGGAGTCCTCGGAGGAAGCATTGGGAGCATCCCCTTCCTCGGCGGGATGCACCATTGTCTCCTGCGCCGTGGGCCACGTGGTCACTGGTGGCTCCAGGGATGCGTTGACTGAGGCTGCTGAATCCACCAGATCCTCACGGGCATCACAGAGGGACGTGTCCTGTGGTGGGGGAGATGGTGCCAGGACACTGGGCGTCACTGGTGGCACCAGGTCACGGTCAGTGGATGCAGTGTCCAGCTCATCTGGTGGGACTGGTGCCATCAGAGATGCCAAGTTGGTGGCCATGGTGTCCGGCTCATCCAGTGGGACTGATGACACTGATGGCACCGCATCAATGGTCACAGTATCCAGCTCATCTGGTGGGATTGATGTCACCAGTGGTGCCATGTCAGTGGCTGCAGTGTCTGGCTCATCTGGCAGGCTGGGTGTCACCAATGACACCAGGTTGGTGGCTGTGGTGTCTGGTTCATCCAGTGGGATTGATGTCACCAGTGGTGCCATGTCAGTGGCTGCAGTGTCTGGCTCATCCGGCAGGTTGGGTGTCACCAATGACATAAGGTTGGTGGCCACAGTGTCTGGCTCATCCAGTGGAATGGGCATCACCAGTGGCACCAGATTGGTGGCTACGGTGTCCGGCTCATCTGGCAGGTTGGGTGTCACCAATGGCACCAGGTCAGTGGCCAGGAGCTCTGGCTCATCCAGTGGGCTGGGTGTCACTGGTGGCACCAGGCTGGGTGTCACCAATGGTACCAGGTCAGTGGCTGTGGTCTCTGGCTCATCCGATGGGCTGGGTGTCACCAGTGGTACCAGGTTGGTGGCCACAGTGTCCTGCTCATCCAATGGGCTGGGTGTCACCAGGTTGGTGGCCATGGTGTCTGGCTCATCTGGCAGGCTGGGCATCACTGGTGGCACCAGGTTAGTGGCCACAGTGTCTGGCTCACTCAGTGGGCTGGCTGTCACCAGGGGTACCAGGTTGGTGGCCACAGTGTCCAGCTCATCTGGAGGGCCGGGTGTCATCAAGTCAGTGGCCAGAATGTCCAGCTCATCATGGCCATCAGTGGCTGCCAGCTCTGTGGTGTTTGCTCTCACAGTGCCAAGCTCATGGTCACTGTCACCAATGTCATCATCATCATAAATCTCAGGGCCACCCTGGAGCTCCCCGTTAGCTGGTGCCAGATCATCCTGCTGCACCCCTTCATTTTGGGGGTCCCTGGAGCAGAGGCTCAGGGGCTGCAGGACGCTGCTGCTCTCCACTGGCTCCAGGCTGGGCCCCTCTCCCAGTGCTGCTATGACAGAATCATCCTTCACCACTGGCTCCTCCTCAGCACCTGACATTGCCGCTGGCTCCTCTGGGAGCTGTGAAGGTTCTGGTGGGGGACACTCCCTGGGAATGGGGTCTGGCTCCAGTGGGACATTGTGCTCCAAGGTTAACACTTCCTCCAGCTCTGAGGAGGAAGGGGAAGACGTGAGGAAGGTCTCGCCATCCGGCTGCAGGCTGCCTTCCCCAGAGGGTGCTGGGGGGGTCTCGCTGCCATCCCACTCCTGCATCCCTGGCTCGGTGGTAGCGATGTCCTCCCTGGTGCCCTCCACACTGGGCACCGTGCTAACCGGCTCCTCACCTCTGCTGTGCCGCGGGGACCCCTCCGGTGACCCACTGCCATCAGGAGCCACCCCGGCGTGAAGGTGGAGCTCGATGCCTCCGGCCTCAGCAGCATCGGTGCTGGGGGGAGCGGTGGCGGGGCCAGGGGGAGCCCCGTCGGCCCCCATGGCATGGCGTTCGGTGCCGTAGAGCCGCTCGTCCTCCTCGCCATCGTAAGCGGCCGAGTCGGAGGAGGCGGAGGTGTCATCACGGAAGGCAAAGGATTCATCCACCCCTTCGGTGATGGAGGTCTCTGACAGGGAGCGCAGGAAGGAGGCTGAGGTACTGCCACCTTCCTCCTCCTCCTCTTCTTCCTCCTCCTCCTCATCCTCCTCTTCCTCCTCGCCGGTCAGGGGCAGCAGCGCTGTGCCGGCGGGCAGCGGGGTGATCTCCACCGCCTCAGCCTGGAAGAGCAGGCTGCCGCGAAAGGGCAGCAGTGCCGCCGGGATTAAGCCCGCACCGGGCAGCCCCTCACTCCCCGACATGTCCCATTCCTCATCCTCCTCCTCATCCTCATCCTCCAGCGTCTGCCCATCACCACCAACACCCCCGGGTAGAGCGAAAAGTCCATCTTCCTCCTCATCCTCGTCGGGAGACGGCGGGGTGAAGGCAGAGGGATGCTCCAGGCAGGGGGCCAGAGCTTCCACCTCCGCCATGCCTTCAGCCTCAGCTTCAGCCACTGCCAGTGCTTCGGCCTCGGCCACCAGGTTGGGGGAGCAGGACGGGGAGGTGCTGGCCGTGCCGGAGGACCCCCAGCTGCCCCCCTCGGCCGTCATGTAGGACCCGGAGGGCGATGTCGGGGGGGAGCAGAGCCCCTCGCTCTCCCCGTCCGTCTGCTCCTCGGGGGGAGGCGGCAGCAGCCGGGACCCCCCAACCCGGATGGGGGTGGAGGGGGCCGTGAAGAAGAGGTCGGGGTCCACGGCGGCAGCAGCGGGGGTTCTCCCGGAGGAGGGCTCAGCCGCTTGGCGCTGGGGGGCATCTTTGGTGGGCGCTGGGAAGGGGCAAGGCACAGCAGGCAGGGGGGACCCCCCCCGGAGCTCGGGGTCGGTGGGGGAGCGCGTCTCCTCCCCCATGACGATGCGGGTGTCCAGGGGGTCTGCGGGCAGGGGGGGCCGGCAGGACTCGCCGGGGGGGGCAGCAGCGGGGGGGCCGGGGTCGCAGCTGGCCCCCTCGGGCTGCGGGCGAGCCTCCTCCTTGGTGGGCATCGGTGGCGGGCCTGGGGGCGGCGGGGGGGCTGCGGAGAGAGGGGGGGGAAACCCCCGTCAGTGCCAGGGCACCGGGGGGCACCCGGCCAGGACTGTGCCACCCCCTTCTGGGGGTGTAAGCCAGGGTGACCTCCACCCAGAGCACTTGGGGGGTCACCGCAGGGTTGGGTGACACTGAGTGGGGGATACCAATAGCTCCCTCCAGCCCCTTTCTATGGGTAAAGGATGGTGCTGTGTCAAGCAAAGGGGGACACCCAGGTGTCTCCAAGCAATGGGAACCTTTCCATGGGAGGGGTGGGGAATAAAACACCCCTTATCCCCCCACCTCACAGCATGACCCCTGCAGGGAGCTCTGTGCCCACCCGTGCACTGAGTGTGTGGGTCCTCAGCCACTCATTAGCCAGGCATGGAATGCTGAGGCATGGAGCATCACAGCACCCACCCCACCCGCACCCCACAGGCCATCCCAGCAGTGCTCCCCGCATTACCTTGGGTCCCCAAGGGCAGGCCCATAAGGAGGAGCAAGCAGGATCCAGCTCCGAATACAGCAAAGCACCATGTGCTCCCCCAGGGGCTTTATATAGGGGTGAGGGGGCGGGGCACTGCCGCAGGGGATACTGGGAAGGGGGCGGGGCCTCACCTGGGTATTTAGCAGGTGCTTCTCCCCCTCCCCTCCCCCCCCTCGACCTGGGGTGGTTCAGTCCCGCTGTGTTACCCCTGGGAGCTGGGGAGTGCTCAAAGGGTTAATGGGGGGGGGGAGGGGGCGGGGCCCTCTAACCTATGAGGGATATTGGGATCACCTTAACCCCTTCCCTGCTGCTGTCTGTCCAACNGGTTCAGTCCCGCTGTGTTACCCCTGGGGGCTGGGGAGGGCTCAAAGGGTTAATGGGGGGGGGGAGGGGGCGGGGCCCTCTAACCTATGAGGGATATTGGGATCACCTTAACCCTTCCCTGCTGCTGTCTGTCCAACCACTGGCTCCCCCCATACCCATTGGGGGCTGTTTTGGGGTTCCCCTGGTCCCATCTGCACAAAGGGCCTTGTGACCCCCTGGAGGGGAAGCCCTGATTACCCCCCACCCCGTGCACAAATCAGCCCCTCACCCCCTTTCTGTGGGATCATTGTGCCCCCCATATGTGGCTCATGATGAAGTGGGGGGGAGGGGAAACTGAGGCACAACTGGAGGGCGGCACCGGGGCACACCTCCCCCCGTCCCCCCCCGGGCTGTCCTCAGCCCCCCCAGGGGATGCTGGAGCAGGGTGACCTTGGCCCGCGGCTCTGCACTGCCCGTGCCTCAGTTTCCCCACCTGGTTGTCCCTGGTGGGCTGGGATTGTGCTGGGGGGAAACAGCCAAGAGTGAAGCAGGGGCTGTGGTAGAGCTGAACCATGCAGATGGGGAAGCAGTTACTGAGGCACGAGCATGCCAGGCANGGTTGTGGGGGGGGCGGGGGGGGGGGGGGTTAACCTTCCCGGGGCACCGAGACCCCCTCCGCATCCCGCCGGGGCTCCTGGTGTGAGGAATGGCAGGGCACAGCCCAGGGCTGGGCACTGGGGGTGAAGAGGGAGGCGTCCCCAAAGGGGTGTCCCCAAAGTCACCTCCTGCCGTGCTCAGGGGGTGCCGGTACCGGAGCCCCTCGGCGGTGCGGTGCTGGCTGCCGAGAGCCGCTGGTGCGTCCGGCCCTGTCTCTTTCATCCTTCCTGCTCCTTCCTCCATTGCATCCCTCCATCCTCCCGCTCCATCCCTCCATCCCTCCATCCTGCATCCTTCCATCCCCGCGGCCTCCCCGCGGCCTCACCTGCCTCCGATCCCTCCGGCACTCCGTTTTCCTTCTCCAATCCCCCCAGCCCTTGGGTTTTCACCGATTCTCCGGGCATGGCGATGCCAGAGCCCGGGCGGCCGGCCCGGGCGGCCGCCTGCCCACCCAGCTCAGCCACCTTTGGCTCGGGCTGGACGAAGGCGGCTGCGCCGGCAGGAGCGGAGCATTAGTGGGGCTCGGGCGGGGGGGCCGGCGGCCGGATCAGCCCCGTCATCCCGGATGATGTCAGCAGGATTTTTTTCCCTCCCGTTCCCTTCCCTGCCTTTTCTCTCTCTCCAATATCTTTTTCCCTTGTATTATATATCCCTCCGGCGGGGAGAAAGCGGGGTGTGTGCCAGGCACTGCGGCGGTGGGAGGGGAGGGCAGAGCCCACCCCGTCACCGCTTGCATCAGCTCGGGGAGGGGGACACACACACAACACACACGGCGAGCGGGGTCCCCCCCAGCCTCAGTTTCCCCACCCGCGGTGGGATTGGTGAGCAGAGGGGTGAAGGATGGATTTTGCCCCCCCTAAATTATAGGGATGAGCATCCAGAGGTGTCCTAGGGATCGGTTTGTTTGCATCACTCCCCCCCTTGAAGTAGATGCGTGCGTTTGGTGGTGGCAGGAGGATGGGGGACGCCGGTGTCCCCTCCCTGCGTGTCCCCAGGGCATCGCCCCGAGCCCGGGTACCGCTGGGGAGCCAGGACGGGTGCCTGCGCGGTCGCCATGGGAACGGCCCTTCTCCTCCTCTCGTCTCCGTGGTGATGGCGAGGAGGAGGAGGATGGCTCCCTGGCAACACGGCGGGGGGTGGTGATGGGACCCCCCTCTCTGGAAACGGTAGGGAAGAGATCCTGACGGGCAGATGGATGAATGACAATGTCCTGGTGGGACAGGTGACTCCCCCACAGACCCCCAGTGGCCCTTAGGAAGAGGCAGCCTCCGCTGCAGGATGCTGTGGGGAAACTGAGGCACTGCCTCAGGGCAGGGGGGCTGCCTTGTGCCGGTGTCGCTGCTGGGCATGGAGCGATGCCGATGACGCCGGTGCCAGGAGCAGCCCCAAGCCATGACTCAGCAGCTTCAGCACCGCCGCGGCCTCTGCCACAGAGCAGGGCTGCAGTCCCCAGCACTGCAGGCGGGGATGTGCACACAGACAAGGCTGTGCCCCACAACCAGAGGGGATGGAAGGGACATGGCAAGGACAAGCAGATGGCCACTAATCCAGCCCCAAAGCCATTCCTGGCACGGGGTGCATCACAGCACAGAGGGTTTTTGTGGCCCACCTTGTCCCCCTAACCCAGGTTCACGTGTACTGTGGGATGCTGTGGTAGAAGGGGAAGTTACAGAGGCACCAGGATTTGAGCAGGATCTACCCCTTCCCAGTTACACTCTCCCAACTTCCCAGGGTACCAGGGCTCTCCCACGCCTACTCCATGGGTCCCACTGCTCTGGGTGGAAGTGTCCCAGCACCTGAGCCAGCCCATCCTGCCTCCCCTCTGGCACTGCACAGCCACCTGAGTACAAAGCCCTGCTAATAAAATGGGACTAAGAGAAGACAGGATGGCTCTTAATCCTAATGTCAGCTCAGGCCGGCTTCCTCTGGGCGCTGAGCCACGCTGTGTGACAGGCATCCTGCTGAGCATCAGCATGGAGCTGCCTCCCTCCCCAGGAAGAGGCCAAGCTGTGTGGCCACCAGCACAGACCCCAAGCAGCCCTGATGCCCACCACCCCCCAGCCTGCAGCACTGTACAGCGGTGGGTTTATTTAAACACGTTTCCAACACGGAGGCGCTGCCGGAGCCGCAGGGCAGTGCTGGGGTTAGCTTGCCATCTCCTTGGCCAGGGCCTTGCTGAGCTTGTCTTTGAGGTAGGCTGTCCGCTGCCGCTCCATCTTCAGGTCCAGGAACTCGTAGTGGGGCACCTGCAGCAGGATGGGGCGAAGAGGAGCTGGTGTCAGAGCCCTGAGATGCACAACGGCATCCTCAAGGAGTCTCTCCCACTGGGACATGGGGCACAGGCAGCCCATAGGCTGGTACCCATCACAGCAGAGGTGGGCGCTGAACTCAAGGCAGCCATGGGGATGGGTGAGAGCACCCAATGGTCCGTCCCAGCTGTGGCACTGGCACCCAGGGGACCGAACCACAGACAATTCAGGACTGTCCCCAAATTAACCCGCGTGACCACCACTGAACAACGGGGCTTCTGTGAGCAGCTGGGATGGCACAAAGCACTGGGATGGCCCCAGTGACCACCCTGCCCCTTGTAGAGGAGGATGTGGGGCAGCACCTTCACTGTGAGGAGGCTGGGGGACCTCCCGAGCACCAAACCGTGTTCAGTTTTCCATGTGGATGCAGAGGACGTGCAGGGGTCCATGTCCCTGCTGCCAGCCCACCCCATCCCTCTCCCTGTGCCTGCCCCAGCCTGGTGAGTGGCGATGAAGTGTTTATTTGGAGGGCACGCAGCTGGGGGCGAGGCTCACGTGCCCAGCACTTGCTCTCTGGCTGGAGGGTGATGGTTCAAGCTGCGTTAGAACACTGGCACCGGCACGTTGTTCCTCAGTGGTGCCTCTGCCAGCCTGTACGAGGGAGCAGCCGTGTCTGGGGGATCCCACCACCCACCCCTGCCTCTATATTTAGCAGGGCTGAAGCTGCAGGAAGCAGCATTTCCCCTCTCCTCCTCCTATCTCCCTGAGCCTTCCCAGCCAGCCAGAGTGAGGGATTATGCAAGAGGCTGGAGAGAAACAGCAGCGGTGAACCTCGAACCTCACTTCACATCAGCCTCAAAGTTTGGCAGTGAGCTCAGAGAGCTGGAAGGAGGACGCTGGGGAAGGGCTGAAGCTCAGGGTTCTCACATGGAAGAGCATCAGACAGACAAGGGAGACCACAGTGATGCTCTGGGGTGGCTGACATGTGGCCCTCCAGCCTTGAAAGAGCCACGCAGCTTGGGCAGCACTGAGCCCAGGCTCTGCAGGGCTAAGGGGCAGAGGGATGGCTCCCTGCCCATGCTCGCAGAGTGCTGAGCCACCCTCCCTCCTCCCCCAGAGCAGCCAGTAGCAGAGCAGTGCTTGCTGCCTGCCAGGACAGCTATAATTACCTCCAGAAAGCTAAATAATGCATGAACCCATGGCTCCAGTGCAGGGGATCAGCACCCTAAGACCTTGTCTGCTGTCCTCCTTGATTACCAATCCCCCCACACCACCTTCAGGCTGCCTGGCAGGTGGCCTGGAGGGGATCACAGCAGCTAATCCCAGTGACAGCAGGCAGGAGGGTGACCTGCCGAGCCATCCGCATGGAGCTGTGGGCACCAGGGAGCACTTGGGGCTGGCCTTGGGTTTCTGCAGGACCCAGAGCCACCAGGCAGGTAGTGGGAGGGGTAAGAAGGAAGCCAGACCCCCCTCCATGGAGGTGTCTGCTCCTCCCTCTCCATGGAATCAGAGACCCTTCTCTACCCACGGCTACTCACGTCCACCACGAGGAAGCCGGCCGCCTGGATGTGGCGCCGGGCCATGACGAAGCGGCCCAGCAGGTCCTTGCTCCTGTTGCTGAAGCTGGGGAACTCCCACCGGAGGAAGGCAATCCTAGGAAATGCAAAGGGGAGCGGGAAGCTGTGAGATGAGAGGCTGGGCATAGGCACCATAAGCAGAGCTGACAGCAGCACCCAGATCCCAAGGCAGCCACGGCAGAAGAGCCTGCTCCAGCTCTGCCGATTGCCCTGTGCCAGCGGGACACAGATATATCCTGCTGGAGCCATTATCCTGCCTCTGAGCTAGCCAAGAAACATCAGGACAGCAGCTCAAGCACAATTTATCCACCATCCGTGCCTGGCAGCAAACTGAACAGGGTGATGCTGCCTTTTCCAGGGAGGAAGGAGGCAACTCAGGGCCCTGCAGGCAGTCAGGCTCCATAGCAGACAGATCCAGCAAAGGCTTTCTTCAGAGGGAAAACCATCGGCACAATCTGTATGTGGCCCCCTTCCCTTGCTGTGCTGCCACCAGGTTATCTGGCCAGAGCAGCCCCTCACTCCAAAATGCTAACCTGGGTGGGGATGGCACAGCCTTACCCCAACTTCTGTCCAGTGCCCACCCCTTCTGCTCCCAAACAAGGGGGCATGCAGCCAGGCATCACGTCCTTGGCACACATCACTGGCTGTGGTGACCGAGAGGCATGGAGCATGCAGCTCCTCACCACCACAATGGCAGAGCCCTCCTTCTCCCTCTTTCCAACCCCACCAGGCTCCTGCCCAGCTGGCAGCCACAGCTGAGCCCAGACCCACCTCCTGGCACCTGATGGCAATGGGTTTGTCCCTTCTGGGCAGAGCAGATGGGGAGCAGCAAAGTTCTTCACGGGGAGAGGTTTATTTTCGCTGTTCACCACCATCTCAGCATCTGCACGGAGAGGAGGAACACAAGGACTCCTGAAATCCCACCTGGATGCTGCTCACACAGACTCTCTCAAGACTGGTGATGCAGAGCATGCAAGGTCACACTGCTGGCTTCCCAGAAAACCCATCCTTGCTGAAGCTGTGGAGCACCTCTGCACACACGGCCAGGACAGAGTCTGCTTCCCAAGCATCTCCTCAGACAGAAGACATGTCCGTAGCCTGATTTTAGCCCAGCATCCCATGGGGAAGGGGATGTGGGGCTCATGGACCACAGAAGTGGCTGTGGCAGCCGTTTGGCCAATCCTTGCCATGGACGAGGCAGGGATCGAATTTGACAGGGCTGCAGGAGAGCAGGGAGCTGGGGGAGCCTGGGGTGGGCTGCAAGAGGCCAGGGTGCGGCAGAGGAAGGGTGAGTAGGGCCAGAAGGCTCTCACCAGCCTTGATGCTGGATGGCTGCAGGAGGAAGGCATTCCTCCTCCATCTGTTCCTCACAACCATGCCTGGGCTGCAGCTTCTGCTCTGCCATGAGTTGGGGGAAACAATGCAGGGCAGCTGCAGTGAGGAGGGCATGAGGCTGAAGAATGAGGAGGTTTAAACCCTGGTAGCTGTATCTGAGCCCTCAAGTTCAACTCCCTCCACTGCTGGGGTCCCACTGCTGCCTGTGGAGGGGGCAGAGGAGGCACTCACCGATCCGCCAGCCGTAGATGGTGCGTGCATCAAAGCGCCCGTTGTCCTTGCTCCCCAGCACCTCCACCAAGGCCTCCTGCAGGCTGCCCTGCAGCATGGTCACCTTCTCCCCTGCTGGCTCTGCCACGCTCAGCATCTCCGGCGGCAGGAATGGCCCTCGGTAGCCAGGGCTTTCCAGCTTGGCAGCAGCATTGATGTGAATGAGCTTCAGCTGTAAGTTCTGGGCCTTGAGGGACTGATCACCTGGTGGGAGAGAAGCAGAGCTCAGACATGGCCCAGAGCCCTGGCTCTTCATCTGGTGGCCTGTGTAGCCTGCGTGACTGGGATTCCTGGTTCCAATCCCCCCATGATGGTTCCCTGCCTACTGGCATGGAGATACAGTCCACCAATGGCCAAATGCTGGAGGGCTCGCAGGAAGATGGCAAAGCCAGAAATCCCTTGTTTGGCAGGGACAGCCCCATGGAGCCCAGTGTCTGTGGTGTGATTTTGTTCCCAGTGTGCCATGGGAAGGGAACATGGGGCTCACAGACCACAGAAGTTGCTGTGGCAGCCAGCTGGCCGGTCCCCACCACAGAGGAGGCAGGAATCGAATTTGACAGGGCTGCACCTTCCCAGCAGTCACCATTTGGTGAGGCAATACCAAGCCCTCCAGTCTCGAGAGGATCCCCTTGGCTATCATTGTCTTGTTCTCCTCCTCCCCCATCACACACAGGCACAAATCCACAGCCCAGGGGGACTGCTGGAGGCCATGGCTCTCATTAGCCCAACTCTCCTGGTGCTGCTGCCCTGCACTCTCCGTGCCTGCGTACCCTACATGGAGCTGTGGGGGATGTGTTAGAGCCACCCCTAATGAGATCTTTTTCCTCGTGGTTCATGCAGTTACAGAATCACTTGGGCTGGAAGGGACCTCCTTCCAGCTCCAACCCCCTGCCATGGGCAGGGACACCTTCCACTAGACCAGGTTGCTCCAAGCTCCGTCCAACCTGGCCTTGTTAACAAGTTGTTAACCTAAATTTAGATGGACCAGGCTCAGTAACCCCACTCCTTGTCCCAGGTCTGAGGTTCCTAGGCCCTGTCCCACTGTCAGAGATGCCCATCTCACCTCGGATCTGAGCGTGGAAGTCAGGTGCCAGCACTTGCTGCAGGTAGGGAGCCTTAGCCTGCTGGAGCACACAGAGAGACCACACCAGGTCTGTCAGCAGGTGAGGCTCCAGGCTGTGCAGCTGGCCCTGGAGCACCTCATGGACCTGCAGAGAGGGAAACCAAACAGCTCAGCTCAGCACAGTGCTGCTGACATCTCGGTCTTGCGGACAACATGCAGGTCTGGCAGCTTGACAGATCTCTGAGGCCTTATGGTGCAACTGATGTGCACCATCTCCTCTACAGCAGTACTCCTTTCCTGGGTTATCTGCAGAGGGGAAGACATTAAGATCATTCCAACGTGCCCCTGCAGCTCATGTGCTGTGGTCTGCAGGCCCAGTGTGCTGCATCATTGCAGCCAGCCCTGCCACAAGGCAGTGTTCAGGAAAGGGAGGGCTGGAGGTGACAACCTCAGCAGGATCTGCAACTACAACAGAGCTGGAAGGGTCTGAGGCTTTATGGGTGGTGTCATGGTGTCTGCCCAGGAAGCACAGCAAGAGCCTGGAGCTCTGCAACCTCCTGGGGCTCTTCCTTTTCTACGATGTCTCAAAAATAAGTAGTTCTGCACTTGCTACAAAATCCCCCTTCACAGGACCATGACTGATGCTCACAGTGGAAGCACTGGATGCTACTTTCCCACCCTGTCGTTCTCACTGTCCCAGGGAGACCTCCTGCACCCCAGGCTGGTCTGGCCAAAAGCGATGGGCTGCCCTGTGGTGGCACATAGAGCCCTGCCAATTAGGGACACCCATTATCTGATATCCTGGGCTGCATCACCAGCAGTGCGACCAGCAGGTCAAGGGAGGGGATTCTCCCCCTCTGCTCCGCTCTGGTGAGACCCCACCTGCAGCCCTGCATGTGACCATCTCCATGCTGCTGGTATCTGGTCGAAAAGCAGCCCTGCAGGGCCAGTCATGGACTAACTGGTTCAGCTGTTACCCACACGCAACAAAGGAAGCACTGTGAAGGTTTTTCGGCTTAGCCAGAGCTCTGGGCTCCCTTTTCCCATTCCTCACACCATTTACAGCTGCCTCAAGCCACCCAACACCCATTTACACACGGGGATGTGCTAGAAGATCTGCAGCCTCCCCACTGACAGAGTTGATGAAGAGGGGGAAAGGAGGAAGAAGGTTACCATGTTGAAGAAATCCTCACTTCCACTGGGCTGGAAATTCAGGCGAGCAAAAGACAGGATGATACTGCACAGATGGGTGACTGACAGCTGCTTGGCATTGTCCAGGGCATACTAGGAGCAAAAGCAAAGGTTTAGGTCTGTCCTGTTATCAGTCTAAAATCAGGGAAACACTGAAACTGTCAGCCAAAGATGCACATAGCCCTGTGGCAAGATGGGAAAATGAGAGCAAAAGATGTTTTAGGGCTTCCCTGGGATTTTATCCTGGCACAAGGGAAAGCTGTGAGTGGAAGCAGAGCACTGGAATATTCCAGAATAGATGCAAAATGCAGGCACATAAACTGGGGCAGAGCTGGGGGAGAGGAGCAGTGCTGGCACTTGGGGCTGGAGGCTCAGACAGAGCTGAGAGCAGCCCAGCTCCACACGGATCCCCAGTGCTGACTTTAGCAGAACATGATAATCAAGTCCTGTCAGACTCAATTACAGCCACTGGCTGGGTAGAGAAAACAGTGACAACATCCCAGAGAGCATCTCAGGAGAGGTGGGGGAAAACTGCTCCCACCTCCAGGAACTGCAGTGGGTCACGGTTGCCCTGGTGCCAATGGGAGCTCCCCAGCCCTCCCCAAACCTCTTCCTCCTCACCTGTGCAATGGCCTCAAACAGCGGCAGGCTGAGCCACTTAAGGAAGGCGAAGGATCTGATGCAGCGTGTCACCTCAATGGGCGTCATGGTGGGGATGTGGGGCTGCAGGTCAGTGGCTATCTTCTGGAAGACCTGGGGCTGGTGGAAATTCAGTTTTCCTTAAAAGAGCAAAGAGAAAGGGGCAGCCACTTACAAGGAGCTGGTATGGGAGCTGTGCCTGGACGGGAGGTGGCAGCACAAGGGAAAGCCCGAAGCTGTTCATTTGGAGCAGAGTAGTATTGCCACCCGCAGCAGTTGCCTTGGCCCTGTCCTTTCTGGTCAGACCAAGTCTCTACCACATCCTGCTGCACTCATCACCTCCCAGTCCCAGTGCCCACTCATGGCTCCAGCCTCCACCTAGTGCTGGTAGCAGAGGTTAGCTCCAATGTCTCCATCTACAGATCCCGGTCTGGCCAGAAGGGCCCTGAACTCCCTAAGGCTATCAGAAACCTTAGGAGGTTCAAACCAACAACAATCAGCAACCAGCAGCACCAAGACCCAGAGGGGCCTCGGCCACTGTGGACCAGCCAGGAGGGGGCAGTCCCCACAAGACAGTCCCCACAAGCAGAATCTGAGACCGGCTGCAGCAGCAATGACAGGTATAAACCATCCTGACACAACAGTGTGGCAGCTACAAGCACTGAAGAGAAAGGTCAGCACAGAGTCCTGGCCAAGAGCATCTCCCCTGCAGTGGCTACAGCACTGCCAGAGCCTGTCCAAACCATGTCCAGCCATCGCAGTTGTCCACTTTGTACATTTTATGGCTGAGGAACTGCTGGATTAGCACTGTGTATGACCCAGACTCATACACACTGTCCAGCTGCTCCTCCTTAGCTGGAGGACCTACAGCCCTGCCTCTGAGAAAGGCACCCAGCATGGGTTTGGAAGATGTGACACATGGAGCATCCACTACTCTCCTTGAAACTTGTTCCAGATTAACCAATTTACCAAAACTGGTAGCATCAATGAGAGAAGCACAAGCTCCTTCCAAAGCCAGGTCTACCGGGTTATTTATTTTAAGGGTACAGCTAACCTATGAAGGCTCTCCAGGCCATAGTGGCTGTCAAAAGAGCTGTTCCCACCACCAGAAGCTGGGCAACCAACTGAAGGACAGCTCCTCTTTGGCTTTCCTGGCTTCCTTTATCTCTCCTTATGTGTGTTTTCCACTGGCTACCAACAGTAAGAGAATAGGACTACATAATATTGCATGGAAAGAGGAGCCAGAGAACTAAGGATCTTAAACTAAATTATCTATCAGTGCTACTCTGCTGTTTATAGACCTGTTGTGTGCTGGGTCTGTGACCATCATGTATCTGATGGCTCTGGTCTAGCCTGGGGCCAGGAACATCACTATGATGGTATAACCGCTCCTGTATCTTGTTAGTGCCTGTACACTGCAGGGCAGAGGGTCTCCCTGACACATGGACCACCCTTCCAAAGTATGCTCTCATCACAAATCCCCTCCTTTCAACATGCTGGATGGAAAATGGCATATTTGGGTTCATTCTACCTGTGCTTGGAGCTGGAAACTCCCTTACTGTGCTGGCTGGTATGTTATGTCTGGCCTAATGCATGCCCATGAGCCTTTATTTGACTGTGGTAGCAATATCAAATTCCCACTTAAGTGCCCCAAATCAACCGGACTCTACCGCATGCAACACCCAGCAGGTCCCAACACAACAAAGCTCCTTACCATAGGCAAAAATTAGGTCCATGAGGACACTGAGGCTGAGCTCAGTGTGTTTCTGAATCAGGTGGTAGGACATGGCTCGGAGCAGAGGCACGCAGCGCCGGTTCTGGTAGGCTAAAGCCAGTGTTACTTTCCGGATGTCATCGGGGTTGAACTGTTCAGCAAGCTCCAGAGCCTGCCAAGAAATGTTTGGAACAGCCATGTAAAGGGAAACCACAAGGCTTGAGTACCTTGAGTTCTACATCCAGCTCAAGCGAGTCCAGAGGCGGCCACAAAGATGCTCTGAGGGCTGGAGCACCTCTGCTATGGAGACAGGCTGAGAGAGCTGGGCTTGTTCAGCCCGGAAAAGGCTCCAGGGAGACCTTAGAGCAGCTCCAGTGCCTAAACGGATAAACAAGAAAGCTGGAGAGGGGCTTTTGACAAGGGCAGGTAGGGACAGGACAAGGGGGAATGGCTTTAAACTGACAGAGGGGAGATTGAAATGAGATGCGAGGCAGAAGTTCTTCCCTGTGAGGGTGCTGAGGCCCTGGCACAGGTTGCCCAGAGAAGCTGTGGCTGCCTCATCCCTGGCAGTGTTCAAGGCCAGGTTGGATGGGGCTTGGAGCAACCTGGTCTGGTGGAAGGTGTCCCTGCCCATGGCAGGGGTTGGAACTGGATGAGTTTTAAGATCCTTTCTGACCCAAACCATTCTATGATTATTCGAAAGCAAGGTTCAGATCCAGCCTTTACACGGAGTGGAATGCACCACTGCTACCAGCTGAGCCCCTCCATGGGTGATGGGGACTGGAACCAGCAGCGAGTGTTTAGCACATAGTGAGGTTAAGGAGCTGGGAGGGAGCATGAGGGGAAGCAGATCCTTGTTCTCTCAGCAGAGCTCATCCAGGATCTCCCTGCTGCCAGTTCTGCCTCCTGCAGCAGGTAGGACCTCAGCATTCACTCCATCTGTAACATGCTGTCAGGCAAAGACTGACAGGGCAAAGGCACCCGCTGGCTGATCACCATCCACTTTCCACTGTAATTTCCATGTCACTCGCAGGACACAAACCCAACATCATTAACTTGGGTTCTGCATAAGCCAACAACCCTGTCAGACCCAGCTACAGCACTCTGCCCCGCCATATGCTGGTGTCTGCAGCATTTATTTATCCCCAGCGTCCAGGCAGAGGGACAGTGGGGCTCAGGAGCTACAGATGTTGTTGTGGCAGCTGTTTGGCCAGTCCCCAGCACGGGCTGGACGAGGACTGAATTTGACGCAGCTGCATTCAGGCCTCATGCTGTGGTTCCGACCCAAGAAAGGCAATTTCCCTACTCCAGTGAGGAACAGGGATGCACTGAGCCTGTGCTGAATTAGTGTTGCCACATGGGATGAGCTGAAGGTGACAGGACTTTCCCGCTGTTGTCACCTGCAGGGAGGTAGTCTGTCTAAAGGGAATGGAAATGAAAGTGAGAGCCCAAGCCCATACCTTGTCCTCCAGCCGGTCCATCAGAGCTGGGGAGATGTGCCCGACCCTTCCCATCAGCATCACCACGGTTCGGGTGCCCTCGAGCTCAGTCCAACGCAGCTCCAGCTTCTTGATGATCTCATTCAGCAGCTGGCTCTCCTTCCCCTGCCTGACCACCAAGAACTCTGCCAAGGAGGCAAGTTGCTTGAAGGTGAAGCGCCGCAGCCGCCACAGCACCTCCTGCTCCACTGACTGCATCTCCCTACTGTTTCTGTCCATCCCCAGGAAGTAGAGGCTCTTCAGAAGGCTCACCAAGGTGTTATTCCACACCTGAGAAATCTGGCAGCAAAAAGAAGTAAGGGAAAGGTTTTGATCAGACAGCACAAGAGTATTGAGTTGCCAGTCGCACCAAACACCAGGCAATGCTCTCTCTATAGGAACAACTGCACAGCAATGAGGGAGAGGCAAGACAGACCTCCTTAGGCTGAGGACATCTAAGCTGTCTCCCACCACAACAGGAGACCTCTGCTCCCTCTCATAGGTGTAGCCTGCATGCTCAGAATCAAACCAAAGCAAGCCAGGCCCCGATGAGGAAGATGAATCTCAATGCCTGTACCAGAAGCTCAAGCCACACAAGGGTCCCAGCAGCATGGATGAGCTGAGGAGTAAGCATGCATTACTTATAGAGCTCTCTCTGCCTCAGAAAAGAAGCTACACAGATTTGCTATCAGCTGGGTGAAATACTCACACTTTACCTTTCTCTCAAAGAACTTAGGCTTCCTTGTGGTGTGGCTGGTGAAATGAAGAGCTCTGGGAAAGAGTTATAATTCAGGGGCAGAAACCCGAGGGCCTTGGGAGGAAATGCCATGGGACTCCAACTCACCTCTGCCTCTCAGGTCAGATGAAACTTATCCTGAAAGCTCTGGTTTCTCTCCAGTGTCCCCAAAAGCATCTTCCCTGTAAGGCCCTGGCATGAGGCTGTGGCTGCCCCATCCCTGGCAGTGTTCAAGGGAGGTTGGACAGGGCTTGGAGCAACCTGGTTCAGTGGAAAGTGTCCCTGCCCATGGCAGGGGGCTGGAACTGGATGAGCTTTAAGGTTCCTTCTAACCCAAACCATTCTAGGATTCTACGATATGATTCTATGAAAGGAGGCTGGGCACGAATCCTATCAGCTGTTTGGAGCACCAGGACCCACCCAGTCCACACTCTGCCCACTGAACTC
Organism: Agapornis roseicollis; assembly: GCA_002631895.1. NCBI lineage: Eukaryota > Metazoa > Chordata > Aves > Psittaciformes > Psittacidae > Agapornis > Agapornis roseicollis. Next base: position 204,203 of record NDXB01022170.1, on the reverse strand, counting down.
TGCCTGCCCACCACTGGCTTCTTCCCACCAGTAGCCCCAGCATGAGGCAAAGCTCACGATTTTCTACCAGCCATTGGTCTTCCAGTTTTCACCTCCTTCAGCATTCATCAGTGAACGCTGTTTCCAGCCTCAGCTTCCCCAGCTGTGCTCTGGTACTGCTAGGCAGCACTAAAAGGCAGTTCCAGTCTGAAAGCTCTCCTGATTGGTATAAAACCAAACCTGATCCTTAGCACAACATTGTTTCTTATGGGCCCTTCAGAAAGCACCACTGCACCAGCTACCCTGGTACAGAGCACTGCACCTGTGCTTGACAACATCCCATTACATGATTGCAGGAATGAGTTGTTTCTCAGTGTGGCTGTGCAGGAAGGAAGGGAGACAGTGCTGTGATACATTAAATTTCAAGCAGGAGGGACCATGAGGGTTTGGGCAAAGGCTTTAACTCTCTGGCCTGTCCAAACTCCATCACTTCCACCAGCATGGCAAACTCCTAAAGTTCAGCACCTTGGGCACAAGAATGACCTCAGCCCTGCCCCAGTGCTCTGCTAAAATGTAGAACAAAACCACATCAGGATGCAGCTGGGAAAGGAGCAGAGCTCATGATGTAGCTCAGTGCACTCAGGTCACAACGAGAACCAGACTGCTCCTCCAGCTGATCCCTCACCCTTTTTCCCCATTCACGTGTACAAAACTCACCTCACTATGAGCCTTCCTCCTCAACACTGTCTTGCCCCATGCCTCAGCTACAGTTCAAAACCTCTGGCTTGTGGACATAAGGACATTGCAAGCTGATTAATTTCAGTTTCTTTGCCCCAGAGTGTTTCTGCATCTACACAATGTTCAACTTACGTTCACTTATCTACATCTGTGGCTGCAGTAACAGCTCACTGGAGAAGAACAAGCATGTCTGCTGCAAGTTTGCTTGCTTTATATCTCAAAATTCCTAGCTACACTCCCCTTGGCAGTTTCCGACACTGCCTCACTTGTTGTATCACTCATACAGTGTGACAGCTTGGCTTTGCCAACGCTGGGGCATCCCTTCTCCACCAAGGGGTTTCTAAGGACCCTTTGATCAATTGGGACGACACAGGACCATGTAAATCAGAAGGAGCAAAACTTTCAATCCAAATGCAATGGCACAGAACCACTGCAGCCCATTATGAAGCTAAATGGGCAGCCCTCAGACAAATCCCACCTCTCTGCTACCCTTAGATGGGTTTTAGGGCACAGAGATTATGGATAAAGATGAACACAAGGTGTCTACAGAACACTTGTACACTCAGGGCCTTACCAGGAACCTCATCAAGTTCATAATGCAAGTTCACAAGTCAGAGCAACCCCCTGTACCAGCACAGCCTGTGGGGTGGATGGATGGATGGACGGACTGAGAACAGCCCTGAGGAGGACTTCAGGGTACTTGTGGGTGAAAAATGGAACACAAGCTGGCAGTGCATGCTTGCAGGCCAGAAACCAACCATGCCTGGGCTGCATCACCAGCAGGTTGAGGGAGCGAATACTCTCCTCTCTGTTCTGGTGAGACCATACCTGCAGTCCTGCATCTGACTCTGGAGGCTTGAGAGGAACTTTTTATAAGGACATGTAGGGTCAGGACAAGGGGGAATGGCTTTAAACTGACAGAGGGGAAAATGAAATGAGATGTGAGGCAGAAGTTCTTCCCTGTGAGGGTGCTGAGGCCCTGGCACAGGTTGCTCAGAGAAGCTGTGGCTGCCCCATCCCTGGCAGTGTTCAAGGCCAGGTTGGACAGAGCTTGGAGCAACCTGGTCTAGTGGAAGGTGTCCCTGCCTGTGGCAGGGGTTGGAACTGGATGAGCTTTAAGGTCCATTCCAGTCCAAAACATCCTGTGATCCCACACTCTGAGGGCCATGAGCTGCAGTTCTTTCTGCAGCAGCTGGCAGGGCCAGTACCAACCACAGCAGGTAATACTGAATTTGACAGGGCTGCTGAGGTTTGACAGTACAAAGTGCAGAGCACAGTGCACTGGTTCCTTTCAGATGCTTCATCTTATCCAGTGGCTTCTCTGCTGTCTGTCTGAAAACAGAAAATTCATGGGAGGAGGAGCAAGACAGAATCCATTGAGGATGTTCTCTTGTTGCATTTTGCCTCTGGTACAAAAAGTAGTGGTTTTAGATAGCAAGAATGAGGCATCCTACCTAGAGCTGTTCATTTTCCCTCCTGATCCCAGCAACTTCAGCTTGGAAAGGGAAGCCACAGCCCCCTAATAAGCTGCTGGCTGCACTGTTTAAATCCCAGGAGCACTGTCTACTTTTTACCTTGTATTCCTTCCCCAAACTGCTTCTGCCAGAAGGAGGGAACTCACCTGGGAATCCATGATGCTGACAAGCTGCTGGAATCGCTTATCTAGTACAATACTCTCTGTTTCCAGCTTTTTTTCTGCTGCGAGCCGGGAAAGTTGAGTAATTATTAGGGAGGCCTGGTTGCTAGTAAGGGGACGGAGTTCAGCCAGCTGCAGGAGCTCCTGAGGACTTGTGGCTGTTTCAACCATTTCCCCGATCAATTTGTACTCTTGACTTCTGCTGTCCTCTGGCAGTTCTTTGACTGAGAATCCATCTGCCCAGCTGGAAGGGCTTGAAGTATGAAATGAAGCGAGAGGTGCTGGAGCCAGAGCTCTTGCCACTGCTGCCTTCCCAGCTGGCACCAGCAGGGATGCCGGGACTGCCGAAGTGGGAGAGATGAAGGCACCTAAGTGCCGCCAACAGCAGCGTCGCACCAAGTGGGCTGCCATGGTAGAAGGCCGGGGCTGGTAACCGGCTGGGGGTCAGCGCCGCATGTCAGGAAAGCTGTGAAAGAAAGGGAAGCACTTTAGGTACAGGAAAAGTTAATAAACACATGGTGGCCAAATTCTGGTGACAGTTGTGTTCCTGCCTGTGGCAGGGGGTTGGAACTGGACCTTTGGAACCCAAAGGACTCTATGGCTCCACGAGCAGCAATACTGGATGCGAGGGAGCAATAGCAGGTTTCTGATGATCAGCTAACAAAACACTGCTGTGGCAAGGGCACTTCCCTGCTGGGGCTAAAGTCCTGTCAGATCTCCTTAGGGGGTGGTGAACTCGTGTGGCTTCCCATTGTGGCTCACAGCCACTTCACAACAGCTGACTGCGGGTCTGGTGCATACCCAGCTCCCCACCCGCCCTGACTGGGCCTCACCTGTCCCTGGCAGTGTTCAAGACCAGGTTGGACGGGGCTTGGAGCAACCTGGTCTAGTGGAAGGTGTCCCTGCCTGTGGCAGGGAGATTGGAACTGGATGAGCTTTAAGGTCACTTCCAACCCAAACCGTTCTGGGATTTGATGATTCCCCTCCCCGCTGCTCCCGGTTTCCCCGCACCACCTCCCTGGGCTCCCGCCTCCCCTGTTCTGCCCACGCCCCTCACAGGCCCGAGGCTTAGCCCCGCCGTCGGCCGATTCCCCTCAGAGGCCCCACACCCCGAGCCCAGCCCCGCCGCCGGCCGATTCCTTTCAGAGGCCCCACACCCCGAGCCCAAACCTCCGCCCTGGGCTCTTCCCCCTCAGCGCACCCCGGCCCTGACCGGATCGGACCGGCCTTCCCGCCGCCGCCGCGCCTGACCTCGCCCGCCCCAGCCACACGGCGGGCCGGCACGGAGGCACCGCACGCATGTACGCCGGCGCAGCCTGACTGCGTCATACCGCCGCAGCGAGCGCCCATTGGTTTAGGCGGCGGCACTTCCGGTGCGCGGTGGCGATGGGTGGTGAAGGTGGCGTAATCGCCATGAGGGACTGGGGGCTGATGGGCGGTTAGACTCCACAAGGCGTTAAAGCTGTAAAGTAGGTATGGTTCATTCAGCGCTGAGGTGCGTGGGGATAACTCCTCCAAAGCATGCACACCTCGGGGTCATTTTCCCTTTACATTTATCCTTTTAAGGTATACATATGCATTAGGTTACTCAGTACTCCTATATGTATTCATTATCTACCCCTGCTTCGTATTATAATGAGCTAGAAGGTCCTTTGTGTCTGCGCAGTGCCCCCCTCTGGCCATGGGCGAGGGTCTCAGGATGAAGTAAATGAGTCTTCCTCTTGTGGGTAGGGGTCTTCAAGATGAAGTAAGCAGTCTTCCTCACAGTGTACTTTTCACCTTTGGCACGGTTGGATGCTCCAGTGGTCCCATAATTAGCTGAAACCAGCCATATCTGTAACTTTCTAGTTAACTAGCACAGATTTAAGGCAGTGTGACCTTCCTGCAACATTTATTACAGGACGGCAAAAGAGGAGTATCCCAAGCTAGCAGATTTTGGGAGGCTCTGCTTCTGAAATAACAAACTAACTGGTAAGTTGAAGGATGCTGTGAAGCAGTTCATGTTTATTGAGGTCACTAAATCTTGTTATCTCAACACAGACTTACAACACAGACATTGTTCTTCAAAGCTAAACATACGTTCGAAGACCAGTGTGAAAAAACTAACTCATGTTTAGTGGGGCCACCAAATTTCACAGACTTCTGACATAAAAGTTGTTCTCTTCTGCAATTTCACTCTGTTTTTTAGGCACTAGTCTTTCTTACACCAAGCCCACTTGTACATTAGTTGGACCCCCTTGTACTACTATCTCCCATGTACACTGGCTAAACCCCCTGTATCAGGGCTGAGATGGGTTCAGGTATGCCTTGTGGTAGGAATGGTTTGGATTGGAAGGGACTTTACAGCTCATCCATTTCCAAACCCCTGCCACACGCAAGGACACCTTTCACCAGACCACTCCGCTCCAAGCCCCATCCAACCTGGCCTTGAACACTGCCAGGGATGGGGCAGCCACAGCTTCTCTGAGCAACCTGTGCCAGGGCCTCAGCACCCTCACAGGGAAGAACTTCTGCCTCACATCCCATCTCAATATAAATCTCTGTCAGTTTAAAGCCATTCCCCCTTGTCCTGTTCCTACCTGCCCTTGCAAAAGCCCCTCTCCAGCTTTCTTGTTGGCCCCTTTAGGCACTGGGAGCTTCTCTAAGGTGTTCCCGGAGCCTTTTCTTCTCCAGGCTGAACAAGCCCAGCTGTCGCAGCCTGTCTTCATAGCAGAGGTGCTCCAGCCCTTGGAGCATCTTTGTGGCATCCTCTGGGCTTGCTCCTGCAGCTCCACATCCTTCTTATGTTGGGGCCCCAAAGCTGGACACAGAACTGCAGCAGGGTCTCAAGAGAGCAAAGTACGGGGTTAGGGTGGGTGAGCTCAGTCTGCTGTGAGCAGGAGGGTGTTCTAGGGGTTGCCTCTCTACAAGCTGCAGTGGGGCTGAGCCCCCATGCTGATCCCTCCATCTCCCTCCTCCTTCCTCAGGCCCCTTAAAGCCCTATCTTGTGCAGCCCCTTTGGCTAGAGGGCTTCTTGTGGGGTGGGTTTTCCTGCAGCCCTCCCCAGGCTGCAGGGCTGATGGAGCAGCCATGTCCTCCCCTCTGCTGTTGAGGTTGTCACCAGCAGAAGTTACCTGTGTTCTGCCTCTCCCACCCCCTGTGTTTTCTTTCCTGCTCTGTCCATGTCCAAACAGATCAGGGCCCGTCTGTGAGAACTAATGAAAGGCAAATAAATTTGTGGGTTGCCAGGAATGAGGAGGAGCAGCTCAGTTTTGAGGTGCTCAAATAAAGTGGGGACTGATTTATGAGCAGGGTATTTTCCACAGCTTGGGGCCTTCATGTTTGCTCTTGGGGGTGTTGCCTACCCCTGCTTCCAGCACAGGGTGAGGAGTTGGCCTGAGAAGCACAGCTGTAGCTGTGTGGGATGTGATTCCCCCAACTAAAACTCTCCAAGCTTTTCCCTTTTTGCTCCCAAAATGGCCTCGTGGGATTTCACAGGGTTTACACAGGACACTTGTGACCGATACTTAGAGGTCTTGACACTGGTTTTTGGTTGCTGCTGAATCCTAAGTTTGACCTGGTGTATGCTCCCGTGGGACCCAGCCTCTTGTGTTGGGCATTGTCCCATTTTCTGTTCTCCACAGGTGTCCAGGGCAGTGATCCTGCTTTCTGACCAGCTTCCCCCTCAGGATCTTGAGTTTCACCATCCCATGGTCACCACAGGCAATGCTTCCCTGACCTTCTCATGTGCACCAGCTCCATCCTGGTTTGTAAGTGGGAGGTCCAGTGGAGCACTTCTGGCTCCTCAGTTGCCTGGTTCTGGAGCCGTCTTCCCGGCCCCCCATGGAGTGATATGTCCAGTTCTGGACCCACAAGTCAAGAAGGGCCCAGACAGAGTGGAGAGAGTCCTGAGGAGGGCCAGGATGATGGTCACAGGGCTGGAGAACCTGCTGTAGGGGGGAAGATTGAGGGAGGTGATTCTCTTCTCCCTGGAGAAGGCTTGTGGGGACCTCATCCCAGTGGTAGGGACCTCATCCCAGGGGTGGAGACTTTCAAGGAGCCATGAGGAGAAGACAAGGGACAGTGGGTACAGGAAGAGGTTTCATCTCAACTTAGGTTATACACTGAGTCATTCCCTGGAGGAACCTCCCCAGGGGCATGATGGGGTCCCCATCACCAGAGGTTCACATGATGAACATGGATGGGGTGCAGGACAATAGGGTCCATTCTCCATGGAAGTTTGGGCCTGGTTGCACCTGGATCTTTCCAGGGCCAATCTAGGCTGTCCTATAGATCTGTGATTGAGTGTCCATCCCTGGGCACTTCCCACTAGCTGTGACCTGCGTGTGCTTGTCCATGCTTGATCTACGGGCTGCTGGCAGAACGCTCTCAATGGCTTTCACCATTGCAGCTCTGAGCCCATCAGGTGGCCTTGGGCTTCCGCTTGCTGTGCATGGGAGTTGAACCTTTCCAGGCAGGGTTCCTTGAGGTGCACCTGCAGATTCCTGCTTGGCTTCGGAGAGGGCGGCCGCTCCCAAGGCTGGTGTTTGGTCAAACCCACTGTGTTTACTGAGGGCTACAGCTGTCTTCATTGGTGAGTGTTTTATCTGCCCAGCCATAAAACATCACCAGGGGCTGGAAAGCCCCAGCTGTGGGGCAGGGTGGATTCTTCATCTGGCCCCATGGGAGGCAGGGGTTGAGAACCTGATGTGGTGTCACCCTGTGTCCCCACCAAACCCAGGTCAGCTCCGTGGGGGTCACCTGTGGGAACATCGAGTCTAACTGTTAACATGGCACTGCCAAGGCCACCACTAAATCGTGTCAATCAATGCCACAGCTACATGTCCTTTAAATCCCTTGGGGGACGGTGCCTCCAGCACTCACTGGGCAGCCTGTGCCAGCGCTTGACAACCCTTTGGGGAAGAAATTGATCATAATATCCAATCTATCCTTCCCCTGGTGCAACTTGAGGCCGTGTCCTCTTGTCACTTGTTGCTTGGAAAAGAGACTGGTTGAAGGGCAGACTGAAGGATGGACTTCACCTGACTACACCCTCCTTTCGGGCAGAGCTGGTATTGTAGAGGGCAATAAGGTCCCCCCTGAGCCTCCTTTCTCTCCAGACTAAATCACCCCAAGTCCCTTCAGCTGTTCCTCATCACAGAACTTGTGCTCCTGACCCTTCACCAGTTTTGTTGCCCTTCTCTGGACCCACTCCAGCACTTCAACATCTCTCTTGCAGCGAGGGGCCCAGAACTGAACACAGGATCTGAGGCACAGCATCACCAGTGCCCAGCACAGGGGCATGATCATTGCCCTAGCCCTGCTGGCTATGCTATTGCTGATACAGGCCAGGGTGCCATTGGCCTTCTTGGCTGCCTGGGCACAAGCTGCTCATGTTCAACTGTCAACCAACACCCCAGGTCCATTTCCATTGAGCAGCTTTCCAGCCACTCTTCCCCAAGCCTGGAGCATTGCATGGGGTTGTTGTGGCCAAGTACAGGGCCTGGCACTTTGCCTTGTTGAACCTCACACCATTGCCCACAGCCCATTGATCCGGCCTGTCCAGACCTCTCGCAGAGCCTTCCTACCCTCCAGCAGATCAACACTCCCAGCCAACTTGCTGTTACCTGAGGGTGCACCTGATCCCCTCATCCAGGTCACTGATAAGGACACTAAACAGACTGGGCCCCAACACTGAGCCCTGGGGATTACTGCTTGTGACTGGCCACCAACTGGGTTTAGCTCCATTCATCACCAGTCTTTAAGCCCAGCCATCCACCAGTTCTTTACCCATCCAAGCTGTGAGCAGCCAGTTTCTCCAGGATAATACTGTGAAAAAACAGTGTCAAAGGCTTCATCCAGCCCTACGGGAGAGCAGGGCTGGGAAATCCAACCTGGTGTCACCCTATGTCCCCATCAGACCTGGCTCAGCTCCTTGGTGGTCACTTTGGCATGGTGGTACCCAGGACCAGCACCCTCCATGGAGATGTTGTGGTTCAGCATCACCCCTGTCCTCATTTCACCCTCCCTGGGCAAGCAGTGGCCTTCCATGGGGAACCCCCATGGTGGGGGGACCTCAACCCTGTGGCCTCTGTTCTGCTGAGCAGTGCTGGGGGTATTCTGCTGCAGTCCCTGGGGGTCAGAGGGGCATGGACTCAGCTCCTGGCCAGGTTTGGCTCCCTGGGAATTCCCCAGTGGCACAGGGGGAAGTGTCAGCCCATGGGAACGCCCGTGGTGGCCGTGCCAGCGCATCCAGGGCAGATCCCATAAAAGGGCTGCCGGCACAGAGGGTGGCAGGAGGCAGGATGAGGCCGTGTCAGGTACTGCCACTGCTGCTGCTGCTGGGGCTGGCCAGAGCCACCACACCGGGGCCAGATGGATCCACACCGGGATCAGCTGGATCCATCCCAGTGTCCCTGCCAGGGCTCTGGACCGTGAGCTATGAGGATGCCATCTCGGCGGCCGTGGAGCTGCTCAACACAAGGCTCCTCACTCCCTATGTCCTGCGGCTCCGGGAGGCGCAGCCCCGGCCCGGCTGGGTGAGTGCTGAGCTCCTCCATCCCCACTGCACCCCGGCGGTGCGGGACCCGTCCCTTCTCAGGGCTGTATTGTCCCATTTTGGGGCTGGGTCTGACCCATTATGGGGTTGCTGCCCACCCAAGCTGAGGATGGGGCCAACCCATCTCCAGCCTGGATGCGGCTCCTCCTGGGGCTGGATCCCTGAACCAGGTGGGTCCCTGATGGGTCCTGTCCCCTCTCCCAGCCTGGGGACCTGCAGCACCCACAGGAGCTGAGCTTCACTGTGGAGGAGACCTCGTGCCGGGCGCCGGGGATGGCCACTGCTGCCTGCAAGAGCCGCTGGTTTGGGGTGAGGCTTCGTCCTATGGGTCCCCAACAGGGAAACCGAAGCATGGGGAACGTGGTTCAGCCTCATCTTCCCCATGTCCCACTCTGCTCCCCCACAGGCAGTAAGCTGGTGCCACGGCTACGCCTTCCTGGAGCAGCAGCAGCCCATGGTGGAGCTGTCCTGTGAGAAGATGCCCATCACGGTAAGGAGATGTCCCCATCCCACCCCCTTGGCTTTGCTTCTCTGGGACATGTCCCCAAGGGGTCACCCAGACCCCCTCGCCATCCCCCCGAGGTTTGACACCACTGCTTCTCCCCCCAGCTCGGCCCGATCCAGAAATCTGGCATCAAGAACCTTTTTGGCAGGATCAAGGAGCGTTTCAAGGGCTTCTTCCAGTGCAGCAAGGTCTGGATCCGCGACAAACTCAACCTGGAAAAGCCCAAATACTGAGTGGGTGATGCCGCATCCCCCCTCTCCCATGATCCCGCCTGGGCTCTCTGCTTCCAATAAACCTCCCTTCCAATAAACATTCCTGCAATGATCCCAGTGTCATTCCAGTCCTGTGGGTCCCTGCGCCGCACTGTCCCTCCCTGTGCCCTAACAGGGAGCAGAGATGCTCTTTCAGACCTCCTGGTCCCACAACCTCCCCAGTGCCCAGACAAGGGGCTCCAAGGGCTGGGGACACCCCCGGCAGTGGGGCTGTGTCCAGCACTTGGGACACGCTTAGGACCTCCCCCCCACACGCCGTGTCATACCCCCCCCCCCCC
>NDXB01022170.1:175612-193996 GCA_002631895.1 Agapornis roseicollis | reverse complement strand
GTGGTTGATGGGATGCTGTATTCTTTTCCTGTATCATTATTATTATTGGTGGTAGCAGCAGTGATTTGTGTTATACCTTAGTGACTAAACTGTTCTTATCTCAACCATGTGGAAGTTGCATTCTTTTGATTCTCCCCCCATCTCTCTGGAAGCAGGGGAGGGCAAGAAAGGGGGGTTGAGTGAGTGAACGAGCTGCGTGGGTTTAAACCACGACACATACTAATCACTTTCAGAATCATGTTATTAAAAGCAGGTATGAGTTTACCTGTATCACCAAAAACACTATTTCTTTCCATGCTTCCCTTTAATCTATCACATCTTGCTTCATACCTTTAGAATGGTTTCTTACATAGTCTCTGCCTAGCCTTGACTCCTGCCATGAGCACAGTCAACTTGCTTGCCACTGCTTGGCCAGCCCGTCGAAAGGTTCCTTCAGTAAGGAAGAAGGCAGATTCTTTCCCAGCAGTACCCATATCCCAGATGACTCTCCTACAAAGAAGCACCAATGCAACCTAAGTTAATTTAAATTGGTTGATTTAATCTAATCTTCATGAAGCTTCTGCATGGATCTCGCTCCCTCAGTGTAAAAGATTAAAGAAATTACTAAAGAAGCAGTTACAGTTCAAACTCTTACAGAAACTGCTGCCAACTACTAAGCAGTCCCACCACCCACAGCTGTCATTCAAGAGGCATGCTAGGTAACCAGAAGACTCCAGGGAAGAACTGATCATAACTGTGTTCCTGCAACACATTCCCAGAGCCTTAAACATAAAGCTGCCAGAAGTGGTCTAAGTGAAGCAGCTCAATCAGTAGCCAAGCCAATGCAAAGCAAAGATTAGAGGATAAGCACAGTCCCATATGCCCAAAGCCTGAAGCTTTTCTAAGGGCAAGCATTTACCTGGGGAATAGCTTCTAACATAGAAGAGGACTGTGATGGACTATGAAGTATTTGGCCATTTATCTCCACTGAGGACACAGGTTTTTTTCTTTCCATTTAAGCTTCAATTTTGTGGCTTCAGAAAGCCATTTGCTGGGAACAAAAGGCTCCCTAGAAACCTTTGTTTCATTGCTTCCTCTGGAAAGCCTGTCAGTGGTACCAACTGCCGTACCTTCCTAGAAGAAGGGAAGCTTGGCACTTCCACTTCTGATGAATGTGGTTTTGGAGTTGGGGATGTTGGCTGGGCAGGAAAGGTTAGCATCATTCTTCTCCTTACAGTAAAGAGTGATTGCTACAGTGTCCAAACTCTCTCCTGCAAACCACAACCATGCCTTATTATCACAGGAGAGAAAGATTTCTCAAACTCATACTAAGGACAGCACCACTATCAGCTCTATAAGCAGAGGCTGAGTCAGAGCTGCAATAGGAGCACTGTAACAACAACATACGACAGAAGCATGTGAACTCCCTCAGGATGGAAAAGCAACTGATAATGATTCTACCTCTCTGCTCCCCCTCCCAAAGGAAAGGCCCCGCAGAACATCCTGACATTGAATAGCATTGCTCAGACTCTGGTTGACTGCGTTCAGAAGAAGGCAAACAATATGCATAAATAATTCCATCCTTGCAACAGCAACATGAGAAGGTGAACACAAGCAGATGCCAGTCTTCTATCTTCTTCCCTTTCTAGAATTACTGCCCACCCGTATGCAAGGTAAGCCATAGGCACTGTGCGTTCTGACTGGGAGATCTGTAGCTGCTTTTATCTAGGAACAAAGGACACATCAGATCAGTTTTAATGGGAGCAGTGCAGTACAGCCTGACCCAAGAAAACACAAAATAAGTGCAGGTCCATATTCTACCTGCTCTGTCATCTGCACAGGCCATGGACTTAACCACTCACCTTAGATGCTGGGAGAATGGGACTTTTTGTGAGTTCCCTACAATTTGAGCTATACAGCTTAGTAATAGTCTTTTAAGGGAACAGCAAAAACTGTAGCAGAACCACCATCATCAATTTCTCCACGCCAGACACAAAAACCCTACTCTATATATTCGGAACACAGTTTCAAGCCTGAAATAAAATTCCCAAGTTCTAAATTTTTCCTCCCCCTCACAGAAACTCAGTTCTGCAGGAAGAAAACATGAAGTAGTTCTCAACACAGTTGAGAACAGCTCCTTCACTGCCAAGTTTAAACTCACTAGTCCCCAAACATAAACCTAGTTGGCATTAGTTCTACAAATGTTTTTTTGACCTCAGTGTAATTTTGAGACAGACTGAAAATACCCGAAAGGCATGTTGGGGGTACCTATTGCTTTCTACCAAAAGAAGGGCAAAAAGCAGCACATATGCATGTTTAATTAATTCTACAGAAGTGATGTCAGTACAGCTATCCAGCTTACAAAATTTCCAAACTAATCCCAAAGTAGGACCTCTCCCCCTGACAAAGGATTCATGCTTAGAAAACACATATATATTACAACCTGTTGGGCACTAATTGTTTAAAACATGGATTCTGCTCAGTACTGATCACTTCCACCCCTAGGTGTTCCACTGCATTGCTCAAGCTCAGTGTGTCACTCAGTGGTAAACTGGATCAAGGAAATCATCCACCTAAAAAGTAACCTGGAAAAGTAAGTTGTTTTTCAAGTGGATCAGTTCTTCTGCCAGAAGCCAGCACACACAAAACAGACAGCAGCAAAATAGGGGAAAAGCTGAGGGTGCTGTGAGGAAATGGGCAACCAACAACGAAGATGCAAGGGCTAGTCAACCAGCAAAACACAGTGCTGTCACACAGGCTCATTTACCTGGCTTGATATGACCCTTCCTTATTAAGCCAAATCACAGATTTTTAATTACCACACACACCTTTAAAAAGAAAGAAGGTAAGAAAGTTTCACAAGTATAACCCAACATCCACTATATCAATATTCAGTAGGCACCTTGCCACCAGCTTCAAAAAGATCTGAATCTGCCATACATCCAGGACCATGCTGAAAAGCTGCAGAAAACAGCCCTTCTACCTGTGGAAAGCAACCTGGAGACCATGCGGGAAAAACAGAACAGAAAGGGAAATTAACTTTTCTAACATTTTCAACTCTGTGAAGTGACTTTTGGGAATTACCTCCAAATTCCATCTACTGCATGATAAGTAGCCTAAACTCAAATAAGCAAAGACCGGTAAGATGCCAAGACATTTATATTGAAGCTCTTTCCTTTCTGCCTTCCTCTGTAACACAATATCATGGAAATACTCCAGGAAAGAGTTTCACTGACTGAAGGCAGTAACAGTGACTATCACTGTCCTATCGCCTTTTGAATTGAGGGCCTTCACACTCCTTTTGCAGATATTACCCGTCTCCTCTAGACACACATGCCTTACTTTTCCTCCAGCAAACACCTTGAACTATGAACCTCCTCTCCAAAAGCTGAAAATCAGGGAGGGAAATAAATAGCATGGAATACTTAACAAATAACAGCACCTACAGAGTACATGCACGTATCTGCATGCACATGCACCTTGTGCCCTGCATGCATAAGGCAAAAAAAAAGAAAGAAAAAGGATAGACTTCTGCAATATAAATAAAGCGGATGACTTAAAAATAATCTAATCTGAGTTCAAATCTATCCAGCACCCTACTACTAAGCAAACATCAGGAGGTACTCAAATAGAGAATAGTTTTCTGACAATTGAGCAAGAACAATAGCAAATATTTCATTTGCAATTAAGGACCTGGGTTTTGTTTTCACAGAAACTGTGGGGATTTCTTCAACAGTGATTTCTATTAACTTCTGCTCTCTCCCTCCCCCCACCACCACCAAAAGGCTCAATGGGTCTAACACCATAACTGCTTTTCCCCAACAATTTCAGACTAAAAACAGGGCATTATTACATCCTCTTTAAAAAAAAAAAAAAATGTTTCAGTTACACTTGCCTACTATATTGATTGGCATTCCTCAAAAGGGAACAAAGCAAAACAAAACCACCGCACAGATAAATAAGCCCCAGCAAAACCACAGTTAGTGGTCTCATTACAACCACAGCCCCTTGAACATTAAAAAACAAATAAAACTAAATTAATAGTTCTGTTTTGTTGCCATAAGCCAACTTGCTGATTTAGGGCAATGTCACCAACAGTACTCTTATCTGTAAAGGGTAACAATCAATTGTTAGACAGAAACAAAGGAGAGCTCAACAGGAAATCAACCAGCTTGGGACAGATGGTCACTGAATCAAGTTTCACCCCTCCCCTCTCCAAAAATAGGCTCAAGAGGCATTTTCTGTTACCAAGCAACAGCCCAAAGGAAGGCATAAATCTTTCCCTATGTGTTATTCCCCTCCTCCCCGACACACACACATTTCAATCTCCTAGGGCAGTATGTTCGCGGGTTTGTTTATTTTCTAAACCATAGGTACAAGGACTTATTCCCTACAATGACAATGTGTTTCTGCATGCCCACTAGCCACTTTGCCTTTTTTTAGGCAAGAAAGTGGCTAACCGTAACCATGCAATGAGAGCTACCATAAAGGTGGGTTACAAGCAGGGGTACAATGCTAGTTAGTAAGCCTGCCATGTTCAGCCAAGGTTCACTGGAGACCTGAGAAATTACTCCCTTGAGGAAGAGAATTTTTGATGACTATTTTATATAAAACTGATCATGCTCTGAAAAAAAAGAGGTGCCCTTTAAAAGTCACCATAAACCCCTGTGCCTGCTTAACCCATAAAAATCCATAAAATTCGAAGCCCCCAAAATCACCAAGCTATCTTCAATGTAACACACAGACTTCCAAATAATTTGAATTACTGGAACATTAATTCTCTGGTATATCAACCACTCCAAGTGAGCATCAGCTACTTGAAGTATGGGATGAGTAGGTAAAGATGATGAACTGTTCTGCTAGGCCAGCGGAAGAAGGAAGGGGAAGGGAGGCTGGAGAAGAGAAAGAGACCTGACTTGGCTGTTTGTGGAGATCTGGGAAGAGGGGGAGGGGAGCAGAGAGCTAGGGGGTAAAGAACAGTGGCTCTGAAATTCAGATTAGCACCCGAAGAACAAACCGGTTTGTTTGACACCACTGTCACCCCCCCATCATACAACCACAAAAGGAGATGTAGCTAAATTTAGCCATACAAAGAGTAACCTGCAATAAAATTAAAGAAATAACAATAAAAATAAAGGTTTACAATTACGACCCTCGCAAAAATTAAATGGGGAAGAAAGTCTCACTTTGGCAACAAACTGGGTAATCATCCTTTACAAGTGCAGAGCCTGGATTAGCACTGACACATACTTAGACTACTAAAACATATGGCCAAAAAAAAAAAAAGAAGAGAGGGGTTTTGGGGGAGGGGAAAGGTTGTGACAGCATGTGGCCTGCAAACACTTTATTTACTCCTTCCTCAACTAACTCTTGCTTTATCCCACTGAAAACCGACAGCTAGACACGACATGGCCTATTTTCACCAGGTATTTAATTCACTCCTTTAATACCACTGCAGATACCAATTAGCACCACTACAGTGGGTAAACCTGCATGTGGGCTGCTTCGCAGATGAAGAGCCTTGGACGTTCAAACCCATTTCAGCACAAAGCCATCTTGGCGGAGTCGCTGCTCCAGCTGCCTGCACAAGGCAACCAGAAAGGGAAATCAGAGACTGAAATGTTTAAATTCAATTAACTAAAGTTAATTGAAATTAAAGAGAAGGTTTGAGCACAAAAGCCAGATTAATAACTGCATGCATAGCAAGAACACAATTTGGATTACTATGTCTGAAGCCTACTGACAGAAGCATGAAGCTCAGCAGTCTAAGGTCCTGAGAGAAGACTTGAACTAAAGACCCTGTAGGCTCAGCCATAGAAGACAGTAATGGCTAATCATTATTGCAATGTAGTGCTTGAAAACTCAAGGACAGCCACCACCCTTGTTTTAGAGATAGGAAAACTGAGGCACATAGAAGCCATGTGTCTCAGTAGCAGAATCAAGAAGTAAAACCAGATCTTCTGCAGACCCAAGTCCACACTGTAATATCACCCTAAGCATTCAAATGAAAGCGAGTTGTTATTTATGTAAATTCATGGCCAACATCAACATTTTTACAGCTGGTTTCCCTTGCCTCTTCACAGCTTAGTGACAGCCCTGTAGCTGAAATGCAGTTCTTCACTGAAACCAGTTTCTTTGATCAGGCAGGCAACAACAGTTATCCCAGGGTTATTTAGGAGTGAATATACCCATTTTCTAACGTATCAGAATTTGGCTACATAAGACATGAAAAAGCTACAGTTTTTCTCTGGTGCATGTTAATAATTTGGTTATATCATGTTAAATGAATTATGGATTGCAATGGTTTTGCTTCTTTTGAATATCAGTGTAAATGGTGTGAACTGTACCATGGCAACAGAACCCCCATACACTTTACATGTTAGTAATCCCTCATATGGGGGAAAACCCCTACAGTGCAGTTTTGCAGAAGCATTTATCATTTAAGAAGAGACTTTCTCTCTTATATTCACAAATATATGTCCTTTACACCACTCTGTCACAATAAGAGAGAGATAGCCATGTATGAGGGGAAATAAACTTTGTTTCCTTTTCCCCTCTTAAGTATGGCACTGTGCTTTTCTTCACTGACCAAAGAAACTTCAGTGTTCCTTGTCCAATATGGAATACACAGGCATTTTGTGTGGTTTTGGTTGAAATGTAAAAGGATGCGAGTTTACCTCAAGTCTCCCTCTATTCTATGATTCTGTGAAGTGAGGACTGAGGAGCCTGCTTTCCAGTATCTTTTTCTTTAAAAAGATCACAACGGATTTTCTTTGGATTTTTTAGCTCCCAAACTGCTAGTTTAGAACTCTAGGTCTGTTTAGAACTCTAGGTCTTTAACTCAATCTGTTATCATATTAAGTTTAACTTGACTCTTTACCTTGAACTAAGCCATTCTCTGGTTCAAGCAAGTTAAAGCATGTATCTGTTAAATGATCCAAACAAATCCCCCTCTTTTTTGCCAAGGAACATAATAGCAGCTGGCTGTATTCAGAACACAAGAACATTCCTCATTTACCTCTGAGCTGCTCTGGTCAGATGGACTAAGCTTAAGCTAAAGTTACAAAAACATGTTTTTGCAATAGCAAGTAACACAGTAGGTAGCAGAAGTGAAACCCAAAAATCAAATGAATACAAAAATCTTACTAAAATTACAATAGTGCTTCTCCCCAGTAAAGGATAGGAAGAGTAATAGAATGGTAAAGAATCATCAGCAAAGATCATCAGTTCAAAGCTCTATTAAGTAAAAAGAAGCCTAGCTGTAGAAACAGAAAAGGAATTACAAACCATCAAGGATACATAAGCCAGTAATAACCGCAGGTAGATCACTGCAAGCCTAATTCCCAAAACAAAGAAAATTACAATCTGAATATTATTCTTTATATGGCTATATGATGACATTACACTTAACTGTTTATTCTTTATATGGCTATATGATGACATTACACTTAACTGTTTATTCTTTATATGGCTATATGATGACATTACACTTAACTGTTTATTATTTATATGGCCATATGATGACATTACACTTAACTGTTTATTCTTTATATGGCTATATGATGACATTACACTTAACTGTTTACTCACCAGTCTGACATAAATCCATTTCAAGAGAGGCCATTTCTCATAAACTATTTTCTTCTTGTGTATTCATAGTTCAGGGCTATTTTTCCTGCCACACATAATGAGTGTATGGACACAAGAAAAGTCACCAGTGTATTCTCTTGTCTTTGCATGCTGGCTGAAAGCACAGTTTCTGTGATTTATTCCAGAACAGAACGGCGCTGTGACAACCTACAGAATAGACCTCATTTTCAACAAGCAGTTTTTAATGAGAAATTTATCAGTCCCTCTCAGCATGAACTGCACTTTGGAACAGGGAGGACAGAATTTTTTAATGAATTCATCCTGAGGCCAGCCTCCCCCAAGGCATATGGCCTCAAACACACTAGTTTTCTCTCTCTGGGGCAAAGGATTAGTTATGAATCAAACCAGTTCTGCTCCCTAACCCTTGTTAACTTGCCAGTTAACTTCTTCCTAAAATTGAGTTTCTTGAAGAACATCCAATCTCTAGTTGGCAATTTCTAGTTCTTCTTTCCTCCTTGCTGTGTTTTTTCACAAAAACCTCGATTTCCCACAGTTTACTCACATAATCATTTGGAGCAGGAAAAGGTGTGCTGTCATTCAGCCTCCATTCCTCTTTTCATAATTGAAACTAAATAGCACAACGGCCCCCTTTTCCACACTTGGCTGTTTTTCCTCTACATGTGAAGTATATTCAGCTAGAATATGGCAGCTAGAGTAGAACTGCAACACACATATTGAATCATCACATAAGAATCAGTATGTCCAGAAAAGTAAAGCATATGGCCATGCATACAGTTCAGTTATAAAAAACATGCACAAGGGCATGTAATTGAGAATGGCAGTTCCCAAACCTCACCAGCTAACAAAGCAATAAGTAAAAGTGATTGATTGATATAATATAAACATTTCTTTTTTATACATGCTTTATTTTAGTACTGAAAAAGAACTTCAAGGAAAAATTAAAATTACTAGTACTGAGCTTATTTTAAGCTTCCTTAGAGTAAATGTGTTATTATGATCATTAATCTAGAAAAACTGATTTTAGACAGTGCAACAATGTCAGTCCATCAGGTATTGTTGTTATACTTTGATGCTCAATCTTCCATCCCAAGCAGGGCAAACAGCCTCTTACAGAGTCACTCAAGCTTTGCAGCCTTCCTATTAACACATGCCCAGCGATGCCTCAATCACCAGACTAGTTCTGGGTTACCATCCAGTAACACAAGACCCACAGACAGCTGCCAGTAACAGAACTCTGTCTCTCCAATAACGTGTGACTGGACATGCAATCAGCAGGAAGTTCTGATGATGTGCAGAAAGCACATTGAGCATACAGCAGAAAAATGGCCAGAAAGGTAACAGTGGAAAGCAGGTTACCAAAAGAGTTCACGCTGCCAGTAGCCTATTTCTTCATTGTGTTTGCAAAACCCTTGGACCAGATGAATTGTTTCAGGAAGCTGCATCTTACCTAATTTTAATCTTACCTAATTTTACCTGCTAATCTTACCTAATTTTATGGTTTTCTTACTACCCCACTTTGCAACAAACAACAGAATCACAGAATAATTTGAGTTGGAAGGAACCTCTGAAGGTCTATCAGTCCAACCTCACATTCAAGGCAAGGCCACATTGGAAACCCTGTGAAAATAAAACACTGTTCTGATGTATTTTGGTGTGTGGCTGATCTGCATCAACAGTTTTGACTTATTAACCTGTCAAAGTCATATGTGATGCTATCAGTAATTCTCAGCTAGACTCCAATGAAACAACAGCTGAAAGGCCATTTCTTAAAAAGTCTGAGGCACAAAATACCATTTTTCTCAAAGAAAATTAACGTTTCCTTGATGAAAAGAGTTTATCTGTTTTCCAATATACAGTTTTTGCAATTTGGACAAACTACTAGTGAACTACAAAGCAAAGCTCCAGTCATGTGTCAAGGTTATAAATTGAGGTTCATGCTGTACTTGTTTATGTAGTGAATCAGAATAGAGAACACAAGGTTAGGATATCAGTATCATCAGACAGCAGAAGTATCAAAATTACACAGCATCTGTCACATTCCTCTCTTTTTCAGCCCCAAGACCCTGAACTGCATATTATTGAATTCAAAGTTGTACTAATTTTCACAGAACAATTCAATTATAAAGCATCTGGAAAAATACTGTCTTTTATGGAAAATAAGTCCCAGATCCAGTTCTCATTTATTGCACTGCTTGGGACAACACCCATTTAACATGATGATCAAAAGCAAAGCATTTTTTTCCCCTTCAAACAAACATCAAAGCAGCAATACTAGGATGAATTTTCAACTGTTCTGAACCTACAGGTTATATATTCCTCCTTTTTCAGCAGGAGGAACTCTGGCAACACACACATGCAACTTCACAAGTTCAACTTGGCAGTTAATCTGTCTGGCCTTAGCACATAATCAGAAATGGATTTACTACAGGAACAGCAAATGGAGCTGAAATCCTATATGGCACTGCGTAGGGGAGCGCTTAACCCCTATCACAAGTACAGCCTCCCTCTTTCTACACCACATCACAACTGGAATCACCCCAAACCCAAGCTTGACAGAAAGCCAGCCAGCTGTGCTGCATATGAAAATTAAGCATCTATCTGCACAGCCACCAGGCACAAGGCATCTCTCAATAAAACAACCATGCTGGACAGCTAGCAAGCAAACACTGATCATTATGATAGTGGAGAGCAGCCAGAAGAATGCTCATGTTTTTTTCTCAGGCTTTTCTGCCACAAGATCACATCTGCTGCTTAAAGTGTTTTTTTTTGGTGGTGGCTTTTGTTTAAGAGCTTCTGAGGCATACTACTTTGAATGACATTAGTGGTGGCACATCTACAATGCACTAAGTTCCCCTGGTCTAGTCATTCACACATATAAAGGCAAACTGTGAACACAGTGTTAGTGTTCAGATCAGTATAGGGCATCTCAGTCAAACAATCACTAAAGTAAAAGAATCTTATGACCCATTAACACATTGGACCACTACTATATTAGACCCCAGAATTTCTAATTCATGTCCTTTTATACATATATATATGTGTGTGTGTGTATATATATATACACACACACACACACACATCATACACACACATAGACACTATCCTTCCTAGTCTGTCAGTTCTACAACTTAGAGGATGTCTGGAGGAGACAATTGCCTATGCATTTTCTGTGCAGCACCTAAAACACTCTCAGACACATAGTAAGTAAGGAGAGTATTACTAAGTTAATGCTACAAAAGAAAAAAAGTCTGTATGTTTAGATGTCCTGCTGTTCATAGGAAAGATTCCATAGCTCTTAACACAAAAGCATGTGACAGCTAACATTTTAATCTTGATGTCCTTGAAATCCAGCTTGTCTCCCACATCTGCTAAAATCTTGATTGTTATTTCACCTTCTTCCTCCTGGTCCACAATCTGGCAGGCAAGTCATCTCCTCCTCCTCAAGAATCTTGGAAACTGACAGCTGACTCTAATAATAATGATAATAATGGTGATAATAATAATAATAATGGCAAGAGCTAACTTGCAGAAAATGCTGAAACTGCTGCAATTGGGACTGTAAACATATGCATGTTTTTCACTCTGAACTTCTGTTTTTAAATACACCCCCCCCCACCACCATCTGTAGCTCTGTGTGCCTCTATCCAAGGCAGTAAACTCTTCTTGGATGGCTTTGCCCTTTCCCCTCCCTCCCTTTAGGTTTTCATCAAAATTGCTCTTCTGTGAGCTGGTATTGATCAGTTAGCTAATCCATCTAATATCTTATTGTTCTCACAGCCAAAATTTTCCCTTTAAATGATGAAGATTAGAAAGAGTAACTACAAAATCTTAACATTTTATCTATACAAATAAATTTTTGAAAGCATTTTTTACAAGGCTAATCATCATGCTCTTTATTGTCACATACAGTCAGGAAGCCATTGCCCTTTTCTTGATGCAGAGAAAGGCATTGTAGCTGTAAAAATCAAGACTTAATTCTCAGCCTTCTCAAAGGAATTACCTAAGTGCAATTAGAATTTGAGTCTATACAAGTGGTTTAAAGAAATTACAAGATTAAGCTTCCTTTATGAAACAGCTGTTCTGAAAGTGGACTGAAACCGTGAAAGGCTCTAAGGAAACACAGAATCTGAAGGGCTTCATGACAAACTACAGGGAGGTGGTCAGTGAAGCAGGAACAAAAGTAGTAAAAGTACATGGCACAATCCCCTGAATGGCAAGACTGAGATGCAATCATAAGCTATGAAACAGCACATTACAACCAATATGGTGTCACCAAGGAGACAGTAAGCAGAGAACTAGCAGCAACAAAATACCATACCAGCAGTGTTATGACACAAGGCTCAGGACAGGCAGTGGAGCACTCGTCTTTCTGCAAATCCCAAACTGATAGCCATCAATACAAAGTTTTGCTACATATACTCTTCATCCTGAGTCATCAGGAACATGGGTAGGCAACAGTAATGCATATAAAACTGACTTATTTCAGCAGTGCCTCCAGCATAAAGAGGTTGGTGCTCGGATTTCTTACATGTCAGAAGCAGCTGAGCTCAGCTATTGGAACTGCTCTTCCTTACCGCTAGAACATCTCTTTGAAGCAAGTATAATGAAGGAAGCTCCAAAGAGCTCAGATCCCACTAAGCCAAGGATGATGTGCTACATTTCAGTTTTTAAGTGATCATTTCCTGTTTACTGGGAAAAGTGTGGAGGATAAGGAACACAGTAATTTCCAAACACTCTACTTCTCAACTCTTGACACAAGGAAGGGACCATGTACAACTCAGGGTACACAGAGTCTCACTGAGCATTGGCATTAAAACTGCATCTGAACCGTCTCTATCTTTTAGAAGACAGCTGGAATTAATGGGGGGAAAAAATCCACTAAATTAAAAGCATAATTTAACTATCAAATTCTCCGAAAAGATCTCCTTAGGCTTCCTTAAGTCTGGACACCCAAGAATGTACAAGAAAGCAAGTTTTGAAGTTGGAGGTAGCATTTTAAAATAAAGGAGGGGAAAGGGGGTTAATATCTCTCAAATATGTAGAATATTGAAGGAAAATGCTTCATATGCACCTTAATACTTCTTTATGAAGCCAAATTTAAATGAGAGAAATGAGAGAGAAAAACAGCAGCCTAAGTCATCTTCCAAAGAAGGTTTCTCATTTCTCTGACATCTTGGTGGTGTGCACTCCATTCAACAAAAAAATTGATCTGCAGAAGGAGGATGCAGCAGCACTCAGTGCAAAAATGAGAGGTACTAGCAAAATGTTCAACTGTATTTGCCATTCTAAACGCATCAGTTTAAATAGTCACCCATCTAAGTAATCTTAACAGCTTCATACTGGATGTCCCAGGGAAGTCCTATTACTTCTGATGAGATGCACAGTGTTCATTTATAAAACAAAACAAACCAAACAACACACTGAAAATTGCTATTAGAGTGCGCTTCAGACCCACAGTAACATTCAGTAACCAACCTGTAGCTAACTTCTTCACTTCCTTCTAAGTGCTCTGCTCAGATCAAGCCCATGGCCTTGAAAAGAGCTAATTATGGACTATTATGGAGATAGGAGGCAGAATAGGAGAATCTTTGCACAGCATTTATAAAACTAGTCACTCCAGACTTGTTCATGGCACCACTACAACAGATGTCTGATAATCTCTTAAGTAACAGTATCTTAAGTCTGCCCACACAGTTTTGCTGTTCACAGCTCAATCAGTTTGGAAAACTACCTCAAAATAACCTCTCTAAAACCTTACATGGGGAATATTAATGGAAGGTTTCTATAAGATCTTGTCACACTGACTCAGGCTGATCCCTACCATCTTACTCTTTGGGTGATTTCATGTCATTTTATGTCACAACATTGAGTTCTTCCCATCTTTCATATTTAATAGGGATTTTATTAGTTACTGTAATGTAACTGCAATGAGGAAAAATTAAACATTAATCAAAGTATTTGACAATATGTGCTGTAAGATCTTCAGATCATGTATATGGGGTTTTTTTTAGTAAAACTCTGAAGTGCCATGAAACTTAAGATGCTAACTCAATGAGAATTATATTAAATAAACTTAATTAAAGTCATCATTTGCACAATTCTCTATGGCCTCTTATGTCCCAGAAGAATTTCACAGAAGCTGTGACATTATTGTGTAACAGAGTAAGACAACAGAAACCAGCTTCATGGCTTCAGGAATTACCCAAAACAAAAATAGTTATATTTTAGTGTCAGAGAATCATTTAGGTTGGAAAATACCTTTAAGATCATAAAGTCCAACCGCTAACCTGAGCCCCTTGTCTACACATCTTTTAAATACCCCCAGGGATGTCAACTCCACCGCTTCCCTGGGCAGCCCGATGCCTGACTGCCCTTTTGGTGAAGAAATTTTTCCTAATATCCAACCTAAACCTCCCCTGGCACAGCTTGTCCTGTCTTTTGTTACTTGGAAGAAGAGACTGACACCCACTTCACTACAACCTCCTTTCAGGTAGTCATAGAGAGCAATAAGGTCCCCCTGAGCCTTCTCTTCTACAGACTAAACACCCCAGTTCCCTCAGGTGTTCCTCATCACACTTACTCTCCAGACCCTTCACCAGCTTTGCTGCCCTCCTCAGGACTTGCTCCAGCAACTCAGTATCTCCTGTAGTGAGGAGTCCAGAACTGAGCACACGATTCCAGGTGCGGCCTCACCAGTGCTGAGTACAGGGGGATGATCACTGCTCTGTTCCTTTTAGCTATGCTATTTCTGATACACACCAGGATGCTGTTGGCCTTCTTGGCCACCTGGGGACATGCTGCCCCATATTCAGCCAGCTGCTGACCAACACCCCCAGGTTCTGATCCACCAGGCAACTTTCCAGCCACTCTTCCCCAAACCTGTAGCGTTCCATGGAGTTGTTGTGATCCAGGCACAGGACCTGGCATTTGGCCTTGTTGAACCTCATACAACTGGCCTCATCCCATTGATCCAGGCTGTCATTTCTATTCAATACTTCCAAGCCAACAACAACAGTGTATAAAACTTTGCTGTTCCCATTGTGAATAAACACTGTTCCAAATTTCTGCCACCTGCAAGTTCCTCTGACAGATATTCTGTGGGGGTTTTTTTCTTTCTTTTGGATTACAAAAAAAACTTAATTATTCTATTAAAATATTAAGAGCTTACTGCTACTTTAACAGTTCACCAGTATAAGCCTTCAGAGCATAGCTCCTTGGCTTTGAGTCATTTTCACTACGTACATTCAAGTTCAAACCCATTAACAGGGGCTACACTTGCTATGCTCAGAGTTGCAAATGAGTTGTTCAGTAATAACTCACTGAAAATTCATTTACTAGTTCTTTCCTCATTGTCGATGATATCCTCAGAGTTGGTAGAAACAAGACGTATTTGGGATATAGAAAACACAGAATTGGTCCAAAAATGCATCTCCACATGGAATACAGTGTGAAACAACATAAGGGTTTAAAATAAAAAAAAATTAAAATAATAATAAAAACCCAACAAAAAACAGAAAACAAACAAACAAACCCCTGCATTAGGCGAAAGTGTTTTGAACAAATATTCTTACAAGCAAAACTTCACAACACTTAAAGGAATGTCATGGCAAGACAGGATTTGAGGAAAGTCAATGATTCTTAGAGAAAATAACACATTAATTGTAAAAAATTAGTGTGGCTTTATGACTGCCACTGTAATCTGTTTCAGAATATTAGAGATATCTTAATCAGTGTATCTCAAGAACTCTAGTTCACAGGACTAATTCTGTAAAAGACATCATTGTCAAAATGTCAAGGCTTATTACTCCTTCATTTGTTGGTCTTCTCATCAGTCCTTCCTCTCACGATTCCATTTTAGAACCAAAGGAAAATGTGTGTTCCACATTATGTGTGAGAAATGGTTGTGCAAGAGGAGGCAAAATACATACACCCCTAAGAGGCTGTCCATCTGAGGTATAAAACTAAAAAGCTCAAGTGTTTTGTACATGAATGATTTTGCAATCATTTTTACAAGAGTGAAGATCTGATGCCTTAATATCATGTCCAAGCTCCAGGTTTTGTTAATTACGTCTTACCTACCTAAATGCCCCCTGTAGTTTCAATTAGACATGGTATTCTTCTTCACTTCCCGTCTTGATTATTGTGCACTGTTGCTAAGCGCTAGTTAACAGTTGCCACATTCACCCAAAGTTGGCTGCACTTCAGTGGTCATTCAAAGAACTAAATACAAAACATATGGTACAGAACCATGCAAAGAATAAAAGCACTCTCAAAAACCACTCTAAAATGCTTAATATGAAAGATACTGCAAAAGGTTATACTGCTGAAAGTAAAATCCTCACAGGTTTTATGCCACTTGAAATTTCCTAGAAACACTGAACACTGTAAAGAAATACATTCTATCTTTTTCTTTTTTAAGCTATTAATAAGATTTCCTAGAGTATATTTCTGACATCATACTGAGTCTAGTTTTATACTGAATGAACAGTCCAGTATTCATAATATGATAGGCTTCACAGTATGGAGATTTTTCCATACTTCCCTTTAAAAAAAAAAGTAGTTTAATTCCCTATATCCCATAGCAACTAAAGTCTCCTAGATTACAGCTATCAATTTTTCTTTTTCCTTGTCTCCACAAAACACTCTGGACATTACTTACTGAACCGCCAAATATCAATGTCAGTAAAATATCGATGTCAGTACTTACGTGTTTAAGAAGTCCTTGAACCAAATGTGCTTTTTTGAATTCTAGCCAAACTTTTCACCCAGTCAGATCACCCCTCCTCTCCTCTGCCATGCCCTCATGGGATCTTAAGAAACTTCACATATTTTAATTATCCCAGTAAAAGCTCAGTAGTCAGTTTGCCTGTTGCTGCTTACTTCCTTTAGTATTACATCCTTACATGGGCTTAAAACTTTCTTAATAAAAAATCACCACTATTTCCAATTGAAATACATTACCTACAATCAAACCCAACAGATAACATTTCCTAGTACATACATGTCATATTGGGTTTTTTAACTATAGTCTTGTTCTGTTAAACACCTTAGCCAAAAATCTGTTTTGCACAAAACTACCAATAATAAACAAAACCATACACTGTATTTGTTATATGTATTAACAGACACAGAATCAAACCTTCAGGATTCGGAGCCCAGCCCTTTAAACAGGTAGGCACATATGGAACATTATTCACTGACTTTCTGGAACATTTTGTTGGAAATACTTGACAATTCATAAGAACAAGTATGCGAATGTTCAAAATCTACAAGAGTTAAAATGAGGAATAAGTAAACAGCTTTGGGAATCCTCACATAAGCCTTACTCCTTTGAAAGAGGCATGTACAAAGTTAACCCACCAGCTCCGTAAGTGCTTTTGTCCCACTCACAAGCAAATTCTACAGGGTAAGGTTTAATATTTTCAAATAAATGCTTTTTCTAATCCCATTAGTGCATATGTAACGAGCTTTTTCTTAAGAAGGTGTATTTCCTCAACAAAAAACAAACTTAAATGTGCATTACAGTATTTGTAAGTGCAGAAATGTTTAGCTGTCCTCTCAGAGATCACATATATAACTATCTGCCATTGAAATATATACACCTACTTGCTTCACTCTCAGATCTAAACAACAGTAATAACTAAAAAACCCATAATTAAAGTGCTTCAGTTATTCCTAGTCAGGGAATAAGATACAATACTTTCTTCAGCAGCAGCCTTTTATTTCAACCTTTTCAACAGCCCTTTGTAACAAAGTACCAATGAAGCATGAAATACTATTTCAATAACACTTAAAACATCAGTGGGAAAGTTGTAAGAGTCACCAATTCAAAAAAAGCCAAATGGAACTACATAAAAAAGGTCGTATCTTCAGGGTACTTAAAGGAAACACACTGACAAGCACTAGACACGGGAAATACTTCTCTACCAGGTAACTTGAAGATTGTCTCCTGCACTTCAAACACATCTGAGCATCGATAATTCTTAATTTCAGAACATGGATAAATATTTGCCAGCTTGAGGCCTAAACAAAGCGCAGCCCTTGGTCGACCCAGCCCCTGCATTGCCCAAAATCCTGGGTCTTAAACAAAGTTTCCATCTTTCGGAGACTTCAGGAAGGCCACGGGCAGCGCTGGGGAGGGACGGGCCGGACCCCAGCGGTACTTCAACGGCTGCCGAGGGCGGCGGGCTGCCCTTTCACATACCGGCCAGCCACCCGGAGAGCCTCCGGTAGGTCCGTCCAAGCCAGCTTATTCCCTCTGCCTTCATTTGCCAACATCAAACAAGACCTGTCGCCACGGTGAAGGAAGATCACCGCGAGGCTGCTTGTCACAGAGCCCGCGACGACAGCCTGCCCTCGGTGCCTCACACCGCGACTGTTACTGCCCGTCTCCAGGGGACACCATCGACCAGGAAACACACACTCCTGTCTCCCCCCAGTAAGAAGGCTCTACTCTCTGTCCTCCCCTCCTCAAACCCGGCCTGCACACTTCCAGCAGTGCCCCCCAGGCACACGCACCCCCGCCCCGGGCCGCCACCCCCGGGCGCGGAGGGCGAGGCAGCCGAGCCCCCTGCCGGCGGTCGCCCGTATGGCAGCGCTGCACGGGGGAGCTCGCCGCTCGCCCGCTCTCCAGCAGAGCCACCTGCACCCCCCGCGATCACCCCCCGGGACCCCGCAGCTTGCCGCCAGCAGCGCACAGGGGCTGCTTTGCTCCCGCAACCTCACGTCCAGGGCTCGGCCATGCCCGGCTTGCCCCGTCGGCAAGGGGTCATTTACCATCCCACACGCCCCCCC